>VXBL01001372.1:165820-177092 GCA_013400195.1 Aramus guarauna
AAACTTGCTGAGGGTGCACTCAACCCCACTGTACGTGTCGCCAACAAAGGCGTTAAACAGCACCAGTCCCAATAACAACCCCTGAGGAATGCCACTCATCGCTGATCTCCGCTTGGACATTGAGCCATTGACCACTACTCTTTGAGTGCGACCATCTAGCCAATTCCTTATCCATCGAGTGGTCCATCCATCGAATCCATGTCTCTCCAATTTAGAGACAAGGATGTCGTGCGGGACGGTGTCAAATGCTTTGCACAAGTCCAGGTAGATGATGTCAGTTGCTCTTCCCTTGTCCACCAATGCTCTAACCCCATCATAGAAGGCCACCACATTTGTCAGGCATGACGTGCCCTTAGTGAAGCCATGTTGGCTGTCACCAATCACCTCCTTGTTTTCCATGTGCCTCAGCATAGTCTCCAGGAGGGTCTGCTCCATGATCTTGCTGGGCATGGAGGTGAGATTGACCAGTCTGTAGTTCCCCGGGTCTTCCCTTTTTCCTTTCTTAAAAATGGGGGTTATGTTTCCCCTTTTCCAGTCAATGGGAACTTCGTCGGACTGCCAGCACTTCTCAAATATGATGGAGAGTGGCTTGGCAACTTCACACGCCATTTCCCTCAAGACCCATGGATGCATCTCATCAGGTCCTATGAACTTGTGCACCTTCAGGTTCCTTTGGATGGTATGGAAAACCCAAACTGACTGATATAGGTTGATGTGAATGAATGCATGCAGTTTTTTTCAGTGCCAGACAAGAAAAGCCACAGCATGGAATATCTGTTTTGGACTTTACTGACTGACATGAGGTATAAATTCTTCACAGAGCATTTACAGTTCAGGGCATAGAAAGATGTTGCTATTAAAGCTCTACATGTAGCCATTCAGCTGGATAACATATACATATATAACATAATGGTATACAGCAACAGCACTGGGTATTTTTTTGCTTTTACTTTTAGTTGCTCCTATTTCCCTCACGGGATAATTTCTAGCTAGATAGACAGTGAATGCCTAAATAAGCGTTTTATAATAGAAACAGTCTCTTAGTATCGCTCAGATTTTATGGGTTGTAAAAATCAACTCAGAGCTCATCCTTGGTACATATAAGGTTTGTATGGTTGTTCCCTGTGTACATAATTTAATCTTTATTTACACTGAATTTTACTTGTCATTTTAGCACCTAGCCAGTTATTCTACAGTCTTCACAGGAAATCTTTTCTCACACTAGACAACATACTGTTGGGAGCAGCAAGGCTGCTCTGCAAGGAAAGGTGAGCCGGGAGTGCAGAGTGACAGCCAGGCAGGCAGTGACAGGCAGGTTGGAACTAGATGATCTTTGAGGTCCCTTCCAACCCAAACCATTCTATGGTTCTATGATTCCATGATTCTATGACAGTGTCCTCCATGCTGACAAGGCACGGTCCCACAGTGCCTGCACAGGGTGAGCAGAGCAGGTCCCCTGGTGGTCACCCAGCTCAGCTACGTGCCAGTGGTTGCCAGACACGCAAATCTGTGGTGATCCAAGGTCCAAGGTCAAGCCAGGGAGCCAACTCGGCGCATTGGGGTCTGTGTCCAGACCACGTCCAGTGAGGTGCACGGCCAGCACCAGGCATACTTGTAACAAAGCTCAAAGACCAGTACTAGGGCTCTGCCTCCTCACTCCTAACTCTATTTTCAGATCATTTCCAAATGTGTTGAAAATCATGAGCCAGAAAAGACCCTACAGGTTGGTAGTGGTGCTTTCCCTTCTCTCTTCAAAATATTTATTTATGCAAGAGGCACTTATTAATATAGCTTAAATATTATTCAGGCATATTTGATTTGTTCCTTTGTGAGCAAAATAGGAGACTGCCAAGTAACTTCTGCATAGATGAGTGCCGACACTTGCATAGTTATCCACGTCCCCTGGAAGCCGTGAGCCTGAGCTCTGTGTAAGGAAGTTTATGCTGCCAAACTCTACTGAGCGGCAGAGCCTGTTAGCTTAGACTGAGCGGCTGCGGCTGTCAAGCTCCTGAATTTGGCAGGAACCAACCTTCTGGAGAGCTGTGCAGAGCTCTTATGGGGTTTTTGTTTGTTTGTTTTTATGAGTTGTTAAACCTGTATAATTTAAATCTGAAATAGAGATGCTAATTTCATTAAAGAATACTGAACATTTTGTGAACTGGATCCAAAAAATAGCCACTGAAGTATTTGTTTAGGCTTTAACTTTGCCCATGAATCAGCTGCATCTGCTGAAACAACCTGTTTCCTGAGTGTTATTGTTAACGCTAAAATGATTTAAAGGATTGCTAAATGAAGTGAAACTGGAATACTAAGCTGCTGAGAAGCTCAGTGAAGCTTTTTAGGTCCATGTTTTCACATGCCTCTTACTGCGTCTTTACATTTGGTGAACATTAAACTCTTTGGGAAGGATGTGGGACAGTCAGTTCCAGCTTGTAGGCACTTAAATGTCGTGTCTACATGTCATGCTCCCATTACAGTGAGTGGAGATCTAGTCAACACAGCTAATGGACTATAGAGGGGGATTCAGATGACTAAATGAGATGGCTCTTTCAAAATGACCCAAACAGCTCTACAGTTTCCTGTGGTGTTAAACATAAGCATCTAGTGTCCTAGGGTACAGAAGCATCTGCACAAGGCTGGCAGATATGACATGGGGCATATGGGAGATCTGTGCCCTTCTGGAGAAGCAGCTGAGGCTCAGGCAGGATGCCTTACAGCATTTCAGATGGCAACAAAGCAACTGAACCAAGCCCCTCCTTTTAGATGCCTACATGTAGGTATCTACAGTCTGGAGCTGAATCCCACCCCTGGGATTTGATTGTTAAGAAATGTTAAATCAATATGTTGGTTTCTCTAACAAAAATATCCGGAATCTCTCATAAAAACGTTGGTTTTCCTAACAGTGTTTCTGGGTTTGCTTCTTCCTTGTTCATACAACTAGCAGCAGTACAGAAAAGTTATTGTTAGATTCAGAAATCCAACTATTCAGGCACATGGCTGTACTCCATTCTTCATGAACTGACCTTCAGTAGGGAACTGTGGACATATCTGCACAGCTGCATCACCATACTGCTCCGCTGAAAGAAAATCTTGTACCCTTTCCTTGCCTTAGCGAGTGTCTCGATAAGGGGGAGTTAGCACAGCAGCTTTTCTGTCTCTATTTTTTAGAATGCTGCGATCACTCTGGTGTTTGGAGGTCCCATGTGGCTACTCATGCTATAGTGACAGTATCCTTTTCACCTGAGTCTTGACAACACCTTCTACTTGAGAAATCTAGTACAACTGAAATAATAAAGCATGAAGATAAATTTCTTTTTAGCATGACTTTGCAGTTATATATGGGATGAATTTGGTTTGACAACTTTACAGTTCATGCAGCTGTTAAGCATATGGGCCCACACCGGATTCTTACCAGAGCACAAGTATGGGGATTGACAGTAGGAATGGTTGGGCGGTATGGACATGGGCATGGGTCTGGCCTCATCTCTGTCAGCATAAACACGTACTACCAAAGCGGTTTATCCTCTGTTTCCTTTTACCTTCCCACGTTGCCTTTCTGTGACTGACTCCCAACCCATATCTCTTCTCTAAAATTGGTCTCATGACCCATTACTATCAAATATGGGTCTAAGGAGTATAAATGTTTAAACCTAATTTAATTTCTAAAGCCAGAACTATGCAGATAGATAGGGCAGGCTGGGTGGATAACACTTCACAGCCACACAAAGAGGTGTTATTAAGTCATTACAAACAGGAGAGAAATGTGCACCTCAGAGTTGAGCAATACACCTAGTGAATAAACTACAGAACCAAAATAATAAACTATGACTCTTTCTCCAAATGCAAGAATAATCAAGGATATAAAAACAAGGATAATAAGGTGTAAGTGCCTGCCACATAAAGGTGCAGTGCCATTTTCTACATATCTGACAAACTAAATACAGCGTACTGTGCTAATGCACTGGGAAAAACAATACATTAACTGTGTCCTGAAATGACTCTGAAATACAAAGAGCCCAAGAACTGTGCTAAATGAAAGTCCTTTTTTCCATAAAGTTCTTTTCTAATTAAAGGACAGCATTTAAGTGTGTCATTTTTATATTAAGCCTCAGTAGCACCATGGTGTATAGCATTCTGTTTCGGAAATGGCGTTCTTCCAAAACGTGTCTGATCATCTGAAAAGTCAACTAATCTTTCGTAATTTGATTTGTCAACTCTGTATCTGAGTCAGGAAATCAGCTCAGTTTGCGAAAGAATTGTCAAACGTATTTAAAATTAAACACATATTTATGGAGTTCCCTGAACTGGAATAACAGCCTGTGCCATGGGTCTGTACACAGATCCCGGCCATCCCACAAAAGCAGGCTTGATTATTTAATGGTTCCTTTTAGTGTGTATCTAATATGATCACAGTTTAGTACTCATGTTTATTTCTACAGGTCTGTTACGGCCCCTAGTGGCTTTGATACACCGAAACATGATCATGGTCCTGGCACCAAGAGCTCTGAGAAGTGCAAAGTGCTACAGGGCAAACTGTAGAAGCAGAGAAGTGATAGGGCCTGTAGAGCCTGGGTGTGTTTGACAGTTCTGAGAGGGAAAACAAGTTTCAGCAAACCCCATCATATATTTCTTGCAAGATTTGTCATGCTTATAATTTTAAACTGTAACAGAACTTTCATTGGCTTAAAGGAAAAATGTTTTGATTTTGTATTTGTTTTAACCTCCATCCCACATCTTTATAAAAAAATTTCTACATACCATAATGTGTTGAAGAGACAGATCATTTTATTTAAAGACTGAAAGTATTACACAGCAAGTCATCATTTTTTTAAATTACTTTCTGTTTTATAGGTGATCACCTTGTCTGACAATCTGAGTGAAAACTTTCATCATAAATTTCCCAACTTTGACTGGCAAAAAGTTCATTTTGAGGGTACTGCAGACTAATTAATGAATATTAGACTCACCAACAACAGTCCCCTAGAACACAAAAAGTCCTTTGTCATTCCAGAAGGAATGTGTTTATGCCATCTTATTAACGAACTCTTTAGCTTTTTTTCCCTAAAGTTGTATCATACCATATCATCCAATGCTTCCTGACCAACAGTATCAATATTCTTTGGCATTTCTAGAGACTTGACAAGCTGGGTTTGCTTCTGATTTTGAAGAAACTTGGTTAATTTTTCCCCATTGCTGTTTTTCACATACAACAAGTGTCTTTGAAACATCATGGCACAAAGTTTAATTTTGCTGTGTAAAATTAAAACTGTCATTTGGAGGGTGGTTTTCATTTAAAGATTTAGTAAGCTGGTTGCTGTCATTCTGGTCAATATAACTGGCATTTAGTCAAAATCCTGGCAACCAAGAGAACAGCAAAGCCTAAATCCTCTCTCCTCCCCCACTTTTCCCAGTCTGTTTCACCCCAGGTTTTAAAATGATAACCTGTGTCTCCTAAAAGAATCCCAATTTGGAAACCTTTTGAAGGACGATTTTAAGAACTGAGGGCTGTTTCCATAGGAAGTTGTCCATGGCCAAAGAGAATGAGTGAAGGACTGGTTTGAAGAGGGCCGTGTTTCTCTCCATGAAGACGTCATTTGTCCTCTGGTAGGCCCAAGCTTGGAAAAGAAGCAGCTGCTTTCTAATACTGTTTTATATATGATAGTTGGCATTTTCAAAACATAAAACTATCTACCAATGTGTTCTGAAAAGACTTAATTCTAAAATTTTCTGTGCTAGGAACATTTACATTCAGATAAGTGTAAGAAATCTTTCAGAATTGACTCTGTGTTGCCTATGTATGTCTGTATTGCCAAAGTTGCAACCAGTAGTTTGTTCCAAGAGTTTTTAAGCTGGACCATGCATTCACGTTTATAGTAATAGTATGACAACTTTTTTTTCCAGAGTGGAATACATTTTGGAGCATCTACATCAAACCAAATTCCTGTAATTTACATACTTAGTAAAAGTGTTTTCATTTTATTACTTCCTCAAGAAGAGCCCATAAAGTCACCTGCAAAATCATCTTTATTTTATTATTGTGAAACAGCAGCTCATTACAAAGAGGAAAGTACAAGCTCTCAATTACACCACACAATATTCTTGGTCATAATTGACAATATTTATTCGTCACAACGTACCCATTTGCTCAGACCAGGAATTACTGAAACAGAGTGTTTCTACTGTGTTTTTGAAAATCCAGTTGAACTTTTAACTTCTAAAATTTAATTTCTTGGGTGATAGTTCTTTTATTACAGGACTACTCAATACAGGAAAACCGAATTCTATTAATTTTTCTGATTTTTTTTCTGTTCTCTTTTTTTTTTTTTTTTGTGTTCTTCATTACAGACACCCACTGTGCCTCTTTTTTAGAGTTGCTTATCCTGGGTCTGCATAAAAGTGCCAAAATCTCTCTTTTAAACTGATAGCATTGCTTTTTTTCAGCTTGCAGTGCTCAAAGTAATACTTCCAGGCTGAGCTGAAATGGGGTCCTGAGCCCATTGGCAGGGTTCAGGAGAGACCCCAGGGGAGGCCTGGCAGGGACAGTAAGGTCCAGTAGTGCCCTCAGGGCCCTGACATCCACCGTAACATAGAATCATGGAATCATAGAATGGTTTGGGTTGGAAAGGATGTCAAAGATCATCTAGTTCCAACCCCCCTGCCATGGGCATGAATACCCTCCACTAGACCAGGCTGCCCTATCCAACCTGGTCTTAAACACTTCCAGGGATGGGGCCTCCACAACCTCTGTGGGCAACCTGTTCCAGTGCCTCACCACTCTAACAGTGAAGAATTTCTTTCTAACATCTCATCTAAATTTACCCTCCTTCAGTTTAAACCCATTACCCCTTGTCCTTTCACTACAGTACTAGATAAACAGTTGCTTTCCACCTCTTCTTTGAACAATTCTGGCCACCACACCTAGTAATGGTTGATCAAAGGGATTTTTCTTTTTCCAGGTAGGATTACCATTTTTCTGTGTCATATTGTAGATCCTTTAGTCAGATAAAATTTCATAATAATTTATTATAGTAACATTACTTCTATTAAAAATAACAACTACAAATCTGACTGCCATTTCCATAGTTTCTTTCAAAACAGTCTGTTACATCATAGTACTGCAAATATTACACTGACAATCCATCCTTTCAAGCTTCCATGTCTCATTCACAGACAGTCAAGCACAATCTTCAGAGGCAACTTCTTACAGGATTTCTCTCAAATCTCCTGAAGCATAGCAAGTAAACCTTGGAAGATAAGGAGAAGAATGACAAGATCCTCTCAGTTGAGAAAATTCTCCTGGCACTTGGCTGTTTCATTGAGAAAGGCTTTAGTGGTATCTCATTGACATCTTGTACTTCTGGGGTCACTTCCTCTGGTTTGCTGATTACTTCTTTAGGTAGGTGATCAAGATTATGCAGAAAAAAGGAAAGAAAACAGGTTAGTACAAAACAATGAAAGATGTAATGGAAACCCCAAAGCTTAACTTAAGCACACACAATGTTACTTTTTTTTTTTATTAAATAAAACCAACCCCTAGTTATCTTAAATTCCTGTAGAGTTTTGCAAAGGAAATGTTTAACTGAGGTACATGGCATGTGAATGAGAGTCTATGCAGCTGCATGAGGTACCAGAAGAAATGGCCCAGCAGGAGTTCAGGGAGTGATGCGTGTGCAGCAAGTCAAGAGCCTAAGACCAACCATGAAATGCAAAAAAGGTAAGAATGGGGAATTGGCAGGAGTTGGGTGTAGGGCCAACTGTACTATGTCCATGCCCTGAAGAAAGCCCCACAACACAGACATGGAGCAACAGCAGTATGATACAACTCAACTTGGCCCTGAGGTTTTGTCAAAAGAGAGGATAAAGGATACCAAAGATTTTGCACCATCATCACCATTCAGGATGAACTCAGAAGTGATGAACACTTGACTGTCAGGGCACAGTGAGGGCTGCTGCTCCCCAAGAGCCAGGAGCTAAGTGTGATAACGCGGCCCCTGAGCGAGGGAGCAGGGCATGCTCATGGGTGGCAGTCAGGGTCAACCAAGAGCCCAGCTCATCAGACAAGTCTGTGGTGATGAGGCAGGCCCAAGGTCAATCTGGGAAATCAATTCCCTGGTCAGAGTCAGGATCAGGATCAGGTCTGGTGGCCATAACCAGGGTCAGACATAGCTGCTAGTGACCGGGCAGGTCCACAGTGATGAAGCAGGTCCCAGCTGAAGCTGGGAAGTCAACCTGCAGCTCAGAGTCCCAGCCAGTGGGGTCTGTGGCCAAGGACAGTCTTGGCTGTAGCTGAGCTGGAGACCAACATGTTGTATGACATAACCCAGGCAGGGCCTGGAGCTGCAGGGTGGAGCTGAAATGGAGCTCTGGACAGGGGTGTGGGGAGGCCTTGGCCAGGCAGTTAAGGTCTGTGAGTGCCCTCAGGGCCCTGACCTTGACACTTGGTGCCCCTTGTCCTCCTTGTCACCACAAATAACCCTGCCCAGACACATAACACATCTGTGTTTACGAGTAGGAAAGCCCGAGTATGCGTGAGAGTGAAATCTTTGTGAGAATGGCTGTTAGTGACATTGGGCTTGTTTAAAATAAAACATTGCCACCTTCTTCTCTGTGGTCTTGTATGGAGCCTTGTTACATTTATTGCTATAGCCATACTCCCTTCCTTCATTTCCCCAAACTTCAAGGAAACAACAGTGCTTGAATCATTTATTTGTCAGCTTGTAAAAGTATCTTTTTCTTCTTTCTATTACTCAGAAGGATCTATAGTTTTGCCACAGTTTTAGGGATAGTATTATTACAAGACAAATGAAGTAGTCTTGCATATTATAAATAAATCAAATGCAACGGGGTAGAATTTGTTCCTGTATAAAAGGGAAATGTTCACAAACCACTGGCTGTTTCTCAGGGAAGCCCCTCAGGGTGAGAGGACAGTAGGGAAAGGGACGGGTGGCTCCGGGGCCTTGGCAGGCTCCCAGACATGCAGCATGGGGCCAAGAGGCTCTCCAGCCTTTTACCTTCGCCTGTGGGACACAGGAGAGGACACTTCTTTCCTGATATATGGACCTCTTGGCTAATGA
This sequence comes from Aramus guarauna, assembly GCA_013400195.1. NCBI lineage: Eukaryota > Metazoa > Chordata > Aves > Gruiformes > Aramidae > Aramus > Aramus guarauna. The sequence continues at coordinate 174,895 of VXBL01001372.1, forward strand.
ACAAATAAGTCACTAAAAAGCATTGGAAACATACAGGCATAATTATGTAGATGATGAGAGGGCTGGAGCACCTCTCTGGTGAAGACAGGCTGAGACAGTTGGGGTTGTTCAGCCTGGAGAAAAGAAGGCTCGCGGGAGACCTTATAGCAGCCTTTCAGTGTTTGAAGGGGGCCTACAGGAAAGCTGGAGAGGGACTGTGTATGAGGGCATGTAGTGACAGAACAGGGGATAATGGCCTTAAGCTGAAAGAGGGTGTATTTACATCAGATATTAGGAAGAAATTCTTTACTGTGAAGGTGGTGAGGCACTGGCACAGGTTGCCCAGAGAAGCTGTGGATGCTCCCTCCCTGGCAGTGTTCAAGGCCAGGTTGGATGGGGCTTTGGGCAACCTGGTCTAGTGGAGGGTGTCCCTGCCCGTGGCAGGGAGGGGATGGAACCAGATGGTCTTTGAGGTCCCTTCTAACCCAAACCATTCTATGATTCTGTGATAATTAACAGTGTTCATCATGATAGCAGCAAAGAAGTTGTTTTAGAAACAGGATGGGAAGATATTATTTCCCATGTAATTTTTTCATGGAGGATTTATGTCTGTAGTGACTCACAGACCACTGCTACTGTTCTGCTATGAGAGATGAGCCTGCAGGCAAAACACAGACCAGGTGAGCGAAGCCAGCGTGTTCAAACACAACACTTTTACCTGTACTTATACTTACAAAAAGGTTAAACTCACCCCAGTACTGCAACAGCAGAAATTCTACACAGGAGGGGTTTTGTTTGTTTGTTTTTCTATTACAGGCAGACTGATAGAAAAGTTTAAAGCTGAGCCCTGCAACAGTCAGATTGTCTTAGACTGGGACTTTGTTTTGGATCTAAATTAATGTGCTGTAATCATGGGAGAGACGTGCTAACCCCCAGAAGCACATCCTTCGGGGTACAACAGCACTCCTTGCAAACAGGTTTTCACCACGTACTTCTGAAAAAAAAAAATTGTTTTGAGAATAAAAACTTCAGTATCCTTCCTTATTTATCTTAACAGCAAATTAACCCATAGAGAAAACCACTGCATTCAATGCCGTACGTGGGAGGAGAGATCCCATCAGTGCTTATTTAATGGAGATTTTCCCAGACCTTCCTGAAATTAGGAACTTAATGTATTTTATAGGGAAAACAAACATTTCTACAATTGCAGGTTTCCCTGATCTTGGGTAAAAGGGAAAACATCTTCAGCGATACACTCAACATACGTATGGCAAAAGTGGACTAATGAAGAGACACTCCCTTTTCCCTTGGCTTTCTGGAATTCCAAGCCCTCATCAGAGGCCGTAATTATTTTGGAAGTCTTTCACTGTTCCCCTCATCAACATGTTTACTTCCTTCTTATGACACTGCATAAATATGTTTGGCATTTTCTCCTCCTGATGTGGCACAGCAACTCCGCGGACTGTTTTTGTTTTCTGCGTGCTGATGAAGTGCTAAAACCGACTCAGCAAATCGTTTCTGACTGTCCAACAACCGCAGAGCAACGCAGACCTTCCCCACAGGGAGGGGTGAAGAATCGCCGCACAGAAAGATAGCACAACATGAATCTGCAGGTTGGTTAAGCCTAGTTACCTTGAGAGAGATGTGCTTTTTCTAGAGACCACTCTTACAGCACCTGATGTGAAGGAACTCTGCACGTTTGCCGTTCTCCGTGATATTCTGCCAGCCCTTGGCGTGGTTCGAGGCTCTGAGCAAAGGCCATCGACTGCCACTAGATTGTGAAGGGTCAAAACACGACAAACGGGGCTTGAATCCAGCATCTTAAACACAAAGCCTAGCGTACGTTTTTCAATTGCTTTCTAATTTTTCCGAATTTGTCTTTTTTTCTTGTAGTGAATTAGCAAATAAAGCATTAACAGACTTTACTGAACTCTTCCCTTTGCCCCTCTGACACTCTTTATGTTAGAGGACAAAATTTATGACGGTACCAAGCCCATTCTTCTTTTCTATTACGGCTTTTTTTTTTTTTTTTTTGTCCCCGTTTTACAATCTCTGTCACAGAGCACATTTTGCATGCTGCTCCAAGATCTCAGTTTTTTGGTTATGTGTCACGAAGTGTGATTTTTCTTCACCTCTCGTGCAACTCCTCAACCTTCCACAGGCGGGGGAAGGACCAGGCGCGCCACGCCGCGGCCCTGCCCACCGAGCCGAGCCGAGCC
>VXBL01001372.1:178913-217270 GCA_013400195.1 Aramus guarauna
ACCTGGAGTACAGCATCCAGCTCGGGGGGCTTCACTACAAGAAAGACATCGAACTGTTGGAGAGACTCCAGAGGAGGGCTGCAAAGCTGATCAGAGGGCTGGAGCACCTCTCCTGTGAGGACAGGCTGAGAGAGTAGAGATTGTTCAGCGTGGAGAATAGAAGGCTCCGGGGAGACGTTACAGCAGCCTTCCAGTACCTAAAGGGCCTACAGGAAAGCTGGAGAGGGACTGTGTATGAGGGCATGTAGTAACAGAACAGGGGGTAATGGCCTCTAAGCTGAAAGAGGGTGTATTTACATCAGATATTAGGAAGAAATTTTTCACTGAGGGTGGTGAGGCACTGGAACAGGTTGCCCAGAGAGGTTGTGGTGCCCCCTCCCTGGATGTGTTCAAGGCCAGGTTGGATGGGGCTTTGGGCAACCTGGTCTAGTGGAGGGTGTCCCTGCCCATGGCAGGGGGGTTGGACCTAGATGGTCTTTGAGGTCCTTTCCAACCCAAACCATTCTGTGATCTGTGAGGGGGGATGTGTCTTGGGTAGGGGTGGGGAGCACCCCTAGTTGGCACGGGTGTTCCTCTGGTTGTTGGCAGTGCCTGTAGTTAAAAGGTTTGTTGGGTGACAGTGCTCAGTGGCAGGCTTTCACCTCCACGAGGCAGGGATGATCCTCTGCTCCTTCCCTTTTTCCCCCAGGCAGAGCAGAAGAGGGCAGTGACTTCAGTCCCAGTGAGTTTGGGTGGACTGCCTGTGGGCAGGCTGTGGAGCGGGTGGTTGCAAGACCCTCAGGAGAGGAGTGAGTGTTTGACAGTGCATTGAGGAGGACATTGAAGTAGATGGTGAAAATGATTGTAACCAGTGACACTTGGCCCTTCTAACCAGGCAGCATGGATGTCTCACTTTTGGAGGTGGGACACATTTGTCTCCATAGATGATGTTCTAGAGGCAAACATCACACTAGAAGAGTATGTTGATGAACCTCAAATCAGGTAATAGGTATTTATATATTTGAGCCAGGGTCAGTGGTGTTGGTTTTGTCACCCAGATTCCCTTCCTCTGTGAGATGGCTGGCTTTTAAGCCATATTGATTAGTGGAAAGTACTATAATTGTGGGTAATGGCTTACATGTACTCTGCTTGTGTGTTGCTCTGTGTCCTGCCAACTTTTGCTGAATTTGTGGTTATTGCTGGGCAGGAGCGTGACAGTTGTACTTGGTTACCCAGCACTCAGCATAGCTGTTAGCAGAGACTTTTTGGTGGTTGTAATTTGATTGAGCAGAAAGTAATGACAACAGGCATAGAAGAAACATGTCTTACCATGAAGCAACTTGGCAAAGGCTGTGTACAGAGTTTGTGAACTCTCTGCACAGATCCCAGGGTGATGGGCTTATTGTTTATATACCAAATTGCAGTATATATACAATAGGTTGCTCTGTATTTCTCTGTGTTTGAACACAGACAGGGAGGTGTGTAGTTAAATTTATTTTGCATGTTGTCAGGCCCTAATAGTTTCTACATTTGGTAATAGTTTGTATTTACTTGGTAATGCCACATGCAAATTAGGGTGCTTCATTACCTTTGGGTACTAGGGCAATATCTAGCTATTCTGTCTTTGTATCTTGTTTTGGAGTCCCATCACTGGTCATTGAATACTCTGAGCAGTCAGCCACCATCAATCTCATAGATAACGTGGTCAAGTTCAGGTCAAGTTCTGGAATTATATGTATATGGCATGGGCATATTGAGAGGCAGGAGCAGGATCACCAGAATCATCAACTGGAGGAGATGCTGTCTTTTTGGAGTGCCTTACAGCCTCTTCATATGTGAGACTGATTGGCCAAACATGACACCTATTCATCTGTCACTTGCCCTTAGTTGATCTGGATTTGTTTAAGGAAGATGATGACAATGGAAAAAAAAATCTAATTGTTTAGGAGAAGGCAGCAAGAACACTTAAAGTAAAAGATTTATCTTGGGCATTTGGACTCAGAGATGAAGTGGCAGAAATGTTTTGAAAAATGATCTCTGGGAAGCCAGCATTCCTTCCGCTTAACACTGCCTTTGCCTCTTTGTTCTCCCCATACACAGTGTATATGTTCTCTATATACACTTTTGCCGTATTTATGGTGTATGCACGTATTAAATCCCTACATGCATCCCTCTCTATTACAGTAGTTCTTACGGGGAAAAATGGCTTTGCTATCTGTCACGCCACTCTACAGGTGTGCATCCTTGGTAGATAGTGAGGTATGGCTGTGTTGCTCATGGATGGATGTATGTAAGCAGGAGAGAGATTTAAAAGGAACACAGACAAGCAGCGAGTTAATGAAACTACATTCAATGATGTCACCCCTGGTTTTCCATAGTGAGGTCAGTATTCCTTTCTTATCCTCATAAATTTTAGAGTGGTATAACTGGATTGTGGTGGGTAGATGTGCAATTCTCAGACTTTTTAGTTTGAGTAGTCCCCATCCTGATTTTCTACAGTAGTATGTTCCTCTACTCCTAGCCTTAAATATTTTGCATGATATTTAAATGCAGTCACTTTTCCCTGAAACACATCCTATACATTTGATACTTAACATTTAATTTCCACTCATCCTACATAGATTTATGTTTATACTGGCCTTATAGTCAACTCTGTCAATTACTTCCATAGACACTTGTGTTTATTTGCTATATATATGGCTATGTGAATATGAGTGGAGGCCTCTGTGTCACCACCGTGCATGTCTGCACATACGTTTATGTCTGAGACATGAGTGACAATTCTGTGTCTGTGGAGCTTGGGGCAGCATAAGTAAGGAGTGGTTGGAGGTTGTGTTTGTGTGTATATATAGAGGTTGAAGAAGAGAGGCTGGTAGTGGTCAGGCATTTATCCATCAGAATGAAGACAGGGTAAACATATGTTTGTAATAGGATATTTTTGGGATTCCTGGTCTCAACTCTTCTGGGATTTTGCTGTCATCTTGCTTCAGGAGTCTCCTGCCTGTGAACATACAAGCTAGCTTCCTGTTTTCAGTCCTTCATACAAAGTTTTCCACTTGGTCTCCTGCAATTTCTTCCCTATTACCCCTGGACCTGGTTAAAGTGAGAGTGGAGATCGTGAGTAAGTGCCATGTGCTTGGATCTTCGGGGGTCTCCAGTGAGTTCTGCATGAGGCAGATCCTTTCTTAGGGACAACGGAATTAGAAAGCTCTTTGGTAAGCTCCTTTCTGTGAGGAGCACTGGCTGCGGTCTCTGGCATGCAGGTGGTGGGTGCGTTAGGTCTTCATGTCCTTTTGTCGTCTTGCATTTGGCATGGAATAGGGAAAGTATGGCTGTTGGATGCAGGAGTATCCACATTGCCCTCCCTCTTGGAGTATATTGTCTATAATTTCCAGTGTGAGAATGACTGCAATGGATAAGCAAGACAAAATTTAACAATAATGAAGAGATAATCAAGATACTTTTTTACTGGATTTTCTTTTTGTCATTTGTTGACATGTGATGACAAATGTGTGGCAGCGTAAATGGAAAACATGAAATTTAGTTTCAGTGTGTCCGAATCTTGGGATCATTCTCTGTGTTACATGTTCATAGGTGATCTGTTTCCTGTTGATCCAGTGGATTTGTTGCCTAACTGTAAGGCTGTTAGGGAACATTGTCTTCTCCACCCAGTCGTGCTCATGAAAAGCATTAACAGCTAACTGATGTCCTGGGTAAGAGTGTAAACTCCTCCTAGTCTGCTTCATGTCAAATTAGTCAAGTTAGATCAGAATACCTTTTGAAGTATTTGAAATGAATTTTGAAATTTGAAATGCTCTTGCCTAGAGCAGATTAGAGAGAGCTCACAAGTACAGATTACCAGCAGATTAGAGGAAGTAATAATTTCTGACAGGGATACAAACTCAATAGAAATTGGTGTTGTTTTTCAGTGGTACATGTAGATACGTAATAGGTCTATCAGAAGATCTACCTTTATCACCAATCCTTCTTATTCCTGCCATTTGGACTTTATTTAAAAATAATCCAGGATCTTTGGAGTTGAAGGGTACTCTATCAGATAATTCTTGTGCTCCTGGAAGTTTGTAGGGCAGAGAAATTATACAGGAAGCTTTGTGACAAGGCCTTTCCTAACATTCCTGTGCCTTCTCACTCTTTTCCTTCTTGGACATTTTTAAGAGCTAAGTTTATGCATGTAATGATTTTCAAATTGATTTAGAGGACTTTAAGGTAGAAGAGCAGAATGCTATTTGTCTTCTCTGTGATTAATACATCAGTTCTTACTGGGACATCTAGAGTTAAAAAGAAGTTGACCACTGAAAAACTTAAAGTAGCCTTAATTATTTAGAACAATTTCACATTGCTGCAATAGCCTATTTCATGTGTCACAAACCTATTAAAATCTATCCCTTTAGTTACACATAATGGATTGCTTGAATTATTTTCTGATGTTAGTAAGATAGTTTTCCTTCCTGTAGGCATACTGTTTTCCTATGTGGACAGTCTCTGGTTGAAATTAAAGTGAACCTGTATACATCACTGAGTTGTGATCCTTTAGCATGCAAAATAAGAAGTCTGGGAATTAGCCCAGTATGCATATTGCATGTGATACATAATATTTTCAAAATTAGCAACTGAATTTGGAAATATTTGTCAGAAATTCCAATTTGTGAAAGTTGAAAAAAGAGTTTTTATGGTGATTTCTGATAGTACATTTTTGAGGCAGGGGGAACTCCTATCTTAAAGTATGTGCTTCTCAGCGCTAGTAGATTTTATAAAAATAATTCACCTTTAAGATTTCTATGTAATGTTTGGCAGAAGTTTTAATTGCTCTGCTAGGACACAGTGAAAGTTTGAAATCTGCCTGGCAAGAGCTTTATCTTGAAATATGTCAAAAATGGTTTTTAATAAGGGTGTTATCACCTTTTATCTGGAGATCAAATTCATGCATTAAATTACTTTTCTTGTTTTCACTAGAGAGAACTAGGCTGAAAAGAGTAGCGTTGTGATCTAGGTGCTTTAAACAGATATAAACCCTCAGGAAAAAGCAGTGTGGTTTTCTGTAATAGGCAGAGCCTACAGAGGGCTTGGTACTTCAAGGAGATAGAAGGCTGATCTGACAGCTCGGTAGCTCTTCATTTGAGGCTTTCTCTGGAATTATTATCACAAGTTGTCAGGAACATCTGAGGACCATTTTGCTTGGTCCCTGTGTTGGGAGATTTCTGTTCAGCAGTCTTAGAGAGATGTTACCTATTAGATATGCACAAATTGTGTAAGCTCCCAGTTTGACATCTGGAAATCTTGGTTTATGGATGCTAGTCAGTGTGAATTCAAAGCTGTGTAGTCTACATTCCTCTTCATCAGCTCAGGCTTTATGTATACAGTAGCCTATTCTTTTTTTCCTGAGTTCTGTGGGGGTTTTTTGTCCTGTTGCTGTTGATTGTTGTGAACTTTACCAGTGGAAGCTATCCACGTCTTTTGATCATCTCCTGTCAGCTAGAACAGACTTGAAAGTATTACATTGTTCTTAAGATCTCTACTTGATATCTCAATGTTTTTGTAAATCGTTCAGCCAAGTCATAGACTCAAACACATGCTCTTGGCAGGTTTTGTGTGTGTGTATAATTAACAGGCATGCTGTAGAGGTGGATCCATACAGAGAAGTTAATTAGCAGGTGTTAGGACAATGAACTACTTTTTTGGTGTGCTTTGTACCCTGTAGGACAGCTCTAAAAAAATCATTATACCAAGTGCTAGGGGTTGGTGAATCTGGTGAGCTTCAGGGCATAAGTGGACTCTTCTTGTCCCACTCTGGTAGATGCAAGATTGCTGCAGTTCTGGGTCCCCAAGTCCCACCTGCAGTGAGGGTGAGTGTTTATTCCCAAGTGGTGCACATGCGTGCACACACACGTGTCCAGCTGCAGGTGACCACAGACAGAGCAGTGCCTTTATCAGCACATCAAATGCATACCCACACATGGAAAATGGGTCTCTCTGGTAGCTGGCATTAGCTACTCAGTCTGCCCCAGAGCTGGCCTCGGGCCCCGGGTTCCCCCGGTGCTGGCACCGGCACCCTCCAACCTCTGAGGTTCGTGGTCCCGCTCCAGCTGCCGGCACTCAGCTCTCGTGCTGCTGCCCACTAGTCTGGCTTGAAGGTCGCTGGTGGTCTCTCACATGGGGTCAGAATACAGGCTGTGCCCACACAGAAGGTGGATGGAAAGGATGTAAGAGTAAGCAGTAGTAGTAAATAGTTATTTACATCATTACGTAAGAATATTTAGTAAGACTGCAGGACAGGCTGTGGTGATGTGGTGCAGGGCTCAGGCAGACAAGCGTACTGACCAGCCAGTGGTTACCCAGGACCTTTCATCCCCTTTTTCCTCTATTTTCTCACGCTGGTTCCTCCCCATCCACCTTGATCCATCCCTGTCCCTGCCTTTGATCCTTCCCCTAATCATCCCATAACAAGCCTGTACATTCCCACAACCCCCTTAAAACACCTTGTGAGAAGTTGTACACTGTCCCCAAATGCTTGTCCCCTGGAGCCCCCGTGAGTCCCAGGCCCCTGCAGGTGCTCACCCCTGCCAGCCTGGGGAAGGGGTGGCCCCAGTGGCTCCTCGGTGGGGTTCACTCAGGAACCCTGAGCTGACTGACCTGTCCTCTGATGGTCCAGGGTGCTTTAACTCGTTGTGCAGTGATGATGCTAGGGAGGCTCCTTCCCTGACATCATTCCACTGATTCTCGTGGGGTCTTTGAGTCATTAATCACTTAACCTAATGCCAAGTACATGAAAAAAATCTTGATACTAGCACTGTAGAGTCAAAATGGGAAAGTGGAATGAGGGAGAAACCTGTTTGTTATCTGCAGTTATTTCCTAAAGCGTTCGTTTACCAGGCCTTTACCCTGCAGAATATTTACCTGCTTTTTTGATGTCTGATCTCATACAGCAGCTGGAATACACTTTGTCGTCAGTGCTTTGCTGGAATACACTTCGTCCTCATTGCTTCAGGGGGTGTGAAAATACAGATGGGAAAAGGACAGGTTAGCTTTCAGAAAGATAACTGCTCTGTACTTTGCAGCATAGTAATGTTTTTTTCTTAAGCTGGAATGGTTGAAAAAAAAGGGAGATAAGAGCTCTGAGTTCCGTTTTATGAGATATGACTATCATTATTCCATTTGCAGTAGCCTGCAAAACCAATCTGGTCCTCTCTGGATATTCCCAGAAAAATGAATTTATGCTTAGTGTGCATGAATCGTAAAACTAGTGCTTGTTGCAGCCCTACAGAAATATGAAATAGAGTTACAGAATTGTAGAATGGTTTGGGTTGGAAGGGACCTTAAAGACCATCTAGTTCCAACCCCCCCTGCCATGGGCAGGGACACCCTCCACTAGACCAGGTTGCCCAAAGCCCCATCCAGCCAGGAGGTGTTCAAGGCCAGGTTATAATGATTAGCTAGTTATGTGTTGTGCCATAGAATTTTTATTATAATCTCTATTGGCAGTTAGTCTGACTGGGACAATTTTGGAGAAAAAGGCTACAGAAGTTCTGATTTTTGGAGATACTGTATGTACGTGAATTGCTTAGCACGAGGTTTAATTGCAAGTTATAGCTGGGGCTTGTGACACACTGAACTGTAGAAAACTTAGACCTTGCAGTATACTCCAATATATTTTTAAAATGTGATTTTTAAAATTTTTAATTTTTTTTTTTTCTGCATCCAGTTTTGGACCCCAAAGAGGAAAAAAAAATAAAACCCATCAGAAAGAAATCAATAAGGTAGATGCAGTTCTGTGGAGGGCCATTGAAACAGTGGGGGTTGGAGCACTTGCCCTGTGAGGAGAGGCTGGGGGAGCTGGGCTTGTCAGTCTGGAGCAGAGATGGCTTTGGGGATGGGTTGGGGACCCTACAGCAGTCCCCAGTGCCCCTGGGGAGATCACTGAGGAGGTGGTGCAGAGTGGAAGAATGAGAGACAGCAAGTGTAAGTTGACGGAAGAGAGGCTCAGTCTGGATCACTTTTTCCCTGTGGGGACAGTTGGGCAGAAGCACAGGTTGCCCAGAGAGGATGGATGTCCAGTTTCTGTCCCTGAATGATTTCAAGACTGGACTGGGCGAAGCCCTGAGCAACCTGACCTGACCTCAGAGCTGACCAGAGCAGGAGGTTGGAGCAGAGGCCTCCTGAGGTCCCTTTCAGCCTAAATTGTGCTGTGATTTCATGATGATTGGAGCTTGAAGTTGCGCTATTAGCCTGCATGATTAAAGTGTATCTTATTGCTTACTGAACAATTTATGGTAGAAGAGCAGTTTGGCTTAGGTCAAACTGGTAGAGATTGCCTGACCAACTAACTTGGATCAGGTCATACTGAACTACTACATATTTATGTTATCAGCAACGTAAAGATGCTATTTAATTTCCCTGTTATGCTTAGAGTGTAAGCACTGATTAAACTTATTTTGTTTCAGATAAATGCAAGTGAAATTCAAAGATTTTCAGATTTTCCATTGTCAAAGAAAACCCTAAAAGGTGAGTACAAAAATTTTCTTGGGAAAGTAACTTGAGTAAAAATGAATGTATTATTTATCTGTATCTGAACATTTTTTTGCTTTAAACTAAGTTTTAGATAAGTACTGCCATGTACAGTGTTTTCTAAACAAAGCAATACAGCTCTGGGCAAGACAAAAATAAAGTTTTGTTGTTGTTTTTTTTTTTCTTCTTCCCACACTGCAAATACTAGGATTGCAGGAAGCTCAGTATCGTGTGGTAACGGAGATACAGAGGCAAACCATAGGTTTGGCTTTACAAGGTAAAGATGTACTTGGAGCTGCAAAGACGGGATCAGGCAAAACCTTGGCTTTTATTGTACCAGTAAGTAATTTACATCCTCCCATTTGTACTTAAACCAAGTTATCCGGGAAGTATTGGATGTCAAGCAGCTTAGGTTAATAGGTTCTGGAAGAAAAATTATAATTCAACTGATCTAAATGTTCCAAGAAAGCCAAGATACTAATTTAATAAATGAGGTTCTGAAAGAAGTATATTTTTGGTCCTAGGAATATTCTGACATTTAGAAATACCTTTTTGATCCTTACATTAGTAGACCCTGTATGATTTAGGAAGTGGTTTTGTTTTTTTTTTTTCTCAGGAATGTGTTTTCCTGGTGCAACTCTAGTTGTCCAATTCTTTTAAAATTTGAAAACTAAGTGCATGGGATAGAATGGCAAAATTTCTTTAGTTCTTAGACTTTTTTTTTTTTTTGGGTTGTTTTCACTGCTTTAAAATTTTACCATTTGGACCTTATATAGCAAACCTAAGCTTAGTGATTGTGGACTTCCATTTCCTTGTCTTTTGTGGATTCCTTAGAAATCACTTCCAGGCGCAGGTGGGAAAACAGCATGAAAACCCCTGTCATGAATAATACAAGTTTGACTGTTTTACTCAAAACATCATGCTCTACATTTCATTTTTTTCAAGTTGAAAGTATAATTGAGAATTTTACTTGAAGTGCACATGTAAGTGGGTACAAACCCCATCATGTTATGGTTAGATAAAGGGAAAAAGAAATGTCATTTTGATTGTGGAGTTTTTTTGATTTAAACATTACTTGCATTTTTGTGAGCATAAATTTCTTTGGAGCCTATTCTGTCAGTAACTGTGGGAACAGCAGTAGGTCTTTTGAATACCTTCTCTAGTTGAGCAGATTTATGCTGTATGCTTTAGTTTTTAACTTATTTTTTATTAGTAAAGAATAAAAAAAATGTAAGTGGCTTCAAAATACAGTCTTGTAAATTTGAGAAACAAAAGTGAGATTGCTCAATTATTTAATTGTTTTACAAACCTTATTTTGAAACAGTTTTAGGGGAGAAAAATGGTAAGAGAGGAGCTAGAGAGATGAGGAGTGAAAAAAATGATCAATTGTACAAAGATACTTAACAGACTTCATTATTTCAGAATGCTTCAGGTATTCATACCTATGAAATCCTTGTGTTAGGATTAGCTAAGACAGTGTTTTTTTTTTAGGAATGCAGTGTGAATTCCTAAAAGGAGGAATAATCCTGGTCTGAGGTTTATGGCAACTGTAGTTGGAATGCTCTGTATATAGCATGTGTGGGTAGTACTGCTTCAAGTCTATAACTGGAATTAAAGCTGCAATAATTGACTTTCTTCTAGTTGCTCATTCTGTTTCAGGTTCTCACAAAACCTTGTGAGCAGGGAAGTTTCTTGTGTTTTTCTACATCTGATTTCTATTCTCATATAAATGATTAAGGCTTAATTTTTCAGAATTTAGCAGAGTAGGATTAATTGTGCACTAAAATGTTTATGATTTGCCACCTATTACTGTCTGTCATAGATTGGTACTGGGGAATTTTGCTACAGCAAATATCATTACCATCGGTTAGATTTGGTATATAATCTAACTATGTGAAACGTATACTAATGTTTCTTCAAGTTATTATTGTAATTAGTGTGGCTTTATCTCTTTTTTTTTTTTTTAATGACACTTTTTATTACAAATTTGTTGTTACATATTTTCATTCTGAGATTTTTATAATGAGAATATGGTAATTGTTTTCAGGCTTTGGAACTCCTGTATCGCCATCAGTGGACTTCAGCTGATGGACTGGGAGTTTTGATAATATCACCTACCCGGGAACTGGCATATCAAACCTTCAAGGTTCTGCGTAAAGTGGGAAAGAATCATGAGTTCTCAGCTGGCCTTATCATTGGAGGAAAGGTGCGTCCTTTCTTGGAGTTTGCTGGGTGGAAGCATAAATGAGAGCTATGTTAAGTGCTAGTTTAGGAAGGAAACCCTGGAAATGAAAAGTCTGGGAGGAGAGTAGTTAATGGGAACCTATCAGCGACCCACTTGTTTTCCTCTCTGTCTACTCTGTCTTTAAGCTTTTGCATGTTTACAGTCTTTCCAGGTAACATGACTGAATGGACCTTCCTGCCAAGCCTTCCAGGACTATCCTCTTAATCTAGGTTATTCTGAAATATTTCATGCTTAAGCCACAAATGTGAGCATGCTGAAGAAATTGATATCTCTGTAGAAAGAGGAAAGGCTGATCCTTGACTATTCTTTCTAGAAACTATCAATAGGTTAAGCTGGCCTGGTCATCTCTAGCACTGAGCTTCTAGTGGGAGCAACTAGAGCTAAGCTGGTTTAACTCCTTTTCAGGATCTGAAAGAAGAGTCTGAAAGAATCCACCATATAAATATGCTAATTTGCACTCCAGGACGGCTGCTACAGCACATGGATGAAACTTCATATTTCTATGCATCTGATCTGCAAATGTTGAGTAAGTTTTTTAAGTACTTGAAAGCACTCAGAAATATTTTGTAACAGTTCATAATTGTGTGGAGCACTATCTTGGGTAAAAAGTTTATCCTAGTCATGGTATGTACGTGAAATGGCATTTAAGTTCACACATGTACAAATTAAAATAGAAAACAAGAAAACACCTTTCTTGTGTGTACTTTGTCTCAAACAGCTGCTGAGTATGCCTTCCTTAGGATGATAAGAACAAGTAGGTGAGTTAGTAAGGAACTCAAACCCAAATGTAATGAGGTCTGTCTTGGCTAATGCTGACCTTTCCATTCTGGTTATGTCTCTCCTGTTTTGCCTGACATGATAATTAACTATATGGATTATCCATTGCAGTGTGTGTATTTCGGGCCAGTTCTAGAAAATGCTTTTCTTTGAATTTTAAGACACAATGCTGTTCCTCTCATTGTTTTGTTAGCCTTGTTAACGTTGTTTCTTTTCATCCTTCCAACCTGAATAAAAAATTCAGTGTAAGGAAAAGGTTTGCCTGCCACTATGAACTGCATAATCTTTAGCATAGCTTGAGCAACTTAGAAACAATTAAGAAGCTAATGAAGCTGATAAAATGTGAAATTATGCTTGCTACGCTTAGTACAATTCATGGCAGTTAGACAAGAATTGCATTAAATGTAAGCCCTTTTCTTAACACTTTGTCTCTGTGCTGCTCTGCTTATTCCCTATGTTTGAATGCTAAATTCAGCTTAGGTACAGGAGAGGCTGTTTTGCTTTGTCACGAATAGTATGGCACTGTTTTATATTCCATGCTTTTGTTTCAGTAATAGGACAGGGAGTTTGTAATTTGCAGTCTGTCTGCAAATTACTGACCTGTTTACTTGAAATGGTGATCTTTTATGCTTAAGCATGTGAAACTGAGGGCTATTGTGCACAGATTATGGGAAATGCTATAACTTCTATTGTGGTTTTTTAAAAAATGCATATTTTATGGAGTACGTGAATATCCAAAGAGAATCCTGTCATATACAGTAATTAAGCTAATCTCTGCAATTTAAGTAGGCATGGATATTTATACTACATAGATTTGATGTATGGGTTTTTTTATATGAATAAAGCTAAAACCAGATTTTCTCAAACTATCTCTCAATTCAGTTCTTGATGAAGCTGATAGAATTCTAGACATGGGGTTTGCTGACACAATGAATGCAATCATAGAAAATCTACCCAAGAAACGCCAGACCTTGCTTTTTTCTGCAACACAAACAAAATCAGTGAAGGATCTTGCACGGCTGAGTCTGAAAGATCCGGAATATGTTTGGGTTCATGAGAAAGCCAAATTCAGGTATGTTGGGATAATTATTCTTTTTCTGTGCGGGGTGGGTTTAAACAGACAGTGACCGTACTTAACTGCTTCTCTGACTGTCAGTTCCCTGAATCAGAAGTTATGCTGTGCCTCTTCTTTCCTGCAGTGTCCGATCCTGTTGTGTGCCTTCTTGAAAGCACGGAATTTCCAGATAAGAGAGTACTAGTTCTGACTGATTCATTACAGGGAGGCTGGACCCTGCATTTGCCTTGTGGCTCCTCAGGCAGCTTCGTAGACTGGAAATTTTCTTAGTGGGTTATAGCCTGGATGGAGTAGTGTCCTGGCTGTAGCACTCACTTCTGAATTCCTTTTTTGATGTTTGGCTTCCTTGCCTCCTGTGTGTGCATACACTGTGCAGAACCACCAGGTGTGTTGCATACATACAGTTTTTCTGTGTGCCATTGATTAATCTGGCTTGCCAAGGGAATGCTACTCTATTGGGAAAGTGCAGAATGACAGTCTTGTTTGTGTATTCAGTATTAGGTGCTCAAAGGATAGCATGTGGCATTAGTCCATGTGCAGTAGTCTTGGGGCTTCCTGATGTGCTGGGTTTACTGTGGACACAAAAGAGATTTGTCGTGCCATACGGTTTGGATCAGAATGGGAGGGCCTTGCGAGAAGTAAAGTATGTGGTCTGCCAAGCTCAAAAAAATGTAATGTGTCACTCAATGAAAAATATATGCATATTGTTTTTTGGCACTTTTTTTCT
Source organism: Aramus guarauna (assembly GCA_013400195.1). Classification (NCBI taxonomy): domain Eukaryota; kingdom Metazoa; phylum Chordata; class Aves; order Gruiformes; family Aramidae; genus Aramus; species Aramus guarauna. The sequence continues at coordinate 192,240 of VXBL01001372.1, forward strand.
TTAAAAAACCTAACTGAAGAACGTTATTTAATATTTTGCATTTCTGTGGCTTCTGTCATCTAAGTGTCAAATCGCTTATGCACATGTAGAATTTTTTTTTCCTGCTTTTCTATGAAGTATGCATATATTTCCGTATGTAAGATGAAGGAGAAAGGTGAAACACAGTGATAAAAATGGCTTTCCCATGAGCAAATGAGAAATCATCAGCAAAATGGAACAGCAGAACCAGGTTGAATCCTGAGGCAGTTTTAATTATTTGATTTGATTATCTCTGTATTGTACTACAAATACCTTTTTTAATCAGTAGTGCTATCCAAGGCATCTTAAATAATGACGGTTGCCTGAAAAAATTGTGTAGTTAATAGCCTGTTAGCAGAAGATTATGTACAAGCCTAGCCTGTAGTCTTCATTTTGAGGTCTGACTACACATCTGTTTCACAGATCTCACATTTGTTGTGAAGTCTATTTTAAATTACATTTTCTTAAAATATTTGGGAGAGTTCAATTAGATAATAAACTGAATCAAAAAAAGGAAAGTTCATATGTTTTAGAATTTACAGCCTTAGTGTACAATAGGTTATTGCCTTATGAAAACAGTTTCTTCTGAAAGACTTACAAAGCAAAAGGTGCTGTGGCATAATTCAAATTAACTAGCACATTGGAGCAGCATCTTGTAATTTCATCCTCCCAAGTGGCACCTTTAATAAAGTAATTTTGAATACCCTTGGTCTGTTTAGGGTGAAGCAGAGGAACTGTGAGACGTGAGCATTTAGATGTATTTCAAGGACAAATATGCCAAATAATTTTTTTTCCTTAGTTTAGTTTATTTTGTAAAGAACGGAAAGGTGAGTTAATATGACAATTCGGATCTTTACAAAGTCATTTTGCATGTCAGGGTGTAATCAGTAGAAGTACATCAATGCTCTTTTTTTGTGCATGATTAGACTGTGTTTTGACATTGCCTTAAGCGCAAATGATGCCTTAATAGGACTAATAGACAAAATTGCATTTTAAGTCAAGGCAATTTGAATGTCGCTGCTTAGACATGGAAAGACTTTGGCTTGCTAGTAGTAAATGAATTCAGAAGCAATGTCAAAAGTCGTTCCCTCCTCCCCAATGGCTTTTAGTAAGGAAATTGATTCATCTTTCAAGAGTAGCTTTCTAGTGGAGCTGCTAAGACTTGTTCCTCAAAGGGGGAGAACTTTGCAGCCTGAATTTTTTTTTTTTTTTTTCCTTTTTCTGGGTATTTGTCAGACACTCTTGACTTAAAAGAAAGGACAGACAGCTCTGCGGATGCTGTATGCCTGTGTATTCTTTCTCTTCTGTTCTTTTCTTTCCTTTCCCATGTTAATGGTATGGGTACTAATGGTATCTAAATGTANCCTTATGGTATGGGTACTAATGGTATCTAAATGTTCTTTTTGGTTTGGTTTTTTTTTTTTTTTTAGTACCCCAGCAACTTTGGATCAGAACTATGTTGTTTGTGAGCTTCAGCAAAAAGTAAACATGTTATACTCTTTCCTGAGAAGTCACTTGAAAAAGAAGAGCATTGTGTTTTTTGCAAGCTGTAAAGAGGTATGGCTATTCCCGTCCTTCCCCCCGCCCCATAGCATGTTAAAACAATTAAGATCTTTATGTAGGTGTCAAGGCACTAGAGAGGTGGGATTCTGGACTAGTTTGCAACAGGAAATTGGAGGAGGAACCAAACATGACCTGCTCCTGTAGGTATATCATTCAGGGCCTGGCTGCTGGGAAGAGCGATGACCCAGGCTCAATGCAGGAAGATCCTGGAGACCTCAGTGTACCTAGCCATTTTTGTGCTCTGCTGCTAAAAATGAATGCAAACCATTATGCCACCAAGGGCCAGCTATGTCAGTTTTGTCTCATGATGTATTTTGTAGTTGTACAGAGTATTTTAATAGTTGTACCTGCTTTCTTTACAAGCTTATAAGTCTGCCTTACTAAGAAATTATAATTGTGAAATAGTGCAGGGAAGGGTTTTTCTTATGGGTATATAGGAAGCAATTCTTCAAATATCCACTTATATAGATGTTGCGGGACGATTCTGTTGAAGTTATTTGTATAGCACAGGTATTTATTCCTAAAACTGCTGCGTGTATCGAATATTTTACAACATAAAATGGTGTAGTAAATATTCATTGCAGTTCTTCCACTTGTGCAAGAGATTACAATATTTTTGTTGTTCTGCAGTTGGCTGGTGAGTATGGTGAGGTGGCAGGCTTAGTTATACAGAAGTTCTCTAAGCTGTAGCCGTTACTGCAACATATGCAGTTTCTGTAACTATTTGCTTAAAATACTGGATAGCTGCCTACTATAAAATAATGCTGCAACATAGTACTGTATGTAAGACTGAACAGACTGCTTTTCTAAGAGAAGTTGTTGAAGCCTGAAAGACACCAAGACTGTGTAGACTGCTTTGAGTGCAAGCAAGATGCTACACCCCTCCAGTATTGTCTAAAAGCAGTGCTTCTGCTGGACTTCTGATACTTTGGTCCCTTGCATACAGCCTACATTGTTGTGTCCCAAGTAATTCTTGCTGTTACCTACTCTGGGTCCTTTTAGGAAGTGCCATCAAAAGACATGCCAATCTTGAGCACTGTAGTTCATTTTCTTTTCTAGCACCTGGGTGTGTGACAAAGTCTCAAAATAGCATCTCTTGTCTCTGATGCGGAGAAAAGTGTGTTTTATTTGATGTGCTAAGTCAGTTGCTATATACTGGATGTGATCTTAACAAGTTTAACATTTCATCATTTCTCCTCTGATTTGCTGGATAGGTCCAGTATCTGTTCAGAGTGTTCTGTAAGCTTCAGCCTGGTCTTCCTGTTCTGGCACTCCATGGCAAGCAGCATCAGATGAAGAGAATGGAAGTCTACACTTGTTTTGTTCGGAAAAAGGCAGCAGTACTTTTTGCTACAGATATTGCAGCTCGTGGCCTGGGTATGTACCTGCAGAAGCCATATTTATTCACAAAGTGCTAATGTAACCCTACTGAGACTTTACCAGACTTTATGCTCTGAAGACCAACCTGATTTGTAAGAAATGAAGCTGTAGTTTGCTTAAGGGCTCATTAAGGTAGCTCAGAAGAGAGATGCTTCTTAGAGTGCTGCTGTTTCTTTACTGAAGAGGTACACTGGTGCTTTTTTTTTTTCCCCGGTTGTTTTGGTCCCAGAAAGACGTACATTGTCATTAGTTTTGTAATGGCATTTGTTAGTCTGGTAGTCAGTGGAACCTCTCTTTCCGCTTGTCTTTCCTCCTCTAGTTTTTCCAGCAATATGCTGTGACAAATATCTGCAACAAGAGAAAATGGAAATAGTGATGTATTTGCTTACTACATGTCTTGAGGCAATATTTCAGTGGCTTGAAGTATTTCTGATGTGCCTGAATCCTGTGGGTTATTCCAAAGGGTATGAAAAATTACTAACGTACCAGGATGTGGAAATGAAAACCTGAAGAAATTTTAATGTCTAAACTATGAATGGCATTATAGGTCTGTAAGCAGAAAAATAGATGAGGGAAAAAGCAAGAATATTTATAGGAACTGTTTTGGCTTGAGTTTCTTTTCCTCTGGTCATTATGTGCTGAATTATGACTGTTTTCAGGAGTCTACCCGTTCTTTCAGCTAGCAAACTCCATTATCCAAAATGTAAGGTTTTGTCAGTGTGCTACAAAAGGAAGGTGCTCTAAAAACTGAAGGCAGAAGTGAAAACTGTTTATCATACCTTCTACACTGCTGAAATCTCACTAGTGAGGATCTACTGTGGTAACCATACCTCCCTAATTGTGGAATACAGCATAGCTACAGGCTTGATCAGGAAGTAAGATAGACTGAGTCCAATGCAATGCATGCTGCTGCCGGGTGATGTGCAGCAGTTACTAAATGCTTACTAATTATATCATTCACATTCAATGTTGACTTCTTTGTGAGGCTTGGTCACCTGCTCCCGTCTTTGAGAGGGACGATGATATTCTGTATGTGGACAGCTGAGGTAATGTTATCTTGCCACAGCTAACTTCAAACCCCGGTGGTGTAGGATATTGATACTCTAGGTGAAAAGTGGGTCAGATATGGTTATTTAATTATTAAACGTAGTGGTGTTTTATCATCTGTGTGACACAAAGCATGTCTCTTCTTGTCAAGTGTGAAATTATGTTCCATTCAGTGCACTGGCGTAATTTAGGAAATGAAGACACCGTTAATTTTAGCTTGCTTTGATGAAGAGCATGATTGTTTATGATATGATAATGCATGCAATTAATTTTATTTTTATTTCAGAGGTTGCACCCAATGTCTGTAAATTGGTCTAAATGATGGTTCTTAGAGGAATTAATGCTCCAAAATAATATGTTGCTCTTGAATCGGAGGATTTGGGGTACGGTGAGCTTAAATTATGGTATGTTTTTTTCTTTACACAGATTTTCCAGCAGTGAACTGGGTCATTCAGTTTGACTGTCCAGAAGATGCAAACACATACATTCACAGAGTGGGAAGAACAGCCAGGTTTGTTTTCACTTTTCATTAATATTTTAATATATAAAACTAGATCCCTAATAGAGACAGATAATTGGCTAAAGACTCACTTGAAAAAAATTAAGGTATGAATTGGAAAGAAAGAAAGGCTGTTATCACCAGAAGACCCTTTTGATTACTTAAGAGTAATGGTTTGACATAATCATTTCTTAGTGAGCTTCAGAGACACCTTAGAGAAGACAGAAAAAATATCCCTATTTTTTTAATCTGATCAGGAAAGATTAATAGTGAGGAGGCAAAAATCTTCTTTTGAACTTGGCAGGATTACCTTAAAGGCTGAATTGAAGATGTTTGTGAGTGGAAAAGCTTGTTTTGCCATCACCATTTATAGATAAATAAGACTTTAGACTGTGGATCCAATTTCTTTGTGTCATTGAAGACTCTTCAAAAGAATGGAAATATTTCTTCCTTATTTTAATTTGGGGAGGAAGGAATCAAATAACGCTAATTAAAGGTTAAATTTTTAATTTTCTAAGTCTTTTGTAGAATTATATTCTTAGGGATAGCTTTATTTAAAGTATTTGTGGCTAAGCCTTTATGACAGAAAGGAGTTACCCAGATGTACTGTTAAAAACCTGGTCCTTGATCTCTGAAGTAGGTTTTTAAGAGAAATGGGAGTTGTTATTGTGTATAATTCAGTAGATCAAAAACTTTATGCAATTATCTGAAGGATGAAATGCAAGACCTAGCATAATATCTTGTACGTAATTTAATTTGTTTGTAGTAGGGTTTGCAATATAGACAGTTGTCAAACGTAATGACAGAGCAGTTGCTTAGAATAGGACTTCAGCACTCTAGGCTATAGGAATTTGGTAGCTGTCTTCCTGGATTGGATGGTGTTAAATTTTGGTGACTGTAACAAGAGTGTATGCTTCTAGCCCTCTTTCAGAATGTGGAAGTTCCAGCCATGTTCTCACTGTAATTGGTAATATTTCTGCCCTGTTCTGTCCTGTGTTCTCCATTTTCTATATACCTGTTATAATAGAAGGGAATAATAAATTCTTAAGTGCTTTTGGAAAAAAACTGTCTACGAACAAAATCAATGAATGTTTTATATATAAATAGATAAAACATGTAGCTATTTGGCTAAATTCAAATCTAAGTGTAATCTTCTGCATTCCAGTTGAGAGAAAAACATATAGGCTTAGTTCACATTCTGGGTTTGGTTTTTGTTTTTTCTTTTTTTAATGCTGTGTGGCTTCCACAGAAGGCTTGTAATTTTGTCTTTCTGGGATACTGTCATTGTGGAAGGGAAAACCATGTATTTGATGCTGTTTAATTGGTGGTTTCTGGAAGGCTTGTTGACCTCTTTCTGAGCCATGTCACTTGAGTTCAAGCACCTGCTCTGGAGTGACAATGCTCAGGTCTTGTCCCAGGTCTCATTAGGCGCCAAGAAGAGCGATTGTACATAGGTTTAGAGAGGGGAAGCAGCTACATAAAGAGAAATAACCCTGCTTTTCCACAATTCTTTTAATGAAATGTCACTCTGACGAGGACGTTAGCCTTGCAACCTTAAGGGTCTGTCTTCAGCTGCCTCTCAAATACAACCTTCTGTGATTGCTTGAGGGGCAGATTTAGGCAGAAGCTTGGGGCGGATGGTCTGTCCCGTAGGCCATGGCCATGCCGGATGCCTGCCTCTTGCTTCACCGGGCTGGAGTCTGCATTTCCCTTTACGTGTCTTTCTCAGTAGCCAGACCTTACTGAAATTGGGAGTACGTCTGGGCAAGTTGTTTGAGCTGACAGCGTGGCAACTGGTATCGAAAGCAAATTTCTTCTGTAGGGAAAGTTTTATGGATATTTTCTGTCTTTTAATCTGATAAAAGGGTCAAGGAAGGTTCTGCCTATACTGAGCTTTCATTTTGGAGAAACGTACAGGCTGTCTCTGTTCTTAAAGTAAAGCAGTCCTGGAAAGACATTCATCTAGTGAACTTAACAGCATGAAATAAATATTTGAAAATAAAACAAGGGAGATGTTTAATAGTTTAAAGTAAATACTGTGCACTAAGTAAATATGCTAATGCACTGTTAGATGTGGGTAATAGAGAGTGCATTTCTCGGTGAACTCTAAATGTTGAGTAGGAAACTTCACTTGTTTCAATAGCTACAGTTAGTATGAGACACTCGTGATTCTTCTAGAAGCTTGACAAAAATGAAATGAACTGCAGTTTAGTAGTCATTAATGAGGTTAGAGATAATTATGAATTTTCATGGATTATAAGAGTGTATAATTGCATGGAATGAAAGCTAAATTAAATATCTCAGCTAATTAAGAGACTGTGTTAAACTGTAATTAAAACTGGGATGCCAAATACTGTTTACTTTTGAAATAAAATTATTTTGTGATACAAAAGTGAATATGAAAGTCAAGAGAAAAATTATGTTTGGGATTGGGCTGAAGAACCTTTGCCTAGCAATCATGGATGTGTTCCCACATCTGTTTTGCAAAGCCTCATCTAAGATGAAAGATAATGATTGATTTTTAAGTGGATAAAACCACTTTGTTTCCTAAGTAGCATTTCACTTGCATTTTATTCTACTGAAGAACATAAATTGCAACTCCTGCATTTCTGATTTATGGTAAAGTAAGATCAAGAAAATCTGGGTGTTGTCCAGTAATGCTTTTACTTTATAGTAGAATTGGCATATCTTGATTTTTTTTTTTTTTTTTTAAACTTGAAAGGTATGTTATGACTGGAGTAATTGGAAGCTGTTTCTTCTAACTGCATTTAAAAGTGTTTATTTAAGGTCTTAACTAGTTCAATAACAGAATTTCTAAACCACTGACAATATCATGGCCATGCCCATAAATATTTTTGGCTATAATTTTGTCACAGAATCTCTTAGCAAAGTCTGTAATTTAAAATACTAGATCACAATGTTTTCCTATGTGTTTTAGTTTCAAAAATTGTAAGTAAATAAGAGATATTTGTAGAAGTTGTCTACAAAACTGATTTCTTCTGGCTTTTAATTTCTATTGATGCCTTCTGTTCTGTAGCCTATGAAGCTTACAGTTGAAAATATTCTTTGATTAATCTTGTGAAACAAGTTACAGTGCCACTAGGGGACAGCAGAAGATAATAATTTCTGAAGAACACTGATACTCACTTCCCCCCCCCAACCCCCCCAAACTGTTTTTCCAAACATAATTTGTAAGTTGTGTGGCATGAAAGGAACATATATAGGGATGTTTTTCTTTCATTCATGATTGCATCGATGAGTAGAAAAGATTCTGAAAAGTCTATTTTTATCTTTCTGTTCATGCATAAATATCTTGTATTTTAGATGTACCTGTATCCTGGCATGTCTCAGTAATTATTTTCTTTCTTTCCTAGCATTACATTCCTCCCTCCATTCAAATTTTTTTTTTTTCTTTTTTTTTTTTTCCCCTTCAGAGGAGACTATTAAAAACCATTACTTGAGTTTAGTGATTTTTCTATCAGGAGTCTTTTCTGTTAAAGACACTGACAGTGGAATGTTAAACAGAATAAATCTTTTTGCCCTGCAGTTTTTATTTGTGGTATGTCCAGAACTTTGTATAGGCTTTAAATTTGACTCAGGCTCAGACTTCTGATGATATTTAATCCAGGCTAGTTGGTTAGGTTTCTTAGGTGCTTAAACTGCCTTAGGAAAGTCGCTGTAATTTTGTTGTTGCTGTTAAACATAGTGTGCATACAGGCATGCATGTTCTGTCTAGCTCTACATATGCTTTTTTTTCCTTTTGGTAAATTTTATTCTGAAAGCAAATGGAATAATAAAAGTCTGTCTTTCCAAAGCAGGATATTGTATTGCCTACCATCTTTGTACTGGCTGGTATGATGGTTAGAACCAAGAAGTATGAATAAAGACTTAAAAGATCTAGTCTTTCGCCTTACAAATACTGAAGAATATACACACATCGAATTTTGGAAAGGTGAAAGGGGCAGATCATATAATGATCTTATTCTGTCACGAAGTAAAATGCTTTGAAGCATGCTCATTGGGGCTCTCCTTAAGTAATTGCACATTTTATGTGTGAAAGTGAGACTAATAAGCCTCGAGAGTAATCCTTGCAAGCGGCACTAAAGCATTTAAAAAATGTGAGTAACTTAATGGAACTATTTTTTCAATGGAGGAAGCTTGATTTTTGTATGCATTTTTATTTTATTTTTTCCATTGGGAAATATATCCCAGGGATACATGCCTTGGGTCCTGAATAAGCTGCCAAGATGGCAGCTCCTTGTTTGATTATTTTTTTATATTTAAGGCCCGTTGACTCACTTTTACTGATGTTTCTTTAAAAATCAATGCAGTATTTAGACTATCTCATATTATATTGTAGTCAAGTCATTATCCTGACTCAAGTGAAATAAAAATAGCTGCTAGGGGAGGTCAGAAGAAATTGTTGACACCACATATTTAACTTGCAATTCACATTATTAAATTCTCCAAAATTAAACACTGTACCCTAGCTACATTCCTGACAGTGGCCTGCGATGCCGCAGTCATGCTGTCACCGTGTTATCTGTTAGAATTCTTTTCATAATGGCATAGTATGAATGTTCCAAGATGCTGAAATATTAAGTGGCTAAGATGAAGCTATCCTGCAAGCTGTAATAAAAAATAAATTAGCACATGTATTTTAATGTAGTGGAGTGGACGCAGCTGAGTCTAGGCTGGAGGACCCAACAACCTCCCAAGGCCTTTTGAATTCAATTTATTCTGAGACTGGCGTGATAAGGTTGGTGAGCCACTGCCTATTCTTGTCTGTTATTTCTTGTGACTAAGTCTGTCTGGCAAACAAGGACACCTAGCAGTATAACTGAATGAAGAGGATTATGGTTTTGTGGTATGAATAAAATCCCGTCGCATGGTTCTCAGAACTTGGCACTAGATATAAATAGGCTACTGTCCAGGCAGGAGAAGGATATTAAGTGATCAGAGGAAAACAAAACAAAACAACCCCCAAAATAAACAAACCCTGAAGCAATCTCTAACTTCATAGCAAAATTTACTGATTTTTTTTTTTTTGTTAGGATACTGAACTAAAGTCTATACAATGGAGAAATAGGAGTGAACAAAGCATTAGAAGTGAGCTAAAGCAAAACCAAAATATGAAGCCAGCTCACTTTTTGTTGTTTGTTTTAAGTGCTCTGTGGGATGTTGGACTGTTCACAACCCATGGGAAAGAGCTCTTTTCCCTGGCTGAATTGAGGAACCAGCAGTGAACACGGTCTGTCTGCAGCATTTGCTCGGCTGTGAATAGCAAAAAGCTTTCTAGTCTATTGTAATTTTTGTTGGGCTGCTTTAATAGGACTTGCCATAGATGATACAGCGCTGTTTCGCTTAGCAATGCACAGAGATCTCTTGTTAAAGATTTGTTGCTTTAAAGAAAAATATCTGTTACAAGAAGAGACCATTGATCATGTAGATGGGATAGAAATTCCGATATTTCTGCATTTTTTTCTGTGCTCATTTGTCACTTAAAAAAATAGAAGAACAAATTACCATGTTAAGGAAGAAACCCAGCAGTACAGAAGTTATGATGAACAGTAGATAAAACTTTTCTTGCTCCTGGGCTTGGAGAAATAATGTTTTGTTGTTTTGAAGCTTAGATTTCACCAGTCCTCATGGTATCAGAAGGCCCGGAAGGTAGTATAATTGGAAATGAAGCTTTGCCTGAACTGAGCCCAATATGAGAGACCTAAAGCTGTTACTTTAAGAAATATGTTTAAAAATGGTAGCTTATATAATCAGATTTAATAGTTGAATTTTAAACAAAACTATGAATTACTGTAGTTCTGTGGAAGGCCTTAGAGGTAGATATGGATATTAATTTCTCTTTGTTGAAGGATAGTGTGTGGGTGAACAGATTTATTCATATGCATATCAGATTCAAATAGGTCTCAGAATAAAACTGTCCATTTTGATATTTTCTGGATATATTTTAATAGATGTCTTGTATTGTTCCTCTACATAAAAAGTGCAGCACAGACAAATGTCTGCATCAATGAAATGCTTTTTCCTTCATTACTGTAGTTATTTTATCAAGGAATTGAAAATACTTTAAAAATAAAATCTAAATTGCGTGCTAGAAATAATAGAATTTAACTTTTTTCTAATCTCTATTACATTAAGCATGATTGTTAGTTTTTTAACTAATCTGTAGACAGGGCAGTCACTGCATGTAACCTAGCTTCCAACAGCTAGATGTGTATTTGCATACTCAGATGATGATACTCTCTTCCCAAGTAGTTCTTAAAACAGATGAAGAACTGTACTATGCCATGTTTTTCTCCCTCATCCTAAAGTCTCAATTGCAATAGTGTATACATTAGCTACATAATTTCAGTGGCGTATTCTTTCAGCCTTTACAGGGGTAAATCTTTGCTCTAGAAGCAGGGATCTGTGCAGATTTTTGAATTTTGCTTGTCAGTTATTCCATGCGATCGAATTGTCTTGTTCTTGATTCTTTATGGAAACTAAATTTGTATGCAGAGCTGTAAAGAACGTTATTGTTGCAAAATTAAGTGCTTCAGAATATTTATGTTCTGAGAAGGGTGTGAATGGTGTGCAGTGAATAATTTGGCTTCACAATGGAAGTAACTATTAAATAGTTTTGTATTAATAGTTTGGCAATCATATATGATGAACAAAGGGTCCAGCGGAAGAGTGAAGACACGTAATTAGAGTGTATCATAATGGCCATACAAAGCTAGGCAAATGTAGTGGGCTTGGTTTTGATGCTATTCCAAATGCTTTACTTACTGACCTTAATGTTTTAAGGAAAGCAGTCCTTTGCTTACTTCTGGTAAGTCTCTAGCAAATTTGACTTGAGTGAGGAAGAGACAGTTGAGAAGTTGAGTTGGCTTCCTTGATGCCTGATTTCTTTTCCCTGAAGAGACCTACTGTGGAGAGTTTTTGCAATACTAATGTATCGAAAGGTGGCTTGTTGGCTTGGAATGCAAGACGTTTTAGCAAGGGGCTTTGATTTAAGCTCACAAGTTTTGCAGTGATACCTTACTTCCTTCTATATCTTTTGACAGATGAGGTGACAACATATGTTGATACTATCCGTCCTGGCCCAGTTAGGCTAAAATTAGATCTTTAATCAAGTCAACTTGGTAAAGTCCCATTTAAATTACACATTAAAAAGCCCACAAAACACAGGGGTTTTTTTGAGTATGGTGGTAGATGTGTGATCTCCAAAGCATAAAAATTATGTACTTACAGTTCCTTTCATGTTCATGTGTGGTAAATATCCTCAAAAACATTGTCACCTCCTTTATATTGAGTTTTCTGTAATGGGAAAAATTCCAATTCAGGAAACTGTGATGTAAGTATCTTTATATCCACAACCCTCCTCCCCCAAATTTTACGATTATCTCATCATCTCCATGTTCTCCTTTGCCAGTTTTTAAAATAGATTACTTTTTTCTTGCCAAACAAAGCAGCAGTACTCCCTTCAACTTTTTTGAAATTTGGCATCAACTTATATCTTATGACATACAAATGTTAGGGAAACATGTTGCAATACATCTGTTCAAGACAACCTGTATAACATTTCCTGTAAGATCTGCATATCCACGCAGGCTATCCTTACAGTTCTCTTTCCATTGCTTTCCCATCACTTTTTTTTCCTACTGGATATCTGCCCTACAGCAGTACACTGGTGCCTGATGACCATCGGTTAGATGGTTCCCATTCCTATTTTATTCTGGTATCCCTGTGACTCGCACGTCACTGACAGTTAAAATATGGTGCATTTGACTGAACTATATGTTATAGTGGTCACGGTAAGGATGTAATACTACTCTGAATGTAGTCACAACAAGCTCCCCTCTAGCTGTGTGGCAAGGTGAGGTTGATCAGTAACCACAGTACGTTTTCATCTATTGCCTTTGTGATAAAGGTAGCACTGTTTGCTTTAATAGTGTTGCCTAGGGGTATATGTAGCTTTTGGCTGGCTCTGATCAAGGGTAGGTGAAGATAGGTTAAGATTAGCAAAAACTGAGTATCTGTTTGGCCTGCACAAAGAGCATTTTTTCTCATCTTGTCCTCACCGAATTGTCGCCGTGCTCTTAGTTCCTTCATGCTGGATACCAGCTATTGGCTCAGGGTGATTTTTAGCAGAAGTTTAAGATAGATTCTGTCATAGTGAATAAACTGTCCTCTTGATTTTAGTGTTTTATTTATTTTTTAGTATGAAACAAAACTATTTGGCAACTCTTTGTGTTTCTTTGCTAGGGAAATGGTGCTCTTGACACCATGGTTCTCTACTTCTAATTACCCTGTACACCACACTGTCCTAAATAATTTATCCCATTTCCTTCTTGTCCAGCCTTTGGTTCTTGCCCTTGATTGTAGGCATCCTTTTCTCTACTGCAGGCAGTGTAAATACATCATTCCTACCCCTTGCTAATGATGATTTGTCACAGCTTTGTTGCTTGTAAGTCAAGATTGAGTTGCAGAGAAGTTGCTTACCTTTTTTGATAAGTATTGAAGTCAATAGACTCTAGAAAATAAGACAGATACAAGCTAGAAGTATGTGAATTTTTTTTCCAAAGACTTTCTGCAAGTAAGATGCAATTTTCCATAGAATTGGAATGAATCGTATCTGGTATCCTAAGAGACTGTTAAAATCACAATGCAAAGATGAGTCCCTGCTCTGGTTTCTTGATCACCTTGAGGAGATGGCAAGATAAGTAATATCATCAATTACTACACAATCCAAGAAAGTTTAGTTACTTTGAGGTTTTTAATTTATCTTTCTCCAGCACAGTTGAGGTGCATACTTAGTGAATAATAAATCAAAAGAATGAATGAGCCTTTTAGGACAGACGTTTGGTTTTGGTGATGACAGACAACTTGAAGGCTGCAGTCAGCAAGAATGGGGAGAACTTCTCCTAATGTCTTCTCATCTGTAGAAGTAGTAGAATTTCAGTGGCTGAGGTTGACTTTTTGCTGTTTTATCGTCTATAAAGGTTTAAAGGTTTTATTTGTCTACTGGAAATAATTGCAGAAATGTTCTTTTGTTGGCTTTAATGGAGAACTTTATTCCCTTAGGAATGTTCTTTTTTCCCATGTTTTAGGCATTGTAATGGAAACAAATTTTGAGCAGAAGATCTAAGTGTCTTTTATTGCTTATGCCAGATTTTAGTAGCTTGTGCTTTCATAAGTTTGCCAATATAGAAGCTCTTAGTATGAAAGACACAGAGAAAACACTTTTGAAAACTTAAATTTTCCACTGCAACCTCTTTTTGAGGTTGTCTTTCAGACCATAATTTTATTAGCACATTACTAAGTTCTTTTATTTTTGAGAAATAGGATAATACTCTGCCCAAGTAAAACTCCTTTTTTTTTTTTTTTTAATAGGCTTGCATTTTGCTTTAAACACTCACTGGTGACACTGAGCAGATACAAACCTTCCCAGATGGTACTTAAGATTGTTTGGTTTTCAGCTTTCTCAATTCTGTAAAGATTTCATTTTCATGTTTAGCTCTGAAGAACAGCATTAATATTAAACTGTCTTTTTTTTATTAGTTGAATCACACTTACAATATAAAAATGAGCAAGGACTGTTCCTCCTTAACTTCAAGTATGTTTAAAATATTGGCATTTAAAAGAGTGAATTTTTCCAAAATCGGTAAGAAAAAAATCACACTGCATCAATAGTTACCAAATATCTTTCAGTCCTCTTGAATTTCTGAAGGCATCAGCTCTGAGAAATATTTTTAAAGTCACTTTTTTTTTTTTTTTCTTAGTAGTTGCCAAAAGATGAGAAAGTATAGGTGTTTGGAAACCTCTGTCTCTTCTTAGTCTATTTTGATTGTCTCTTTACTTAGCTATAGTACTATTTTCTCTGTATAAAGGCTTGCAAGAATTAATACAAACATTGAATTAGTTGTTATCCAGAGATACCAGATTTAATGCTTGTTTTCTATTTGTGAATTATCTATGGAATGTGCCTTTAGAATTACAGCTCCTGAATTTGTACTTTCTAAAAAGGTAACTGACTCGGCATATAATGTGTTTAGCACTAATAACACAAGAACACCATTCAAGGGTCAGATGGAAGGTTCAGCTGATCCTGCATCCTCTTTTGAGAGTGACCTCAAAGGTACTGAGGAAAAGCTGTAAAAGCAAAACTAAAGTAGAATGATATTTCCTGTATTATGTCATTCTGGACTTTGGGTTTGTGTCTTGCAGAGAGAGTATCTGCACTCTTAGACCCTTGATGGGTATTTCTTCCATGACTTATATGGCACTGGTCTTTCATAGTGTGTGGCACACCGAATAAAATAAATATAATAAAGCGACAATTTAAGAATGGCACTCCATGATAAGAAATGCCAGAAGCAACAAAACTACACAAATCATTTAAAGCCTTTGACTAAATTTAAGGAATCTGCAAAAAAACCCATCCTTTGTAGGTGTTTATATAGTGCGATCAAGACTTTTTTGTCTTCTTGACAAATGAGGAAGATTCTTGTTAAGAGACTGAACAGACGTTCTTTCCAGATACTGGATCATTCTCATAGCTCTTTTTGGATTCTCTCCTTTCATAGCATCTGTTTTGAAAAGAAGAGCGGAGCTGTGTTTTATTCTGTACTCTAAATCAGTGGGACTGGTATTAACAGCAATATAATCTCTGTCTTCCTGTCTGATACAAGGCTTGGGTAGATGAAAGAGAGTATTTTCATTGTTCTTTCCAACAGTGCCCTGAGGGCTCAGGTTCTTTTGATGAATAATTAGCTGCCTTGGAACTGTGATCATAAATTTTTGCCATAAAATGCAAAGTCTTCTAGGGTTCAGTGGCTTTCTAGGATTTCATTGCTTGTTCAAGCAGCGACAGTGTCTGACATTCACCCACTTTGTGGAAATATCATCTGGAATTTGGCTGGGTTAAAATATGTAGAGCTTTCTTACAAGGTCTATGTAAGCAAGTCATTCCCAACCTTAATTCTTATATAAAATGGTCTAAACATTCATGAGATGTTTGATCAGCAGTGACTTATGTCTTCCTGTGCTGTTGGTAAAGGTAATAAATTTCCTGAAACCAAGAATATGGGTTGCTTTAGAACTCTTTTTTTAGAAAGATTCTACAAGCTGATAATTCTACATTGAGAACATTTTAGGTCTACTAAATTAAATGGATTAAAATCAAGTTAGTATAGGTTTTGTACAGTATCTCTCCCTTACTCTCAACCCTAAAGCAGTATTTTTTAGGACAGAGTCCAAATGCTTTACCATTTCTTTTGGTACTCATCAAACCATATAAACCCAGTAAATTACATAGTGTTGGTATGTGACAGAGACTCTCCTCTTTATATCAATATGACTTCCATGTAAAATTTCAAAATCTAGAATGTAAGGGTTAAAATCTCATTATGAAAACATTTATTAAACATCTTAAAATTATCTTTAAAGGTTAATTCTCAAACCCACTGTGTATAACATTGGGGGGGAAAAAAAAAGCATCTGAGAGCGTTTTGTTGTGATTTTTTTCAAATTCATCAAATGAAACCAGAGAGCTGTAATAAAAGCTGTCAGACTGTTCTAACTGCAGATTTTGTTGCTACTTGCATTGCTTACTCTGCTATGACAGATAGTGTTTGTAGTTTTCAAACAGTTCTGCAGTTCTGTTTTTGCCAAGTGATAACTGTTTATACTTGGAGAAATGTGGGCTCCCTATGTTCCATCTGAAATGACTTTTATCAGGTAGTGGTATGAATCTTGTTTGGTGTGCCTGAGAACATCCTTCTGCACTCTTGGGCTTTCAACTTAAAAGCTATCTTCAGCCAAGGAATATTGACTCTAATACTTCCTTAAATAGCGCTTATATCCCCTTTTCTGTGCACAGCAACTGAACTGGTGTTTTCTTGTGTGATTGCTAAGCTTTTATTGGAAAGATATGTGACCTACACAGTCTTGTGGTCTCTGACCCAAAGACAAACTAGTAACATCTCCCACCCTTCTGCTGATAGTTTATACTTTTTTTTAATAATATCCTTTCCTTGATGGTTCTCTTGATGGAGAAGAGTGAATGCAATTGGAGTAAAGACCCAATAGGAGAATGTATGATGGAGTAACAGAATCTGCAGATTTATGAAACGGCAACAGACTGAGTGGAATAAAGATTGAGGCAACAGTTAACTTTCCTTATAGAAAACAAACAGGACAAACCAGATACACTTAAAATGGATGAAAAGTTTTACCAGTATAGGAAAAAAAGACAAATATGACTGGAATAGGAACCAAACCAAAGGCCTGTTAAGGTAGTAAATAATTTAATATAAAACAACACTTGAAAAATAATACAATATTTTCTGTTTCAAATAAATGAAATACTCATAGTCACAGCAGTTTACATATAGGCTTACAATCTGCTGCCTCCTAGGGACTTCCTTGCAAGTAGCTCTTGGCAGTTAGACCTTCCATTACGTAGTAACTTACCACTCTTTTATTTTGCTTTGTCCCACACATTGCTCTCATGAGTTGACTGTGAGTTGGATTCTGTCCAATTTTGGCATATTTCTGAAATTTAGCTTGATTGGAGTTTTTTATATAATGGAAGACTCTGCAATATTTTCCTATCAATCTGTACTCTTAAGATCTGTTTGTAAATGTAAATGAAGAAATAATATACATCTTACAATAGACAGGGACTTAGCTAATGCAGAGAAGGTAACTCATCATTACTACTTTGCAGTAGGACTTAAACCTGTTGTCTTGTTTGTTTACTAATGCTGTGGGGTAATTTCCCCCATGAATGTCCTCAACTTGTTAAACTTGCCAAAAGTAGGAACTGACATTTTCTTAAACAAAAAGAAAGTGAACATGATATTGCCTTAAGAATAAAATAGAAGAATTTTTAGTTCTTTGCCAACTGTGTATCTTGAGTAATTACCAAGTCAGCTACATTTGATACAGCTGTTAAGTGCAGTGAAGACTGTATACTAGATAGGTTCTTACGGGATCAGTCTGATTGTATTTTTTATTTTGCACTTAAAACCTGCTTCTATAAATGAAAGAACTGCTGTTTTTATGCTTTTCTTTTAGCAATGCCTCTGTGACCTGTTAGAAAAGTAGCCTTTATTGAACATGGAAGTAGGAGTTGTTGTTTGGGATCAAGGCACTTATTCTTTCTCAGCCTTTACCTTCTTTCACTTGCAGGATGCGCAAAGGAGAATCAGTTGTTACCAGGTGTTCAGACTTGCCTGTTGGTAAAGGATGAATACAAGTAGCTGATCTTCTAGTATTGTAAGCTTTGATCAAGTGCCGTTTGATTACTACAGAAATATTTCTAATCTAGGAAAGAAAAGATTCACTGATCTGAATCTATATCTTAGTCCCAGATGTTTAGGGCTCTACATGTAGTTCTAAAATCAGCTCAAGTGGAGATGTTGGCAAGTCACTTAAGTGGTTTGCCTTTTCTTTTCCCTTTGTAAAGTGAGGATTTTTGTCTGCTCTTTGGGCTGCTTATAAAGAAGCAAATGTAAATTCTCATTACTTGTTGAAAACATCAACAAAAATTTTATTTTTTGTATGTTCTTGAGTTCTCTCTTTTTTGGTTTTCCCCTGATCAGATACAAAGAAGGTGGTGAAGCTTTGTTAATATTGCTTCCTTCGGAAGAAAAAGGCATGGTGGAACAGCTGGCACAGAGGAAGGTACCTGTCAGTGAAATCAAGTAAGTGACTAATAGCTTGTCTGTTACTCAGCCTTCTTTCTGCAGGAATAATGTGTGATGAATCTATGACAATCCTGATGGAGTAAAGTGCTTGAATTGCCTGGAGCTGGACAAACAAAGGAGATTTTGGTAGTATTGTAGGAAGGAAAAGACCTTGAGAGGTTACCTATTCCATCTCCTTTCCAAAAGGCTGGATCAGCTACACAAATCATTCTTATCAGATGCTTGTCTGACTTGCCAGTATCTTCACAATTTCCCAAAGAGATCTCATCTGTACTCAACAGTTCCTGCCAGTAAGGGTTTTTCTTCAACTATCTGATAAGCCTTGTAAGTAATTTAAGTGAAATATTTCTTTTGTCCTGTGCCAGTAATATATGGAAAATTATGTATTCTCTTACTCTTTGCAACTACTTTTTAGGTAATTGAACATTATCACACTATCACTTTGTCTTTTCTTTTGCAGATTTCTTTAATCTGTCCTTGTATGTTTTTATACCTTTGATGATTCTTACTTCTCTTACCTGTCTTTTCTTTAGTTCTAGACTATTTCCCCAATTTGTAATGATCTTTCTAAATCAGTTAATTGAAGAATAGGAAATAAAAGATGTGGCTAAATGGTCATTTTACATACTAGAGAGAGTGTTCCGATGGAGACCTGTAGAATCTGTGCAAAAGAAAACTGACTTTGAAAGAGTTGCAGAAGCATATAATGATACCATGTAAAAATAAAAAAGCACTTGTATTTCCAATTTCTATTAAATGCAGAATAATGGACATATAGGAAAGACAAAAACCTTTAACTGTAAAAATAATAGAAAAAAAACCCACAGCACTAAAAGAATTGGTGGTAATTTCTTAATTGGCAGCTATAGGTAGGAAGAAGTTCATTGTTCCTTGAGCCTGTCAGTCTAACGCTAAATCCAAAGAGGAAACACAGTGTGAAGGAAATATGGAAGAAGAATTGAAAGCAAGCCAGAAAATATGGTATGAACCTGACTCCATTTTGAGTGCTTACATAGTTCAGGTTACACCATGCCAAAGATTGTAGAGTGGAGCTAAAAAAATCCAGAGAAAGATGACAATGTAGGAAATTTAAGTTTCCTACAAGTGGGTATGAGCAAGGCTAGGACTCTCTTACTTTGAAAAGCTATGATTTGAAGGTGAAGATACGGATATCTAAGCAAAGAAGATAACTAACTGTATGCAGGAAATGTTTGTGGAATAATTGTCTTTGAGAATAAATCAAAATAGGGTGGAACTTTCAGTGATTATTACTACCTCTTTGCTTAAACCTCCAGGTCTGCTCAAAATTAACTATTCTATATTCTTTGAATTCTAGTGTAATGAAGGATGGTAAGAAATTTCTGCTACTTATAAGGTTAACTGTTACTTGTTACACTTTCCATTTATGTTTTTCAAAACTTGAGTTAAAAAAACAAAGTGAACACATATTTTGGGATTTGTCATTACTAAAATCTACTAAATGAGAATCTTTTTCACTTCATTATTGAATTTACAATTGAAAAAGCTAATAGGGTGCGTTACAGTAAGGGTTTTTGTTCGTTTTTTTTCTTTTTTAAACACCACCCCAAAAATTCATTCTTTTACCAAGACACTAGTGCATATGTGTAATAACTACATTTAGGTAACAATCTTAACTGGAATCATTATAAGCAAAGTCAGGGCTTTTGATTGATTATATAGTTTAACAGTCTGCCCTGAGATCCAGTTTTCCAATCTGCAAAACATACCTTATTAGCATTTATAACATCTTAATGAAGGGGAACGCTTTTACTTAGAATTTGTCTATCTCGTGTGGTTAAGGCTTCGTACTTCAAAGAGGCTAACTAAAGTTCTTTTAAAAAAAAAAAAAAATTCTTATACTTGTGGATTGCAAACCAGTTGAATCCTAAAAGCTTTTAACTACAAAGTTTCTTAGGTTGTTTACTTCTAGCAAGTTTCCCACTTAATACATCCCTGCTGTGTTTTGGCAATTGATAAATTGTTGAAGTTCCATCAACCCGTGGATCAGGTTCCAGGTCTTCTGTTGAAGTCTTCTGGTGGTGTTTGTGTATATTTACCTAATTGTAGGTTATCAAGAATTGATTTAACTTGTGAGCTAGAAAGTAATGAGTGTTGCTTGCTGCCAACAGAGTTTAACTCTTTGAACTTCTGAAATTCATTCTGAAAGCTTTTTGTAATTAAAGTGTTTGTTTTGCTGTTCTTGTTAACCTGTTGTCTTGTGTAGGGATCGCAAGAACTCGTTTTCTGTTACTTTCCTTGCTTTGTGTTTTCTGACTTAAAGAAATGTTAAGAGCTGTTTCTATTTCATTTAGACAGAGCTTTTAAAACAGTTCCTTAATTTGAAAGCAGAGAGAGAATCACTTTTTTCATGAATACCTATTCAAAAGGCTCAGGTTTAGGCTGTCGTCTTAATTTTCAGTTTTCAATCTAAGCTCCCTGTAGAGTCCCATAGTATACCATTTCTTTTTAATTAGCACAAGCTGCCGATTTACAGGTAGTGCTTTTAAGAATACATTTCTTTTTCATTGTTCGAACAGAGCAAGAGAAAATGCAAAATATATGATAATAAGTATTGTATTTTAAAACATTCAAATATAGCAAAAAGCTACTCTGAAAGTATTAAATATTATAAGGAGTCTATAATTTTAAAGTTTTAGATGCAAGCTGTAAGCTGAACTTATTTTTGATAATACCTTGAGACTAATTCATGGTATCCAGTTTTGTTGAGTAACAAGATAAGAGATGCTTCCTAAGGCGTTACTGTAACAAATTTTGTGTCTAGAAAATTTTACCAAAGGAAGTGCAAGTATACAGATACCCACAATGTAATACTGCTTTCTTTAATATTATGACAAAAATGTAGTTCTTGAAGAACACAACAACGAAACACCTTACACCTTTTTTTTTTTTTCTTCCCCCTGACAGTGGAGAACACCCGGATGTATATTTCACATGACAGTAATATTAATGCTAGGGAATCTATTAAAACTTGCTGCTTTTCAATTACCATAATTACTGTAGAACAATTCATTAGTGTCACTAACCAGCGTGGTTATGCACCTGCATGTGATCTGCTGGTGTGAGGCTGGCAATGCTGAGCAGCCGTCTTTAGGTCCCAGATCTTCCTCCTCTCTCCAGCCTTCCAGGTTGTCCACTGTACCCATAGAGAGCCATGTTCCAGGCCGAGAGCACAGAGCAAAACCTGCTGCTGCTTGGAAGCTGGGTGGAATATGGAAACTGTTTTGCTACATCATGGCAGCATGGTATTTTTGGTGGTTGTTGAGCTTTTGTGGTTTAAATTCTGCTTTGGAGGGGATGCGGAAGAGATAATCTCTAATTAAAGCAGTGCTTGTATCCTGGTGTTAAAAACAGGGGAAATGAGGGCAAAGCAGAGTGTGTATGGACCAGGAAATTTGGGAGTGCCACATTTGATCAGTTCATAAGACCAAGCAAGCTGAGTTCATATTTATATCGTGGCACAATCAAGTGTGGCCATTTATGCAACTCCTAGGCAAAACAAGTTTCAAAAAGTTATACTGCGCCTTGAATGCAAGATTTGTTCTCACAGAGTAAGAAAAGAAAGAAACAGCCTAGTTAAAATGACAGACAATGCCATAAAATCCCCTTCTAGTCTTTCCATAGTTGATTCTAGCTCACTGGCTCTTAGCTGTCTAAGCAAGCTTATAAATAGTGATAATTAAGTCAAGCGTTTATAATTTAGGTTTGTCTCTCTCTCCAAATAGTCACATGTATATAATTATCATAAAGAGTTTTATTTGTTCAGAAAAAAATAACATGCAAACTCATTAAAACAAAAATCCAATTTAACAGTGACCAGCTTTCTTATTTTTGGAATCCCAGCATGAGATGAAGACGACAGTGGGTGGTTGTCATGATACAGTGTTGGAGAGGAGAGAATCCAGTATTACAACT
This sequence comes from Aramus guarauna, assembly GCA_013400195.1. NCBI lineage: Eukaryota > Metazoa > Chordata > Aves > Gruiformes > Aramidae > Aramus > Aramus guarauna. The sequence goes on from VXBL01001372.1 coordinate 214,413, forward strand.
CTTTTTAATATCCAGCAAATTTACTCATTCATTAACAAACCCACAACCTCAAAATATGCTTGCAGCACCAAATTCTTGGTTGACGTTGCTTAGATTTATACCGCATTATCTTGCCACGCTTTTAACTGTAAAGTATCTTGTGTTTTCTGTCTTTTTCAAACCCTTTTCTTGCAAATCTCAACCAAATTCCTCAAACTAAAATTTATGTGCAGTCAACAAATGTCATCTTGTCTAAGATTATAGTTCATTATGCTTGGAGTCCCGATGACGTATTGACTCCTATAAATAAGGAATCATATTCCTACAATAATCAAGTCATAGAAAATAATGAGTAACAGCGGGCCCAGGTGAGAATTGGAACTTGACTTGCATTTTGAGTTTGACAGTGAGTAGCTGACAGTCCCAACTACTCTTTGAGGACAGCTCCAAGGCCATTTTTGCATTTACTTAAAGATTTCATGTTGACCATGTTTCCCTAGCTTATGAGAATGTGCAACTGCCAGATGCTTTGCTGACATCAAATATGACATCTGCTGTTTCCTTCCTGTTCTTAAAGCCTGCTAATGCTGCTATGAAGGATAATCAAACTGATGAGTTATATTTTGCTTCCGACTAAGCTATGTTGGCCATTGTTGTGTTTGCTGATTTTCTTTAGGTGCTTACAAATTGTTTTTTTTTGGTGTCAAGAAAAAAGTTAGTTGTTTAACTTCTCTCTCTTTTTTTTTTTTTTTTTTTTTCACCATTTGAAGATGAGTACTATGTTTACCTGCCCTGTCTCAGATTTTATCCATCTCAGTTCTTGAGTTCTCAAGAATAGATACAACTATGACTCAAAGTGCTTTGACTTTCTCTCTGGTTGCTATGGAGCAAATTTCTTTTGACCCAGCTGATTTATCTTAAGTACTTGTCCTCTGATTTGGGATTCTGGAGTGAGCTTGGACTGTGCTGTAGCTATTGTTAGCTGTCTGATTGCAGCTGCCATTTGGAGTGAAGACAAGGGAAAAAAGACACTGGCTAATTTAAGGGCCTTGAGGTCATCTCTTAATAGCTTTCCCGTAACTTAACAGCAATCCAACACTTCTCTGGGATCTCTTACTACTGGTGCACATTAATATTTTTTGTTGTTGTTATTCATGCTATCCCTTCTTTACTTTTTGTATCGCATTTTGTGCTTGTAATTCTTATTTATCCCAGTGCATTTGTGCTGCTGTTACACTTGTCTTCAGTTCTACTTTAAAGTTTCTTCTTGAGTTTCAGGTCATTGTAAACATGTTGATTTCATCTAGCCTGCCTTTTTACTCTTCCTTCTGCCTTTCCTCTGCAGTGAAGTAGAATACTTTGTATTTTCTAATACAATTCGATACTAAGCAAGCCACTGCTTTTATTTTGCTATTCTACCATTTTTCCTTTGTTAGGATCATAAATATTTTCATTGTCACCCTTTCAATCTTGTTTTATAGAATAAAATCTAGCAAAGCCTTCTTTCTTTTTACTTTTTCTATCTTTGGTATCTTGTGTGCATTACATCCTGCATTCCATTTCAAAGACTTGTTGGTCAGTTTGTCCCCCACTGAATTTTTCATGCCTCTTTTCTTTCTTATGACTTTACACTTTCAGAGCAAATTATATGCTGGCTTGAAACTGGAACTCAGCTTTTTGATCTTTCACTAAAACTGTAGCTAAATAGCTCATGTGCGCTACAGTTTTCCACTGGCTGTATCTGACAGAGCTAAGAAATTGAAATGGTGAGGGAATAAAGCTTGATGTCTTTATAAATTAAAGTATTCTTTGGTAATATCCTCTGACCCCTTACTTAATTGCTGTTTTCATATTTAGTAAGAATACTAGATGATCATATCTTACAAAAAATGACTATAAAATGTTTCTTGCCTAGTCTTTTAATCAGTCATGGTTTTTAGACTGTCATACTGCTATATGAAGCAGCATGATTTTGGGTTGTTGGTTTTTTTTTTTTTCTTTTTCTCCTTGACTTCCTTCAGCAAAGGCTATGTTTTGTTGTACAGTATGAGATGACATGGCACACAGCAGCAAGAACCAGATTAAGAAATCCTGGTAGCTGTGCATCTCTTTTGACCTCTACTTGAGGGGTACCCTCCTACCATGTTTGGTAGGTTGTATGATACACTTGGGTGGCACAAGCAGATCAAAACCAGAAGTAGGTAAGAAAAGATCTGGGCAAATAAACCTGGAATAGTGTAGGTATCACTGGAGTAAGTGTAAAAATCCAGAGTCTGGGAGAGAACTTGCGTACCTTCTTACTAGGTTTAATGGTATTTTCTATAATACATTCACTGTTCTTTATTCACCTGATCAATATCTTGAAGGAGCTCTTAAATCTGCTTAATCTCAATGTCCTTTATTTTTGCTCATTTGGCTGTAGGAAAGAAGTACTTAAATTTCTGTATTCCCAGGGCAATGGATCTTATTTAAGCTTTCAAAAATGCTGAGTATTTCCTTATGAAGACTACTTTCTCAGTATAAAGTAGTACTATAATTCATTACGCTTCTTTTATATTTATTCTCTTTATATTTTTTATAAATCCAAGAAGTTCTTTTACTGCTGACTTTGGCTTTGCTTTGGAAGAAGTTTCACCACCTTCACTGAAAACTCTCTGGAAAAAGTCTGAGCTTCCATTTGTCTTTTCTGTATTATTTGTTTGAGGAGTGTATGCTTCATCCTTAATATGGTTCCATTCTAAGCTCTTTCAGAGTCAAAATAACTTGATGTGTATTAAAGCAATGCAAAACACATGAAGATACTCCTGAGAATTTATTAGGTGCTTATTTTTACATGTTCTAATAATTAAAGCTAACTTTCTTCTTCTTCTTCCTTTTTT
>VXBL01001372.1:217313-334788 GCA_013400195.1 Aramus guarauna
TTTTTTAATTAGAATTAATCCTGAAAAACTTACAGACATCCAAAAGAGAATGCAAGCTTTCTTAGCTCAAGATCAGGAGTTAAAAGACAAAGCTCAAAGGGTAAGTCATCTACTGCACTAGAGTTCTCGAGGCATGCTAGTTGAATAGAACTGCTGTTGGATTAACTGACCTGCTCATATGTGGCCTAGCAGCAGTGTTTGGAACTGCTAAATTGTTCTGATTTTTAAGCTTTAAAACACAGCATCGGTAGAAACAATAATCACGCATTAGCAGTTGGTTGTAGGTATGCCTGTATAGCCTGTGTGAGTTGGCGTGGGCTCCATGTGGGCTCATGATCCTGATGCCTGGAGAGCCACCTGACCTACTACTGTTGTGCCAAAGTTAAGGCACAGGTGAGGACATACTTATTTTAGAGTCTTGGGTATGAAAGTAATTTTTGATTTAGTAGTCACTGCTTCTCAACTGTTTGAGGGTTTTTACTGTTATGTTTAGTCTTTCCCAGCTGTTTGAGACCTGAACCTGGGAAGGAGGAACCTCATAGACCAGTACAGACTGGGACCTGGGTCAACAGATTGTCCTAGTGGGCAACAGGCTGAACATGAGCCAACAATGTGCCTTTGCAGCAAAGAAGGCCAACCACATTCTGGGCAGCATTAGGCAGAACGTTGCTGGCAGGTAAAGGGAGGTGGTCCTTCCCCTCTACTCAGCCCTGGTGAGACACATCTGGAGTGCAAAGCTTGTTTTTAGGCTTCCAGTACAAGAAACACATGGATGTACTGGAGGCAAAACCAGTGAAGAACCACAAAGATGATTGAGCACTTGGACTATCTCCTGTATTAGGAGAGAAGTATAAATGAGACAGAGCTGGAGTCTTCTGAGAGGTGGCCAGTGACAGGAGAGGAGGTGATGGGTACAAATCTATATACAAAAAACTTGTTTAAACCCAAGAAAAAACCTTTTATTGTGAGGGTGGTTGAACATCAGAACAGGTTGCACAGAGAAGTTGTGCCGTCTCCACTATTGGATATTAAAAACTAGGTGCATACCTGAGCAGCCTGCTCTAGCTGACCTTGCAGAGGTTTGGACTAGGTGATCTCCAGACGTTCCTTTCAACTTCAACTGTTCTGTGATTCTGTAAACCATAAAGCTATTAAATCAATACAAATACATCTTTTTTTCATCATGTGTCCTTGGTAGCATGATGAAGAATAGGACTGTGTACCCTTTTCAGTTCAGTAACCCTTTTGATTGAAGGGAGATAAGTAAATTGGTAATTCTTCCTGAGAGGACTTTGCTTGGGGAGCTAATATAGAACATTTTGAAATAGTAATAATAAAAAAAGGTTACTGAAAAGTAGCAGATCTTATTCCTGGGCTTAAAAAGTTAAAAATATGAAACCGTGTAGACCTCACATGCCCCCTTTTTTCATCAATTTTTATTGTTGTGACTCCTGCATATAAACAACAGTTTGTCCTTTCTCAGTGGTAAAATCCAGTGCATTGAATAAAGCATTTTAACTTCCATTTGAATTTAAAGAGAAGGAAAATGGCTTTTCCAGAGAAGATGGAGAAGTACATGAATGGGACTATGAATGGGGTTTTTTTTGCTGTGCTGATTAACGTTGGAAGACTCCATGAACAATACGTGAATTTCACCAAGATTCTAGCAGATTTGGGGAAGGTAGAAAAACTTAAAATAACTAGGTAGGTTCCTGGACAGAATGAGCTGGTTGTAAAAGACACTTTCCATGGAAGCTGACTTGTGAAACATTTCTGGGCATTGCGCTGCCTCTTGCCATCACTCAGTGCATTTGCTGACCTTCCCCTGGTTTTATAATATTTTTAGGCTGTGAATTCTTTGCGATAGACATTACTACTTGTGTTAATGTAATGCTGCAATATGTTCGTTTTCTGAGGTTGGTTGGTTTGCTTGTAAACTGTGTGGGTATCATGAGCCTATGAATTTTGTAGTTGTACCAAGTGTCTTCCAAACTATGCAAAATCAGGAATTCAGACTGAGGTGCAGGGAAACAAGATAATTGGAAGAATAGTGAGAAAATCCTTTTCTGTCATTTCTTGTTGTAAATATAGGTAAGATTTAAAGAGCACTACCAAAGGCCAAATCATCAGATATCCAGAAATACCAAAGCCAGAGAAATACAAGATTGCAGAAATTCTGGATTAGTGTAAATAACTTTTTATTTGTCTAAGCTAATGTGGGGATTGATGACACCTGAAGATATTCTGGTAAACCTAAGTGGCAAGGTAAAATGAAAAGGGGTTTGTAAATGTTTAAAGGTAGACGAAGAGTTGCAGCCTTTCTGTTGAACTTGGATGTAAAATGGAGCAAGTTGCAATATTTAAAACTCTTAAGGTGAGGTTCATCTCACCTAACTTTAGATGTCCTATGTGAGCTAGTCTGCCTGAGCTTTTATTTATAGCTGATGGAGAGGAATAGGCGCTTCTAGGATGCATCCTGACATAGACACCTTAAAAACCCTTTGGGATGGATGGATGGATGGATGGATGGATGGATGGATGGATGGATGGATGGATGGATGGCAGTTTCTTTGCACTGCAAAGGTAACCCGTGTGATGTGACCTAGCTTGGGTCAGGGGGATGTCATTCTTACTTTTTTAAACAAGGAGTCTTAAATCAAAGTGTCTGAGGAAGTCAGTGGGAATAAAATGTCTAAGGCAGTGTTCAAGGGACTGCTTTTAAAACTATTTTTGGTGTTTAGGTATCACAGGTTTTTGTAGAGCACAAAGTATTACTTGTAGCACGTGGAGAGTCAGCGTAAGCTTCATCTTAATGTTGCATAGGCCAGATGTACTGGTGACATATTACGATCATCTGCAACTGCCACAGGAAGTTGCAGTTACACCAATTTGTATCAGAAGTGACAGAGCAGCTGGTTGGGGGAGGATGAGAGTAGGTGGAAGCTGGCATCATCTTACTTGGAATGAAAATACTAATAAACCTCTCTGTTTCTGGCTTTGGCTTTTTAAGATATTTTCTTAAGATCATTCTGAATTGGGCAAAAGAAGATAATGATAAAATTTAAAAATAAGACGAGTAAAATCAAACATGGTTGTCTGTCAGTGTTATAGATAAAAGCTTAAATTAATTTTGAAAAATTTTAATTTATATTTAATTATCCTTTCAAACCCATTTTATTGCAGACTTTCATTTATGGGTCACATTGCAGTGTCATTTTGCAGACAAACTGTATATGCATTCAGTTTTTGAAAATCTTGAAGTATGGACAAGTGGTTTATCATAGAAGTGTCCCTCCTGAATAAGAGTTAAGTATGAGTGTTCAGACATACTATGCAAATGTGCCCTAGTAGTCTTGCATATCAATGTGAATAAAACAATACAAATAATGCAAACGAAATCCTGACCTTGGATCCTTATCTGGAATGCTGGAGTTCTCAAAGGCATGAGCATTGTGCTGTCTAGCCTGTCTGTTGCAAGGTGCTAAATTCTTGACATTTGTAAGAAATAAATTCCTCACCTGAATGGATCAGATAGCAGTGAAAGAGCACAACTATGCACTGAAGTTCAGGTAGCATGTAGTTTACTGTGTTGCGTCCTCTAAGCTTGTTGATTTACTTCAAGGTGCTTTTACTTTGTTTAAAAAAAAAAAAAAAAAAGATAAAAGACAATTCTGGATTACTGATTGCTTCAACCAACTTCATGGTTTGTTTGATAGGACATGGTTCCTCTGCTGTTGCTTGGAAAGAATGGGTGAATCACAGTGGGGCTCCTTTGAAACCTTTGCAGTTCTTCTTATGGACTGGTGCTGCCTTTTGGCATTTCTTGTAATTTTAATATTTAATATGTCAAGTCATCCAGTTCTGAAAAACAGTTTAGAAAAGCATGTATTTTTCTTGCTAGTTTGAATGTTACTGTGGAGGGGGGGATACTGGGACACTGAAGTGATGTCTGTCCGTTAAATTCTCCATCGCAGCCAGAGGGACGCGCAGGGTGTTACAGCCTGAGGTTCCAGTCACGCCCTGTTACTTTGAATTACGTCAGAACAGCACGTAAATCAAATTGTGTGTGTTTTAATATTGAAAACAATTATCTAAAGCATAGTACTTGCTGCCTTATGTATTACCAGTACAATAATCTCAGGTGGTTTTGGCAGCCTTTGGCTACTATTGTAACAGAGTTGTAATATGTTTCTGATGCCCAACCATAACACTTCCCATAATGGTATAAGTTAATTCATATAATATTTTTGTAATGTTCAGTTATTTAAAAAAACCTTGAAAGTGATAGCAAAACAGCAGTTGATAAAAGAGCAGGAAAAAAGTTCAGACTGACTAAACTTGTTCTCCCTCAGCTGTCCAGCATGTGTGCACTGAGTGACCAAGTTTTAGGAGAACTGACTAAAATCTAAGAGGGATGACAGTATTTTAGAAGGAGGTTGAAGTAAAGGTACTGAAATCAAATCAAAATCAAAGAAGTCATTTACTCTTTCTGTACTTCATTTCTCTTTCTCTACTGTAAAGTGGAACAACTCTTCTATGCAGTATCTAACTTTACTAGTTTGGGTGTAAATTCTTGGAGTAGGGGGTATCTTTTGCTGGAAGTGTTCACAATGCCTAAAATAATAGAGAATGAGGTCAGCTGAAGACTTTAGTAATCATTATATTACTATTGAATGGTCTTTGAAGCCCCTTCCCTTAATTAGATGCCCATTTCTTTGAACATAGAGCAATACCATCCTGCATACAGTCCATGACAAACTTGAAAAATTGTTTTGAGGCTAAAGGAGCTGAACCCTGTTGACAGCTGATAGATGTGAGTTAGAACATCTGGCATTTCTTTGGTGGTTCATTCTTAGTTATTATAGGGTTTGATACATGTGCAAAAAGTGTGTTCTTTCTGCCCCTTATCTGTCACTTATTAAGTTCTAGACCGTGTGTACCAAAGAAATACTAGTAAAGTAAGCGGATGGCTTTATAGGTTATCCAACAGGCAGAATGAGATTTCTACCCTGGGGCATGTAATGGCTCGTGAAGATCTTCAGATCTGCAACTCTCAGCTTCATGGAAAAGATACCTTTTGTTTAACCTGCTTTTTTCCAACTGTCACTACAGAGAAAAAATAAACTCTGTCATTTATTTTTGTCACTGCTTGCTAGACAGCAATAGATTAATGAGATCTGTCAAATTTGAAGCCTTTTCCTAAAGGTTCTAGATATCTTCATAAAATGATTAATAATTTAATGTGAGCAGACAAGTGTTTTATTCCACACCTCATTCTTGGTAGCAGCTGAATGGATTGTGCTAGCACCTTTCACTGCTAAAATTAGTTGAAAGACATAATCTGGACAGGAAAATTTACCCCAAAACTTCGCATTTGGAAAAATAAGCAAATCAAAATTTACTCCTAGAATGAAGTGTTGGGCAGCTTGAAAGCTATATCTCTTAGCTGTGCATATCTTACAATTAATAGTTTTTATTTCAGTTTGCCAGGGGAAAAAGTATTTATGACATTGTTTAATTTACTGTTTCATCTTTTGACCTTTGGAACTGTTTTTTCTCTTATAAGCATTTAAAGAATCCCCTTGAGAAACTGATACTCCTAAATGTTGGGTCTTTTCCTACTCCATCTCAAGTTGACAAAAACAGGTGGTTTTGGTTTGTGGTTTTTTTTTTTTTTAAATTTTTTTTTTAAATTCCAGATTATTATTAATACAATTATTAATACGATAATTTTCTCTGACAGGTGCCTGTACATAGCAGAACAAGGGTGTGATTATAGTGTGCTTGAATATAACCCTACAAGCTTAACTGGCTATTGTTAGTAGGGTGTGTTGGTTTAAGCCTTGTGGTAGGAGTTTTGGCATGTGTTAGAAATTAGGTTACGAGCAACAGAAATCCAAGGATCTCTTCTGACACTTAAAATATTCCAGTATTTATGCTGCTACTGGCAGGCAGGAATAGACTGTGTAAAAGAAACATGAAAAGAATAAGAATCTTTCCTTTTGAGAAAGATGGAGGGAAAATGCAACACAAGATTAAGTTATTCTTTTACGCAGTGCTTCCAGGTTCTTGGTAAAAGTCTGGGATTAATTGAAACTTCAATCTTGGACTGGTCTTAGTAAATGTTGTATAGTGAATTTATATTGGTCAACTGAGTTGCATTCATTGATTTCATGTATTTATGTATTTGATGAGCTGATGGCAAATGCAAGGCAATAGAAATTACCTTAGGCCACAGTGAAAGGCAGCTACAGTGGGTAGTCCACTTTCTGTTAGTGGCTAAGATTAAGTCAGGACACCTCAGATCGATTGATAGCAACACAGTCTGTTCATGCTTCCACGTAATTCAGGTGTCAGAATAGCATAACAACATTTGGCAAAGCTGCGGGGAAAAAAAAAGAATCAGTGATGTTTCCTTCTGACTAATTGCCATATTTTCTTTCTAGGTAAAATAACATGACATACCATTGGGAAATTCAGCCAATTGATGTGCATTTAATGAAATATTTGAATACTTGAAGTTGCATCACTTCTGTAATACTGATAAATTTTGGCTGATGGGTATTGTGTAAAAGAATTTCAGTCTGAAATCAATGTTAAACCACTTAATAGTGAAGTTCTATTTTGTATTTAGAGCAACAGTACGATGTTAGTTTCATGTGTTGATAATGGAATGATTTCTTATTTTGTGAAATACTTTTATTTTTTCTTTCAGTGTTTTGTATCCTACTTGCGTTCCGTTTACTTGATGAAGAATAAGGAAGTATTTGATGTTTTCAGATTGCCTCTAGCAGAATATGCCCTGTAAGTATGATCAACTTGGAAAGTGAGAACTGTAGAGTGAGAAGTTTTGCAGTGTATGATAGCTTTAAATAGCTGTTTTGACTATGTTAACGTACAGAATTAGACAGTCTTGTATTTACAATTTCATATTTACGTTGTGCTTTTGCATATTTTCAAAGACATTCTAAATAGAAATTATGCGTAAGACCAATATATCTCTACAGAAAGAAATAACTTAAAGCAGAAGGTACATTTGCTATGTACAGTAGAAGACAAAACTTGTGAAGTAAAAGGATAGAGAACAATAGGGTGGTTGGGCATTTTTTGGTGGTGTTTTTTTTTGTTTTGTTTTGTTTTTTCAGATTCACTCTTCAGCCTCATAACTAAATGCCAACCTGTAAAGTGTACTATTTAAAAAGAAATTGGAGTATCTAAAGATGATATATTGCAGTCTCATTTTGAGTGTGACTGGGACGTTGCTCCTTGGACATAAATTACTTTTCAGAAGATTCAGTGCGCTGAAACATCTGCACTGGACTGAATAGCATCTATTTTACTGTGTCTATTTTTGTACCTATATGAGAACCATTCCATGTTTTGTATGGGAAGGAAATTAATTCTGACAGGTTGACTTTACAGATGACAACCAACTGAGATTGTTTTAAGAGGTGAAGTTTTCAAATAATCTCATGGGACATAGAGTAGTCAGAAGGGAGCAGGAAGGTGCTCAAAAATGTATGGTAAATTAATTTTATGTCTGGAATTTCATACAGAGATGACAAATCTTCAACCTTGTCAGCACGTGGCATAATGAACTAAAATGTGACAAATTACTAGACTGTAGAACACCTGGTCTTCCTGTGCTGTGCTGCAATTAACATGATTATGCTTTTTAAGGTACATAAGCCTATTAGAAAAGATGCTTTCTTACTTTATAGACTGAGAAATTTTTCAAAAGGAGAACTAGCAAAAACTTGAAAAAATTCACTGCATGCATTGCCTGCCCTTTCACCTGTGTGATTTGTCAGCATCTTTAAAACCTTATTGTAGGTCTTACTATGCTGGATGTAAGGGGTAGTGACAGAAGATCAGGACTAAGAGGGATGACCACAGAAATTTAACCAGCGTGTTAAGAAACCAACTGACAGATGGTGGCAATGCTGTATTTTTGGAATCCCAGTACCTCTTTCAGCATGGCGTGCCATCTTATATCTGTTACTGATGTGGACAGAGTAGTCTATAGTTCTGTTCTTCTCAGGCCTCTGTGCCAGGATTTAGTCCTTCATCAAAGTAAATTCTAATCTCAACTTTGCAAAGTTACTAATAAGTCATTTCTGCATTAAAATGGAAGAAACCAGACAGTTGTTTAGAGAGGGTAGGAAAGGTTTAGTCAACACTGTGAAATATATGGAAGTGTAATCAAAAAGTCAGAAGATAATAAATCTGGAAGATAGTTTGGAGGTTCTGCTCTAAATGGACAGTTTGTTGGCACTCTTCCCCACTCTCCAGACTGCTAGTCTACCTAATACACGCTGCAGTGCCCTGGCTTTCAATTCAGTGCACATCCACTGATACAGCACGTCAGTGAGCTTAATTTATCCGGAAGGCCCTCAAAGTCTGGTATGTTTGAATTCTGCATTCAGAAGCAACCTTGGTGTACGTTCAAATGCATAAACTCATGGCAAAACCTGGAATGAGAATCCTTTCTTCCCTTTACTTTCTGTGTGTATTCTCTGAAATGTATTTCAGCCTTTCTGTGGAGATTTACTGCTAGCTTGATAGATGTTACTCCACTAAAAATCCTGCAGAGAAAACAGGCTGCTTAATGCCCCTGTCAGGTTTGCATTTCAGTCTGTCAGGCTGTTGCCCACTGTCTCCCTTGCTCTCTTGCCTGGCCTGTCGGTGCACTGAGATTCTCTTTAAGTTCTGTCGATTGAGTCTGCAGAAAAGCAGCAGTCTTTTTTATTTTCATGTTATATAAAATTATTATCTGTATAGAAAGTAATATAAAAATTAAAAAATGTGTGTTTGCATTTCTGTATGCATATGTATTCTAGAGATTGATCACCTTTAAGCTGTGAGACGTTAGTATTCTCTCCTGTATCCTCTCCTTACGAATTGCTATCAAGAATAATTTGCTGGAGGAAGTCTTGCACAGGCCTTGTGTTAACACAGGCAGCCTTTAAGTTTGGTGAAGGAGAACCTCGATGCTTGCATAAAACAGAAATTTGTCTTTTCATTGCAAATGACGTTTGAAAACATAAGAAAATATAAACAAACAACAAGGTGGTAAGGAATAATTAATTAGTCTGGCCTCCTGGATAGGAGACAAGGTAAGTAGAAGGCAAGGATTTGAACTATTTTACTTCTCAGGCACTTCATTTTATTAAATGCTAACATATATTTCAGTCTCCAGGGGCACACCTTAACAGGCGTGTGCTCTGCATGAACAGGTTAGTCACAGCAATAAGGGGCTGCCAAGGAAGGTAATTTCCTCTGTGATTTTCATCAAGTCTTCCAGGAGCAATGCAGCGTATTTTTCTCTGTTTATCCCTGTATTGGTACATGGAGACAGATAAAGCAGGTTGAAGCCAAGTTACTTGGGAAATGTCTGATACACACAACTTAGTATGCAGCTAATTTTGCAAGTAGTGCTTACAGTTCAGTGTTACAAAGCAGTAGGTAGCTGCAGGTGCTGTCAGCTCTGAAATACCTTGTAGGGTATTACTCATATGGACCTCAATATTCTCCAGTCATCTGTAGAGTTTGGGCATTTCTCACACAATTGCACCTCAACCACCTGGAGATCCAGCCATCCCTTTCTGAGCTTTCTGTAACTACTTCTATAAGCTTCTGAGTTTTCTGATTCTGCTATGCAGATAGATCTCTGAACAAGCTGCAGTCTCCTCTCTCAAAGTCCAGGGTCATTATTCTCTGAGCCATCATCCTTGTTTCTTCTAGGATCTTGAACTATCTTTTCTCATTGTGCACCCAAGCCTGCTATTGACCTTCACTCACCTTAGAAGTAAATATCCTTGCATATGCATGAGTAGCAGTTCCAGTAGAGTGCTTCTCGGAGGTGGCTAATCCAGCTAACTTGGAGAAATGGTCTTAAATGCACTCTGGAAATCTCTGTTGCTGTGTTGCCCTTTGAGCATGTGTCAGGGTAGTTCAGGTACCAAGAGCACCAGGGCCTGCATCTGCAATAGGGAAGCTTCTTTTGCTTTTGTAAAGAAGACTACATCTTGGTCTTCTATGTGATTTGATTCCAACCATGACGTCCTCTTTGGCTTTCTCTTTGATCCTGACCTACACACCCTTGATTAGCATGGCCTTCCTTATTATTGGTAAAGTACCATGCTTTTGAGTTCCTTAATGTAGAGGGCTAAAGCTGGCTAATCAAATAACACAGCAAAAGCAATTTCTCTGTTCATTTTTGGTTATTAATCAGACCATCTGGAAAGCCTGTTAATTCAGATTTGTGTCACTTCAGTTGATTTGATTTCTCCTGTTTTCAAATGATTGCTCATCTTGTCTTCGGAAAACATGTTAAATGTTAAATGTAGAAGTAGCATATATTGCAAGACAGGCAACACACATTTCTTCTCTTGAAATAGCTTCAGGGAGTATTTAACCTTTTCCAGGCTATTTTAAATCTTTGTCTGAATCTGTTTTACAGTAAAAGAAATCACTGTGCTGTGTTTTTATGTGTTCAAATAATTCTGAGTAAGTTCACTAATGGAATATGTCTTATATTTAGTAAATGTAGTAACTTAATATTAGAATGAAGCACTAAATTGTGTAAAATTGTTGTGCAGCAGTTCTGCAGAAGTGACTCAGATTCTTTACAACTGGTTCATATTTGAAAAAAGATTGGAAATCTAGGTGCAGATTAGGAACTCTTGTGACACTTAAAGGGTTGAGCTTAAATTTCCTGTTTAATTTGTTTAGTGCAAGGGCAGATTTTGCTCAGAGTGTCTTAAGAGTCTGATGTTTTAAAGAGTTGAGAGGTGCCAAGCTTTTCACCCAATCTAAAGAGAGGCATAGTGAAGTTACCATTTTACTCCAGATCTTTGTATAAGCATAATTAACAAACCTCAGAAAAGGCAGTATTTTAAGTCGAATGCACCATTCATTTGAATTAATTTCAAAAAAAGTTTACTAATGTTTGAATTTCCTTATTCAGTAGCAAATAAAAGTGGCATTCTTAAAACAATACAATGTTCTTTCTTTGGAATTTTACTCTTTTAACTTATTTCCTGAAAATCTTTGTCTACTTGCTTTGATTTGAAGGAGGTACCTGAGCATTGTAGGTGTTTTGTTCAGTTACTTCTGTGCATTCCCGGATCGATATTAGGGGATGATGATGTCTGGCCACCTCAGATTCCGTTGAAAAATACAACTGTCAGCTATACTTTCATTTATAGTAGCATAGTGTTGTTTTCAGTATTGCTTTTAGAAGCTCATTTACAATGTCTTGCTCCCAAGAAGTCATTGCATTTGACACCAAAATATGAAACAGGATTGTTTTTTTCGTTTGTCTACTGATTTGTGCACATTTTAAGGCTACCATAGTCTGAGGAATATATTGTAGTGTTAGCATGTTTTTGGTGTTCTGTGCTAGAATTTCTGAAATCTCACTAAATAACTTACCTGCTTTTTGTCTGTCTTTCTGAGAAAACCATGCACACTTCGTATTCCAGAAGAGTGCATGAAGGCTGGCACTAGAGTCCAAGAATAGCTGTAACTTCAGGTGGAGTAGGATTGTGGTCTGAGTGGCATCTAATGAATTAATGAGGATCAACATTGCCCTTTCTAGTTGGTGGAAAGAAAAGCTGGTTCATGTATTCAGGTTTTGTAGTACGACTGAACTTTAGATTTGGCAAATGATTAAGAAATAAATTCCAAAGAAACTGTCGAATCTTACAATATACAGAAGCTTTTAGCTGTAGTAGAATATGTTTGTCCAAATTTTTTGGGATATACTACAGAAAAGAGGCAGTAATAAGCCAAAATGCTGACATTTCTTTGAGAAGTTACGTAATTAAAAGTGTTTAGGGATTGTTTGCACACAACTTTGTTTAAACTTATCTTTTTGTTACTTTCCCACCAAATTTGACCAAACACCTTCCCTCTCCCCCACGTGTAAGGGCTGTATTCTTTTGGGTCAGATGTCATTTGAATTCTGATAGCACTGGTCCTCTTTGGTAGGGGTGCTGAGCAGTGTAGAAAAATGGGCCAACACTAACTGATAATTAATTTTATGCAATTATTAAAGAAAAACATAGGTGTAGAAGAGCAATCTGGCAGATGGGATTTCATATTTGACAGAGAAAAGGTGTGTTGAAGTCTTCTCCACATTACGGGCTGCTCTTTTTGAGTTGTCTTTTTTTAACTTTTCCTGTGGAGAGAGTAGTTTCTTCACCTTGTCAAACTTTTCTCTGCAGCCATGATCCTGATCTTTGATACTAGCTCTGGAGACATAGAAGAGAAGCTGTGATAAAATTGGAGTTTGCAATCCTGTGTACATTGTGTCTTTGTCTGCACGAGAAGGAGAAGAGAACACAGATTGTGTAGTTGCCATCCAGTACTACTACTTGCAGTACTATGCCAACAGTTGACAACAACACTTTATGTAGAATAATGTTGTGAAATCTGCAAAACCAAAAAAGTGTTACTCTTGCAAAGGATTTTTTTTTTCCTCTGATTCTCTTGCTGAAAAGATTGCACATTTGTTGACATTGCAGCAATCTTTTTATATGTGTTTTACCGAGCCTGGTGGTAAGGCCCAGTTCCAGGTTGGAATCTCCTCCAGCTGCTGCAGTGAAGCATTACATCTGCTTCGTTTGCTTGGTTTTGTTTCAGTTAGTCAACAGGCCAAGCTGTAACACATAGTTTTATTGCAAAGGTAATTAGTGTTAGCTGTCAAACACTGAAACAAGATTGCTGGTTGCTTCAATTTCAGGTCCCAAATGTGTTGTGTTATCCTCTCAGCAGTGCACTGTACATGTGCAAAATACAGTGGAGAAAAACTTACTTTGGTCTTTTTTTTGTAAAACTCTATTTACTTTACTTTTGCTGTTAATTGCTTGTAGAAGAACAGTATTGGGTTATCAGAAATACTTAAACAAAATTAACTTTAAAGTTAAGGCTTTATTTATTGAAAACCTTGTTCCTCATCCCAACAGAGTGGGCTGCTTTTTGGGTGTGTGTCCCCTTTTCAGTGTTTCAAGCTGTGGCCAGTACCAAACCAGCCCTGTTTAACCACAGGTGTGGTTGCATTTGGGTTTTTTTTGGTTGTGGTGGGGGTTTTTTTTTGTTTGTTTGTTTAGTTTTGTTTGTTTTTGTTTGAGGGGTGTGTGTTGGTTTTTTTGGTGTGTGTGTTTTTTTTTTTTTTTTTATCATTCAAGCAGGGTGCCTCCCCTGTTGACTACTACTCTGTCTCATTGGCTAAAATTATCAGTTCAGGGCTCTCTGGGGCTACAGTCCGGTCTTGCTACTCTGCAGTACTGTTTGGATGCTTTACGGACTGTTTATGATGACATTTCCACCAAGGAGTATGGAATTGATTTTTGCCCTGTACCATAACTCAGATTTCTTTGTTCAGAGCTGTATGAAGAGAAGACATAATGCTGGCTACTTGAAACAGGCAGCGTTGAGAGGAGAGGTGGTGTATGCATAACTGTGCATGATCTGAATTGAAAGAGACTGGTCTTTTTATATCTGTGTGTGTTCATGTATATACGTAGCCATTTTACATGGTTAACTACTTTACTCCTTTGCTAAGTGTACATAGGAGCCCCAAGAATCACAAACACTGTCAGTTCTGTATTGTGTGTTTTAAAATGCAGCTGTGGTCTCCAGATGTTCCTTTCACGGCACCAGTGTCCCCCCCCCATAATTTTTATTCACCTAATAAGAAGAAGAAGACTCATGAAGTCTGAAAGAGATTTAAATACTGCTTTTTTGAATTGGTGTTGGCAGGGTTAGGTGTTACAATAGCGAGCAGTTACAAAGTTTACTGAAGTCAAATGGTCCGCTAGTTAAAGACAAAATATCTGTTCCCCTGTAATGCTCTCCAGGATTGTTGCTATATGATATTTATGCTTTTTGGCTAATTGTTGTCCCTTCGTGTAGAGTATTAGTATAACTTTGAATTGTCCTGAATAATTAGAGTAAATAATAGTGTTGCTGGCCCTGCTAGTTACATATGCCATGAAGGTCAAAGCCTTGCCATAGAGGGATGCAGGCAGGTGAGATTTCCTCTCCCTTAGCTTTTTCTGCAATTAGTCATTTATCCATACTGTGTTTGTTCTTCTGATACCTCCATTTCCACAAGATGATGGAGGTAATGTTCTGGGTGCACTTCTAGCAGTGAAGGACATTGACAGAGATCAGGGCTATCTTCAATACCAAATTCCATTGATGTTTCTTCTACCATATTTTACTGTGAATCCTAGATAATTTGCTCCGGTCTACAGCTTTTCAGCTTCTTTCATTTCTTTCCTGGAAGGATTTGTAACTGTGCTTTAGAGTTCTCAGTTATTTCATATTCCTTCCTTTCCTCTCAGGTTCATGTGTATTTTTCAAGCTACATTGTCCTGTTGTAGGCCAAATACTGTTTTGCCAATATGTTGGTCAAAATGTATTAATATGAATTACCATAAATAAAATCGAATCACTTGAGCCATCGATGAGGGCTTCTAATTTAGTCAAATTTTGTGTATCTACCTTTCAGATTAATTTATGTTTAATTCCATGCTTTAGATCACTTGGTCTTGCAATGGCACCTCGTGTGAGATTTCTTCAAAAAGTTCAGAAACAGCTGTGTGCGAAGGAGGCGGCTGATGGGACGGATCAGTTGAAGGAGACAGAGCAAAATAAGAATACTACCTCCTTGATAGACAATGAAGGAGTGGAGAAATGTGGAACTAATTTGAATGGAAAGGTATCTGTTACCAAAACAAAGGAAAAGGAGAAAAGGAGAGAGACTAAGGAATGTTCTGCTTCCAGTGAGGGTGCTGAGGAGAGTGGTGAGTCTGAGGGTGAATCGCAAGAGGTATCTGAGGAGGAGGAGGAAGCAGAAATTCCTGTACCAAGCAGGGTTCCAAACCCAGACTCCACGCAGTTCTTTGAAGATGACGATGATGACGATGATGATACTAAAGATATTGATTTGCTGACAGTGAAACGACGGAATGTTTTTGGTGTGGAAGATAAAGATAATCCAGCACCGGTAAGTTCACTTTTATAGTAAGGCTCATGAATCTTACGGATTTTATATTGGACATACTTCAAGTAAGGAGGAGGAGAAAAGAGAAAATTCTGCTCTTGGCAGAATACTCGCTTGAAGTCAGATGGGTTCTCCGTATGTATTGAAGGTCAGAATTGCTCCCAAAAGATAAGTGGTGTGTCTTATGCTTTTATTATTTTGTTATTAGCAGAAAGTAATTTTTTTTGCCTAATGAATATTCTTGTAGGTGCTTTAATTTATGAATAACATGATTTGAATACATGGGAAATGTCGACAGTTTTAACTCTTACCACTTAGTAATTTGCTTGTACCTCTCTAAAACAGCTGCCACTTCCAGTCATAATTTTGATGAGGTACCACAGTTTGTGGCACTGGGAAGCAAATTTCAATACATGACAAGCCACTTCCTGGTAGAAATCATAACAAACAATCTTTACAATAATGTAACCTTTTAACCACGATTTTTACTTCCAGCATGACCCTTGCTATTATGAATTGAGCCAGTATGAGAGAGAGAGAGTTTGCGCAGTTCTTGTAAAGCATGGTCACAAAGGCTTATTAAAAGTATTCATGTAGATCTTTCCTTTCCTTAGGAAATAGTGTTATAATTCAGGATTTCTCTGTCCTTGGTGTTCTGAGAAACGTTGCTTTCATTTAATCTTTAAATACAATGTTATAGTAAGGGTGGGGTTTTATTTTATTTAATTATTTCTATAAAGCAGATTTAGTACGTACATGTTGTAGATTTTTTGTGTATCCTTTGCTATCTAGCAGCTATATCTCTGTAGTAAAGAGATCCAAGTGAAATAGCCATCTGCTTCAGCAAGATGTTTTTCTGAACTTATATGCATACAAGCTGAGCCTCCTGTTAAGCAGAGTATTTCTTTTTCCAACTGGTATTTTAAATCTTTTTCTGTGCTGTTATTTAACAGCACAGGGCACTTGTCATGGCTTTATGTTAATCAGCCCACTAGCTGCATTTATAAGCAGCTTCTTTCCTTTAGTATTTAGTGAAGTGTTATAAACTAGTTTTTATGAACTAACTTTGCCGAAGATGAGCAGTTGCACAGGAGGCTGCTGCAGGTTGTCATCTTGTCCCAGAGCTATGGGAGGAGGATGCTCCCGGAATTCCCTTTCTGTTCCTGTTATTCTAAGCTTCAGCTGTCCTCCCCTGGCACAGCCACTGCCTGGCAGTGGCTTCTATTTATTAATAAATTTCAGTCTCATGTAGAAAAGAAAACGCTGTTTTAAAAATGGAGTAAAAGGTTTCTGCCTTAGTTAAAGAATGATGTTCTCACAGCTTTCATATCACCTCAAGCTGAAATACACGTTACTTTTGTATGTTGGAAAGTGAATTGGGAAGTTTTGTTAAGGAAATGGTAAAAGGAGAAGCTTTGACGTAAAAGAATGAACAAAAGAAATTTTAGGAAATATACCAGTGATTTAAAAAGTAATTTGGAACGTCACTGGGTAACCTTTTAACAGTTTTCCAGCATTAAACATTTATAGGTTAGTTTATGCACAGGCAAGTCAGAAATTATTTTCTGTGATTCAGCATTGACAGTGTAAGGGTTAGTAATTTGTACTGGGCGTGCAAGTGTGAAAGACCTCGTATCATCTGAAACCTCTTGCACATGGGGACATAATAATGAAATATTTAGTTATTCTTCTAAGCAGCCGTGAACAAAAACCCCAAAAGTTTCAAGATGTGTGTCATTAAGAACTTAAATATAATTTAAATAATCTCCTACAGAATCGCCTACAGTAATGCAGTATGTAATTTTTAGAAAGCTGAAATGCAGGGCATACTGTGCCTAACTGGGAACTAGTCTTGATGCATACAGTAGTGTGGTGTTTATTGCGTTCTGTAATTGCAAAAATTTTTGATAAATTGTGGAGTGCTTTAAATGTAAGGATTCTATTTCAGTAGGAATAACAGAATAAAAGTTTGTATCACTAACCACATACTGTCTTTTAATGTTTTGGTACACAAGTGCACGTGATAGAAATTGCATAGAAAGGTTCAGGCACTGTGAGATCATCTTTTATTTCATGTATGCACCTCAGCACCACATTTTGTGGATGTTAAAAACCAAATTGGTAACTTGCAGCACCTTTTATATTTTTTCCTGTTTATTTTCAGGATAAAAGTTTTGAAGTGATGGTTACTGCTTTAAGGTAGATCAGTTCAAATGTAAAGAACTAGAAAGCGTTGATTGCTCTGCGGCGTGAGGAGCACCGAGCAGTGTGAGTGTGGTTCTCCTGGTGCCGTGTGTTGGAGTCTCCTTCAGGGAGGACTCGGGAACCAGTTTCACTACAGTGCGCTGGATCCTTGCAGCATTTCAAGGATGAGGCAGTGCATTGATTAATAGTATCAAATGCTGCAGAGAGTCTAGGAATATGAACATAGAGCATACTCTCTGCTAGAGCAGTTAGGTTTTTTTTTTTTTTTTTTTAAATCTATTCTGTGTGCTAAATAAGGTAGGAGCGCTGTGGAAACATTAGTATGTGATCATCTAATTAGGAGATTATAAGTATGCCCACAAAGGTTGAATTCAGTTTGCATTTATGTTTTTAATGTCTGGGATTGATTTTGCAATTTCACTATTCTTCTATTATGCTTATTGCTGACAGCAAAACAGTCCCGCTGCGATTGTTGAGCTTCGTGACGTTTTTGTAAATGGAAGCATTGCATTCCGTTTCAATTTCTGAATAGCTGTTGTTAGAGATGCAATTGCTTCCTCATCCTCACGTCTTCCCTAGCCCCTCCAGCGGCAGAAGGAGCAAGAGGCGGCGGAACGCTGGCTCTGAGTATCCTGTGTGCTGGTGGTACCCTGACCTTTCATCACGGGTGGGGTGGGCTCGCCTGTCTCTGTAACAAGGGAAAGGACCTAGGGCAAAGGAGCAGGGGTTATTTAAACTGATGGTGCACTAGAAGGGGATTTGTGTGACTGTTTTTAGAACATTTTGTTGCTGTTGAATGTCTGTGGTACCCAAACTAACAGTGAAAGGTAGGTATGGTGTGAAGTGAGACACATTTTATGTTAATTCCTCTAATAGCATGGCCGGCGTCTTGATTCCACTCTTTCCTCTTTCCCTTTCTTAGTGTGGCCCTTGGCCGCCTGTGTACTCTGTCTCCGTCATCTAGTGATAACAGATACAAAGCAAAATATGTTCTCTGCACTGCTGTATAAAAGAAGAAACCTTGGGTAAGGTGAAAGACCTTGGCCGATACTACAATTTTGTTACGAGCTTCTGAGCTCATTTTTGAAGAGCTGCCTGCCCTATTTATGATTTTTACTTAAATATGTCAGGATTTTTAGCTGGTGATCTAACTCATGGGACTTATTTAGAAGTACAATGCTCTTACGAATAAAAAGAAGGTCAGCTATATGCATAGAGCCATTAGCAGATATGCAATATTTAGCTGTTGTGTTAACATTATGGAAATTATTTGTTTAAAGTGCGTTTAACAGTATTAGCAGTATTGATGTTGCAAAGACTGTAAGTACTCCCTGGTTACAAACTTTGTTTTTAATGCTAATTTTATGATATTGGTTGTTGCATTTGGAAATGCAAAAGCTATCATTCTTAAACTTCAAGCACTGTTTATTTTGAGAACTACGGTTAAGCCTATAGTAGTTTCTTCTTGGTTTTGTTTATACTTTAATTTTAATCATCTTGTCAGACATATTGCATATTCTCAGCCTTGCCTTCTGCTATTAAATTTTCTCTTTTAGGATAGAGAATATTAAATTACTGAGTTCTTAAGATTACTGTGACTCCCTCTCTGATCCCCCATCTCTTGCTTTATGCACCCCTAAAACTTCTCAAGTGGGGCATTTACTGGGACGCTGTAATAAGCATAAGGGTACAGAGGGCCGCCTTAAATAGTACCTGCAGATTCCTTGGAGTTCGTCTGGACTCCCAGAGAGCCTGCTGTCTGAATACTGTCGCTATGGAGGGAAATTATTTTGTAAGTCATGGTTCTGTCTCAGCTGGCCGGCTTACCTTGTAATCTAATAATATTACGTACAATGACATTTTCTTACACCTCTTAGACACGTGAACACCGTAAACTGAAATATTATGACCTGGATATGTGCATGTTTATAAAAGCAGGAGAGAACAGGCAAGGGTAAATCTCCCTAAGAGGAGATGGTAGAGGAACCTATGCCAAGAAGCAGAGCGTGATAGCTACTTGCAGTGTGGACTTTGCACAAAAAGTGAATCAAAGAAACATCATTTAGTAGGCACCAAAGTGAGGACGTAGTCCTCCAGGATTTCCTTCTGTGATGTTGAGAAGAAAGCCTGTCACCACCCAGAGAAATAAAAATTAATTTTCAGAGTCGTGATTCATCTCGATTGCTTCTCTTATATTGTTTTTTCCTTCTGAATGGGATCTCTCTCCTTCTGTTCCATGTTATGAGAGAGATTTTTCTGTGTAAAACATCTTCTCATTCCTCTTACTAGCTCTTACTCTTATGCTTTCATATTAATTCATATTAAATGTCTGACTTTGTCTCCGTGGTGGCTTTCAGGAGGATGGCAAGGTCGGAAATACCCAAAGGAGGGAAGAAGCAAGGGAGTGAGCTGGCTGACTCTGGCAGAGGCGTTGTTTCCCTTATGGATAGCCCTCTGCTTTTGCTGTAGCAGCGTATTGTGTCCAGGAGAAGAAAGCTGCTCTGGGCATCCTGCTAGCTATAAAAAGAGCATTATTCCTTAGAGATGTGTTGCAAAGCTAGCATTCTGGCAGAGAAAATATAGCACTTATTTATTTTTAAGTTAAATAAAAGTCAATACTGTGATGCATTATATACCATAAATTCTCCTTCCTACAGAATGTAAGTGCCTTAGGTTCTCAGCCTAGTGACAGTGTTCTTGTGTCTTTCTAATTGGATTAGAGCAATTCATGTGATATGAAGTACAAAATATTTGCATACAAGTGAAGAAGGCCTACATTTGGATATTAGCCAAAGTGCTTCAAGAATAGAGTGTTAGGAAAAAAAATCTTTTATCAGCCATGAACGGAAATGAAACTTACTGATGGTACCTCAAGCCTCTTTATGCACAGCAGCCAACACAGAATGCATTCCACAGAGCAGATGGAAAATTTGAAAGAAATCACATTTTCTTTCTTTCCTTAAGTACAACCACAACTTGGTTTTTAAGAATGTTTATGATGTCCAGTTATATTCTATGTAATTTTAAAAAGTCTTGTCATTCAGGAGTGCTTCTGTAAGCTATGCAAAGGACAGAGCAAAAAGATTTCATGTTCTTGGACAACTTTTGCTGTTGAGATTTGCAGGAATGTTTGTTCCCCTGGCTTTATTATTTTTAAGTAGAACATTCGTGACTTACTTGCTAGGTTAAACTGTGTAACAGAGGCTTTTCAGACAGTTGTTTGTAAAAACCTGTAATCCGCATTTAACTCGAGATCCATAAATCACTTACTGTTTTAATCTTTCTTCTTTGCTCTTTCAGGTTAGCTGCTTTAGCACCCTTCTGTCTGCTCCACATCCATCTTCAGATTTCTCTAATGATTTCTATTTCAATTATTTTTTAGCAACTTACCGCAAACTTCTGTAGCATATGAAAAAATTGCTGTAAATATTTGAGTTTCTTCACCTTTAAGGCATCATTCCAGATATTTGTGTCAATCCCTGAGATGTTTAGGAAAACTGGAAAATATGCGTAATCTGTAGGATTAAAAGTCTCTCTGAGTTACTGGTAAGCTACGTATTGCAAATAAATGGCTGTTATAGATCTCTTAAGGTATGACTGAGCACAAAATGATCATCCTAAATATTTTTAATCATCTTTAAAATCAGGATAGAAAGTATAATTTTAGAATTCTATTTTAATATCTGCCCTTCTCACAGATTTTAGCTTTCCGTATCATAAGCTACAGAGTACATAATTCTGGTAATGTGCTGGGCTTAGCTTCTGTGAAGTTTTACATTTGAAAGTGCTTTTGAACCATTCTGTATGCCATATGAAGCAGCCTCAGAAGTTGTCTTCACTCTGCTGAACCTGCTGAAGCATCACAGCATGTGCTATCCGACTGAGAAAAAGCTATTTTGCAAAGAGTTTCCATAGCTAATGTGTACTGAAATACTTTGAAACTTGTGTTTAACAATGTAAGTGGTGAACCGGTTCTTGAGTGAAGATCCCGGTGGTGAATTGATGGTTCATGTGGTGCAGAGCGATGTGAACAGGCTAAGCTATTACTTTCGTGCTCGGGTTTCAGCATCTGGTGCGACTTCAGGTTGCAGCGAGGCACGCTTTGTCTTGTGATTGAATAGACCCAAAATGACAGAGATACCTGGTCTCATATCTCCGGAAATATTAGGGCACTGTATGATGTAAAATGATTCACTAAAATACCATTCATTTAATACTTCCAGTAGGTTACTCAGCCTGCATTAATACTCTTGGTTTTAATTGTGCTTAATCGCTGATTTATGGCCTTGTTTAATGTATGGCAGCAGTCTCATAGATGAGGGTTAGCCAAATACTCTGCATTAAAACTGCCTAGTAATCAATATTCTCTGACTCCGTAGGATTTGTAACTTCTAAAATGCAACGATTTCCTTTACATCTTTAGTGCCTGAATGCTTGCTGAGTGATGGCGTTGGAAGTATTTATAACTATGACATGGTTTTTGGATAAGTGATTTTCTAGAAGTTGAGTGCTAAAATTGTGAAAAGCAACTCGAAATTATACAGCACTAATTTTTAAAGGAAATGCTGCTTCCTGAAATAGTGATAAAGCAGACCTACTAACAAATACATATCTGGAGTCTCCTGACTACTGTCAGCACCGTGTGTAGTTACAATTATGAGATTTATTCTTTATTGTATATGTGAATGTCTTCTCTGATGCAGACATCTGCTACTGTAAGAATTGCTTAACAAACTACCCATTCCCATTTTAAATACTATTTTGGGGCAGATTTCTGAATTCGTATCTGAGCTGTGTAATTTTTAACTGGAATTGTTTGATAATTAGGGGTAAAAAAAATTATGGTTTTGGTGATGATTCATCAGCTGTTAGCCAAAATGAGTCCCTGCCTAATTTATTACAGTATCACTACCATGCAAATCATAATTTAGTGACTATTTTTAAAAGGAAAAATGTGTGCAGTACACTGTTTTCAAATAGTGACCTGCTGACTGACCGGGAGCCGAGACAGTGATCGAGAAAATCTGCTTGGTCACGTGAAGCTGATGCTCCTTGTTTCCATGAGACACTGATTTGTCCCACCGAGTGGAGTTGTAGCGTGGCAGGAAAGTCTCTGATCTTTGGCAGGTTGGGCTTCCTGCTCTCCATCCTGCGTGAAGAAACAGCTACTGCCTCTGGGGATAAAAATCTCTTAAAGGACCTTTGCTTTGATTGAGTGAAAGGAAATTAAAACAATTAAGGCCACAGCCACCAGCTTTATTTCAGTCAAAAATAAATTAAGTATAAATTGCTTTTGGGCCAACCTCGATTCCCTGTACCACGCTGTTCCTGTGGTAGCTCTACACTTATTTCAACCCAGGGTTGTTCCTCTCCTTTTCCTGAGCTGTGTGTGTGTTTGTTGCTCCAGCAGGGAATCTTGCTCCAGCTGATGCTCACTCGATCGACGCAGACCGCTTTGCCTGCTCCTTATGGCCCCTCTGAAGTAATAGGCTTGTGCTTGAGAAATGAGATGTCTGGCAAACGTGCCTGAAGAAAATAGGGATACATTAGTAAATCCCTTGGATTCCCGTACAGACGTGAAGAAGTATTAGGGTCCTTGAGTGGGAGAAACCCATGGGAAAACAAAATGACAAAGGTGACTTTTTGAGGAGCTCTCAGATCTGTCCCCTATGTGACCAAGACCACAAAGTATTATTTAAAACTGCTTTTCCTGCTGTTTTTCTGGGGTATGTTGACTGTGCTTCTTGCAGAGAGCCTGTGCAGGTAGGCAGCTAGAGGAGATAAGCTAACCTCATTAGTATTGTGATTAAAACCAGCTTTATCGATGAGCAGCGTGGAAGAGAAGGAATGTGTTTGAGATACTTGCGCTATGTCAACCTTGCTATGAGCATGCTGGGAATACGAACCGATATCAGTTTGAAATAATTAGTACTGCCACTGTTTTAAACCGGAGTTGCTGAAACTGCCTTCCCTGCAGAAGCATGATGTCTGACCTCTGCGTTGGCTTGGTAGTGTGCCAGTGGAGTAAGTAAAAGGTGATGTTGGATATTGTTAAAGTTTGACTCTGAGAAAAAGCAAATATCTGTCCTTGATGGCTTTTTAGGGAGATGTTGATGAAAGACAGCTTTCCTTATTTCCATAACCTCTGCATTGAGCAAAAGTAGTATTAGTTGATGTTTTGTTTACATTGGCACTTTCTTATCTCAGAGTCAGAGTGCTAAGAGTCCTCAAAACCCCAGCTCTGCCGTGGCATCTTCCCACCGGGTTCACAACAGAAGGGCCGGGTCTGCAGACAGTACGTATTTCTGTCTCCACAGGGCTCTTTCTGTCTTGGAGGAGAAATAATGCATCTACCTCATCATTTTGGGGAAATACTGTTTTTGCAGTCATTACTCTTCCCCTGTATATATAATACTAGTCTGAATTTTGTTGGTCTGTACTTCTGGGTGGTGTTCTGGTGGTGTTAGGCTTCTTATAAATCATTAATGAAGGGCAGGGGATCTTTCTGGTGAGGTTGCAAATTCCAGTGTCACTCCTAAACTTTTTTTTTTTTTTTTTTAAATAAAGGGAGATAGAAGAACAAGCTGATAATCCTAAAATGGCTATTAACAGCTGGCTTCAGCCTTTCCATCTGAGGCTTGTTTACATGAATATAACACCGAAAGCCAAAATGTACCTCAGCCCCTGCTGTTAGTGGGCTTGTAATGCAGTAGGTACCTGTTCACTTGGGTTCTCTTATGCTCTAGCCATGGGAATTCACTCATTTGGGCTTGAAGAAATGGGTAATTCCTGAGTTTGCTCATGCATTTTGGGACCTGTGCGCTGATCTAGATTTACATCATCTCTGCTAAAGAATAAATCACTGTGAGCTGTTGCTGTTATTTCCTGTGATCTCTAATTAATGTCAGATTGGGCATGAGAAGAGGGCAACTTCTAAGAACTTCTGTAAAAGTGTACACATCCTGGCTCATCCATGAGTAAACTGTTTGCAAGACAAGTGTTCACTGTGTTTTCTAATATCCTGTTTCTTGAGGTTTTCAGGTTGAAAATTGAGACTCGCTTGAATTGGAAATGGGAAGTATATTCGCAGAATGAAGTTACAATTTTGAGTCGTTTTCGTGGCGTTTTCATTGCCATTTGTGAAGCAATCTCAGGGTCTCAGATAAAAGACCACGGTTTGTTGGGTTTTTTTATTTAACAGCTGTGGCTTATAGTAATTTGTTACTTTCTCTGTTTTTTTGTTCCAGTAACATTCTCAACAATGTTGTCTGAAAAGTATAAGTAAGTTCTTGTTTATCCATTTTTATGGTGGTCACAAAAAGCTGAAGCTTTTTAAAAATAAATATACCCTCTGGAATATATTTATATGTATGCTGCATGTCAGAATGACATGATAACAAAAAAATAACGACCAGTACCAGAAACCAAGAGGTGCTGTCGATGAGAGACTGTGGTAGGTCAGTGAGTGATGCAAAGTGTATTTTGATTAGTGGACTGAAAAGAAGCACTCATCTTATTTCCCGCTTTAGGACACAAATTTTGAATAGACATTTCTACTATGTATAGCTCTTGGAGCAGTTTAGAAACAGTGTTGGAAGAAGGAGGCGCAGTGTAGAAGAAAGCTCTGTAAGCAGCTGTGACAGAAGCTGTGGGGACTGATGTCAAGAGGGGGTTGAAGAGAGAAAGGAGGGATGAGGTGAGAGAGCGGAGCTGTAAGGCCGTAGTTTTGTACGGGGATGACAAATGCACGAGGCATCTTTCCAACCTGATCCTTGGGGAGCCCATAGGATACTGTCAGTAGATTCCTGTCGCTCTTAACGTCGTGTTTCATGAAAATTTATACTACCTGTTTTGCAGTGATTTTTAAAAAATATGTTAGTGTGTTGCACACTGCCACAGTTCAGAATATTGACTGTTCATCTGGTATGTGATTCCCCCTCCCCTTCCTTACAGCCCTTCAGTGCTACAGTCATTACATTTCATAGACGTAATGGGAAGCCACCATCTGGTCTGACTTCCCTGGATATCATAACCCTCATCTCTTACTCTGTCACTCCTGTATGGAATACAAAAATTGAATTTTGCTTAAGTGCATCTTTCAAAAGGCATCCTGTCTGGATCTGAAGACACAAGGAGAAATCCACTGCTACTAGTAACTTTTTCCAGTGGTTTTAACTCATTTTTTGTGTTGCATTGAAGTATGGGATTGAAGAATAAATACATAAATAGAGGGCAGCAGCTGAAACTAAAGGTATTCTAGCAAATATTCCTTTGGCCTGCAAGAGAGACTTTATTTTAGCACACAGAAGAATGTGAGAAGAGAATGTGATACAGTTATGGAGGAGGTGAATGATATGATATAAATTAGCAATGCAATGTGCAAATGCAAATTAAGACAGCATTTAGTTTAGGGACACTTTGTTACTGAATGTTAGCAAATGTTGCAAGTAATTTGGAAGGCATCTCATAGTTCCTTGGGTACGGAAAAGATGGTGTGGGAGTTGAAGGTTGAATATTTTGGGTGACTGAACTTGAGTCAAATTTCTGCTCCTTACTGGTTCAAGTATTATAATTAGCTTAACAAGGCAAGCCTTAAAATAAAAGTTTTATGTACCATGTCTGCAGGTAATTTTTCTTTCTTTGGTTTCAAGATCAGCATTTACTCTAGGCCAAGGAAATGTTATGTTTTCATTAGCCAATTTTGGTTTTGTGGCTGTTCTCTCCCCATCCTTTTTTAATGTGGGAAATTTAAAACATAAATTACTTTGACTTCTCTCCATTTTCAAGATGTATTTTATTCTTTTTAGTGTAGCTGAATTTTTCAGTGGGTCATTGAAGCTAATCAATCTTGATATTTCTCTGTTACTGCTAATCTTCTTTTATGGTTGGAAAAATAACATCTTCATATTTTATTTTACCTTTGGACACTTTTTAAGCACTTACGAGCAATAATAGCCTTCTGAAACGTTTCATGATATAATGTAGAACAGCTGCTAATGATTAAAACTAAGACAGCTGTAATGGAATATTTACTGGGTAAATTGAGAAGAAACCAACATGTAAATAGTGGTATGAGAAATGTTGAATTCTTCTATTGAAAAAAAATTGGAGAATTGAAATGCAATTTTAGGTTGAGTCTTTCAGTCAAATGTGAGCGTTGCAATGAAACAGAAGTCTTGTCGTGTTGTTTTCAATTTTTCCTTTAGTTGCTGAAATACCCGTTAAAAGGAATTTCAAATGCTGCTGCTATTACGTACTCACCTTCACGTCGTGTTAAGTGCTGCGGTCTCTGAAATGGGTAGGACTGTCCTGTCACCCACATTGTGCCAGTGTTGGGGTAGGTGGTAACTGATGTAGTTGACAACTGATCTCACTTGTCCTTCCTCTATGGGTCTTCAGGTAGATGAACTTCTTGCCTCTGTGGCTGTACCAGCCTACCAGCATGTTCTCTTGCACTGGAACTTCTTGACCATAGTATCTACAGAGCCAGGCAATTCCTCAGGTATTTTCTTGGAAAAAGATTTAAAGTAAATTGGAGCAGAACTTGTTTTATGTTTTGATTTTGTGCCTGTCTGAACGTTAGGAGGGAATCTAGAAAAGAGCACATTATCAGCTGGTGCAGGGTGTTTGCTACCAGGCTGATACAGCAACTGATGTATCAGTTAGATAAGAAGAAGATCTAAGAAGGTACTACCCCCTTATGGTGAAGAAGAAGGGACTTAGGGAGGACGCCCTTTGGGATGCTTGAGTTTTGTGGGGGTGAGGCAGGTGACAGGCTGGAAATCCGTTATTTTTCTTTTCCCCAGTTGCTTGTCGTTGCCTGGACAGGGCTGTAGCTGCATCCCCGCAGGAGGGGGACAGCCTGCTGCCACCGCTGCCAGAGGCTCTGCGGGCAGGGCTGGGGCTTCCGCCGAGCAAGGCACAGGGCCCAAGGTGGATGTGCTGAAACTGGCACTGGGCCTCTGCCACTAACGGGGCTGTGCTACGCTGATAGTAAACTTCTGTGTTTCAGCTCTGTCTGCTGCTTTAGTTTTTTTCAGGAGCGGAATGCTGCAGCGTTCCCTTGCTCCTGAAGGAGTGACGTTGTTGCGTGGCTCCTGGTGGGTTATATGGTAACTCTGAAGATACTTAGATAAAAGGGAATTAATGGCAAGGATTTAAGTGTTTAAACTGGAGGAATAGCTTGTTTTACTGTCGCTTCTAGCTCTCACGTCTGAATGTAAGGAGAGAGCTAGGTCAAATCCACAAAAATTAACAAAAGCAATTTTTATACATGCACGTATAACTGTGTCTAAATAAAGCTTTTACAGCTAAAAAATTATTGGCTCTTTCCTGAAGTTATTCATCTGAGAAATTTAGTGCTTCTAAAAGACATACTCCCAACTAAATTAGTTCTTATTTTTGCAGCAGGAAGGCTCAAATCTATATTAAACTATTTTTATCAAAAACATTAAATATAAATTCAGACAGAGTTCTGTAGAGGTACATATTCAGCAGGTTAATATTTATATTAAATGTTCAAACTTTAAAATCTGAAGTATTGATCAAAGTGTTCTTTTCCTTGTACGTATTTCAAATAGTCTTCAGTGATACTCGTGTAGGGTTTCAGAGAACTTGGGTTGTGTTGGGATGTAACCTAGAGCTTGGTACCTGGACAGAAGGACCATAGGGAACAGTGCGTGTGAAAAAGTGTGACTCAGGTTGGCTTTCAAGAAATAGAGTGGTCCATGCCTAAAGGGGGGGGAAGAGAGCAATGTTCCAGTTTAGAGTGGTAAGGGGGAAGCAAAATTGTAAGCTAGGCTAATAGTGCTGCTACAAAACCAGTAAAATATGAGTATTTAATTTCCAAATGCCACATCTACTGAATTTGTTTCAAGAGTAAACCCAAACTTTCATATTCTTAATTCTCTTCAGTGCTTTTGATCAATTCATTTAGAATTTCATCCTCCTTGAAACGTGGTGGGCATTTGTGATTCACAGAAAAAGCGCCATACATTGCTGGAAACTGTGAATATATTTGCAAAGAGGTATGAAGCTCTCGAAGCTCAAAAGTATCTTTACAGATGTCAGTGACCAGGGTTTACCTTGGGAATGTTTAATGAGGTGGCTCAGCATAACGACAAACCAGTTGTTTAGATATGGGTGAGATGAAGCTTTTCACAAGTATAGCTGTGTGTTTGAGCGTAGTGACGTTCATTAGGGCGACAGGCTCTTCAGTCATGAGAGATTACATAGTGCTAAGGAAATTTAAGGTGGTGGGAGAAACCTAGGTTGTTATTTTTAACTGTGAACCTGTAACCAGTTTGTTTTCCTGTGTTTGATTTACTCTGAGCACGTGCTATGAACTCATTTTCCACACTATGTAAATATATCCTTTTTTGTCACACGTAGGTTGCTTAAAATTCATTGAGCAGTTCTGTGTACACTAGTGTCTGGTGTTCGTGGACTGGATGCCTGTAGCCCCTTCTTGCTTGTGATTGCAGAACAATGGAAAATTGCTGAAGTTCAAAGCTTATGTCTCACGATAACCTGTAATGTCAGTATGAACAGTGCATTCAGGCTTTTTAAACTTCTCCTTTCCTTTTTCATTTGTTCTTTTTGTATATCTTAACGAGGAAAAGGTCTAGCTTTTATCTTTGGAGCGCTCTGAAAGCGGGACTTCCTATCCTGCGTAGATCGATGAATTATAACTGAGTTTCACTGTCTCGAGACAGACTTTTGCCATTCTCTTACCTTCAGCCGAGGGGCTGAAATCTATCAACGAGAGCAGTTTAGAGCTATCTATCATCTGCCTTTTCAAACTGCCCTTTCCGAGGTCCTGCTGGAGTGTATAGCTACTGCACTCGTCTTGTTCACAGCCTGAAAGGGCTTGGTACAAAATAGAAATTCAGTGCTTGTGCTGTGAGACCTGGGGCATCTGAATGTCAAACTCTATCTGATGAAATTGCATTCTTCTCCTCCTTTAATAGGATTGTGAGGATAATATAGTTTAAATTTATAGTTGTCATAAGGATAAGGTCAGCAAGTAGATCAGAGATGAATTGGAATTGACCCTGTTTTCTTTTCACTTGAGTTAATTTACTGACTTACTAGGCTACCAGTTGCTCAGGATTCAGTGCGTGACTAACTTGTGCCACAGGCTGGGTTTTATCTTAAACTGTTGTTTTTTTTTTTAAAGAGGAAATGTATGACTTATATACATAAACTATTTAACCCTTATATGTCTTACATATACAAAGTGCATATGTATATAATGTATAAAGATAGAATGTCAGAATATTAGTTTTTATATATTTCATTTCTATATGTAAGTTCTCATATGTTATATGTGTGTATATAGATCTGAAAAAGATGCTGCCCAAATACTTCTACCTCCAATGTCTTTCCTAAGAAACCTTACGGTTGAGTCCCTGAACTCAGCACAATTTATATGGGGTTAAATTTGCTAATGTAAGTGGCAAGAGTCTGATGATTAACATTTTATTTTTTGTGGTATGTCTTACTGTCTCAGCTAGGATTACCAGCTTTTAAGAGGAGTTTTTTGGGGGGTTGTTTTGTGGTCATCTGGAAGATGCTTTGGTTTCGAAGGTCATGGGCAAAGGCTGCAGAGAGGCAGGTTATACCTCTCTCTCAGGCAGTGTCTGTATTGTAGATATTTCGTATGATGGTTATATGATAAATTTACTGTTGTGCAGGAGCTGTGCCTCACTTTATGTTCCCTTCTCCCTTAATTTATCTATGTGGTTTTTCCTTCCCTTAGTGCTGACTCTATTGCAAACACAGGAGTTGGCTAACCTGGGAGAAAGAATTTCTCACCAATCCATTTTCTTTGTGCAGAAATATAAATCTGCCGACTCTCCCTGCCTTGTATTTATTCTGAGATGCTGTTCGTTAGATTTTCAGGAAAGAAAATGAGTTGATAACCATCTTGAGCTCATGTTTGTATGTAAACAAGGCTGGATGCAAAGATTTCTTGTTCATCCCAGGGAACAGTGGTAGGAGTTCTTGAACAACTCTTCAGGAGTAATTGTAGCAACGTAAGCAAACCTGTTTACCTTCAGGTGTAGGTTGAGATGCTAGAGGGTAAGCTTTACGTCATTGCCTGTGTATGGTAAATAGTAGCTAGACTTGAGGAAAAAGCAAATTATCCCTTTTGGGTTATTCAACCTTTGTGGTTTCCTTCAGTGTAAGTGGTTACGGTTAGTAGCTTGAACTTTGGCGAATGCTCCCTGTGCATCAGGAGTGGCAGAAATCATCACCTATTGCTTGGCATTAGTTCTAATTACTTACAGGGAGGGAAGGGATTTGGGCTTTTTGGTTTTGTTTTGTTCTAGGCAAATTTCAGAGAAGGTATCGCTCAACCAAAAGGCATATACAATAATAATATAAGTAAAAGTATATGAGGAATAGTAGATTTTAGGAGAAAGGCAGAAACACACTGATACGCAAACAGAAATGAGAGTTTACCAGTGGCAATTAGAATTTTTTATTTCTTCTGGGACACGACTTAATTTAAAATGTATGAATTGTTAATACTTTACCTTTTTATTGTATTCCTTATTTTGTATTAGATATGCTAATGGCAGTTAAGCCAGTGAAAGCTACTTCTGTTTTATCAGAAAGCTGCTGCAGTTGTGAGACATTATTTTGTAAGCATCTGTCGCTTTTAATATTGGGTTGGCAAACCCCCAAACTGGTAATGAATAAATGAATTCTAAGATCTGAATGGGCTGTGCTTGGATCAGAAAGCTTTGGTGGCTAGCTGTGTACACAACAGGCAACACTTCTAAATACTGGGTCTAGACTAATTGGGCTATTCTAATATATGGGTTGTTGATGAAAGCACTTAAAACTTTAGTTGAAAGGATCTTCAAACAAACAAACAACAACAAAAAAATCCAACCAAAAAGCCTACCCAAGAACTCCCTCTTGAGATTCAAATTGAGAAGTATTGCTAATCCCAGCTGTGTAGTCAGAGTAATGTGCCAGCTGTCCCAGACATAAATTTCTTCAAATTTCTTCACCGAAAGGGTTGTCAAGCAGTGGAACAGACTGCCCAGGGAAGTGGTTGAGTCACCATCCTTGGAAGTATTTAAAAGATGCGTCAACATGGCATTTAGGGACATGGTTTCGTGGTGGATTTGGCAGTTAGGTTAATAGCTGGGCTCAATGATCGTAAAGGTCTTTTCCAATGTAAATGATTCTATGATTCTGCACATTGAAGTCTTGAGTAATTCTACATCTCCTGTGCAAGAAGAACGTTCTCCAGCATCACAGATCAGTGGATATTCTTACAAGGTACATTCTACCGAGTTTCCTTTCAAATATTCTGAACCTCCTTCAGTTTATAATTCTTCATATATCCATGTGTATTCAGAACACAAAAGGTAATATTGTCCCTGTTAGTCAAAGAAAGCCTAGAATAAAATGTATGAGAGAGATCTACAAAAACCCTAGAAAAACTTTTCCCAGCGGTTGGTGATAGGAAGTAAATTGGCATGTTATGTACAGAATTTCCCAGGAGAAAAGACTCAAGGCTTAAAATATGGAATGTTAGTGAAGGAACCTGTTTGTATTTTGGTCTGATACTGGAAGGACTACTGTCTGAATTTGCCCTTGGAAGAAAAGGCATGCATTTCTTTTATTATTCTTTTATTTATTATTTATTTTATTATTCTTTTATTTATTATTTATTTTATTATTCTTTTATTTGTTATTTCTTTTATTATTTTATTATTTCTTTTAAGAAACTGCTCTACGTTTATTTTAGTCAACAATTCATTGTTGACTCGTTGTTTAGCTTTCCTAAAACAACCCGAAGATATAATTTTCAGCTTCACTTCTTAATTTAGGGGAATAAATAGTAGAATTTGAAAATGATTTATTTGAATCAAAAATCCATGAACCAAGACCAGGGTTTTTATTAGAACAAAAGTACAAATATTGAAGTCCCATTGCATCAGTGATTGTTCACATGACACTAAATGCCCTAGAAATGAATTTTTTTTTTTATACACCAGTCAGCCACAAGCAAGGGAGAATGAAGAAGTTATATTTATTTTTCTTTTCGATGGGGAACAGAAGCATCTTTCCTATTTAGCTCCATAGTTATGTGCTAGTCAGAGCTGTATCTTTCCTCCAACTCCAAATGTTCAGCATTTATTCCCTACTTCATTTTGAACAGCTTTCTCCTTTTTAAAAGGAAGGATTTTTTTTTTCTGGCAAACATTTGAATTTGGAATCAGCATCCTTTGTTAGCTGGTGATTTTTTTGTATTATTAAGTGGTACCTGCTTACACATCATCTCTATTCCTGTGGGATGTTAATTTTGAGCAGTTACTTGGCAGACAAAATAGAGGAGGTACAGCACTCAACAAAAGCATTCCTATTACACTGAGTGGATGCAATATTTTCTTTTTAAATGAGGAAACAGTACAAAAATCAAGTGATATAGCCAGGCTGTAATAACTCCAGTTGTGCAACCAAGCTAAGGTCACACACAGAACTTTCATGTCTCTCATGCATCTGCCTGGTCGAGACACCAGGAGTGTGGAAGGGAGGCCATTCTCCTTCGTTCACAGTAAAGTCTCATTTCCCAGCTGCAGACTGGAGTCAGAGCTGGAGATTTGGTGCCTGTGTTGTGAGGGAGCAAGGAAGGAACAGGAAAGCGGAGTTACTAGAATTTGAGTCTTGCTCTGTGCAATTCTGCTGAAGACAGTTAATATGTCCTCTCGAAATGCTGCTTTAAAACAAACGTGTTGTCTTCCTGTTGCCCCTTCTGAAAGCAAATAGGGTAAGTGCCAAAAAGCCTCTGTAACTTGGTAGGTAAGGGATGCAGACTCAGACTTGTCCTTAAGAGAGTTGTAGTGCAAGGTAAAGGTGACTTGGTACACTACTGCTTGTAACTTTTCCTGGCAAAGTCTTTATTGAACATAATCTTTGACATGAAACCCTGAATAACTTCACAGCTGTGAGAACAGTTACCTGATATGCACAGAGTGAGGAGCTGGAGTTTAAAATATAAATGGATGATTTACTTTGACAGTACCTATATGTATGCAAATCTTTGCTATCCTTCCCTTCCCTATGTAAAAGCAAAACCTGGTAACTTCAGAGGAATAGGTTTTCTATGGGAAGTTTAATGAAAACGTTGCATTCTGTCATTAAGCATAAATCAGCTCTGTGACACAGGCTGCAGTACTGCAATTCATTTGGGAAAAGAAAATAATGCCTTGGCTTTGAACTGGAATATTCATAAATTGGGAACCGAATGTAATCTTATATATACACACTTAAATGCTGAGGCTGACAGACTGCTGCACATGCATTCACTTTTGCTAGCGTTTCCAGTACTCAAGCAAGGTATGCTCACGTGTAGGTAGTTTGAAATTTGAAAGCTCCCTTCTCTCTAAACAGTGTCAAAACCCCCAAAAGCGCCGCTCAGGTCTCTAGACATTTTCAGACAGTGTTTATTCTTGTTGTGTGAACTTGAGTCTTAACGTCGTTCAGCTCATCTGGCCCGTGCCCTTAAAATAGAGTTGGCACTTATATTTGAAACAGGAAAGTTTAAATGTAAAGTAAAGTATGAAATACATTTATATAACCAAATGTGTGATGATTCTCACCTCAGAAATGCTCTCAGTCGCTGCAGCGGCAGCCAGCTTGCAGTAGTTAGTGGTGCATTTCCTTGCATTCACCTGACTGTAAAATGTACTTCAAATAACCCAAAAGTTTAAAAGCACTTTGCTTGCGCAGGTTGTTATCAAATAATTGAATTCATAATTTTGTAGTTTACTAAGACTCTATGAGTATACTTGTGTCGAGGATGCGTCCCAAGAGATGCTTTTATTATTTCTTGAATGACAATCTAAGTGCTGCGCTCAACCACCCTAATGAGCAGGCTGAGGATATGATTGGGGAAAGGAGCTGTTGCTGACAGCATGTTCCCTTTAGATTTGGTTCGGGCAGTAAATAAAAGGTACAGAATTTGCATAAGCCTATTAAGTGGTATTCTCAAGGGGAATAGCAATAATTTCTGATGCTGTTTTCAGTGCTGACAGCTGATCCATTTACAAATTAGACATTGAGAAGAGTTCCAGTGAGAAGGATATGGTGCATTGGCTTGTGGCTGTGGCACAGCAGCATCAGGGAAATGCAGAAAGTGTAAGTCGTCCTGTGAGCAGTGACTGCTCGGTCTCATAAATTGTCTGGAGTAAGCGGAAGAGTTATACCAGTTCTGTCATTTGAAAAGGACTGTGATTTCAAAGACTTAAATGCAGGTGTAAAGAGATTAGTGAGAGCAGCATAAATTACACGTAGATATCTATTTTAACTGGAGAGTATACAGATGTTTGGTTTTCTGCCTAAAATAAGCCAAAATTAATCACGAGGAATTTGGACATGTGTTATTTGCACTGGCTCATTTAAATCTGTTTCACAACGAATACTCATTTGAACCACACAAATTTGTATGGGGAAAAAACACTTTTGTGCTTTATGGTGTTTCTTAGAGTGGCAGATTGAAAAAGTTCAATGCATCACCCTCCTTAAATAGAAAGCTGCTGTATGCTGTCTCTTTCCAAAAGGAACTCGTAGAGTAACTTGACTTAGTAAAGGTCTACAAAAAGGCAAAAGTGAACTTTCCTTTAAGTCTTCATATCAGTTTCCAGTTTCTCATTTAGATGTCCCCTATGGAAGGTGCCCCATTATCTTTCCTCACCATTCGAGAGAGTGACACAATTGCAAGACTGGCAAAAGTTTGTGTGTGACTCTGTCTCCCCAAAAATAAAAATGATTTGTTGATAAGCACAGTTATGAAATAAGTATATCAAAATCTTCCCTGTTTGTTCAGAGATGGAAAGCTAGTCTAGCCTGCATCGTTGGGATGCCAATATGTGCTCAAAATAGAGCTTTAACATTTGCCTAGGATGTCTCAGAAGCAAATGTTTGGGTTTTGTTTTCTTTTAACACAAATGTATAAAAGAATTTTCAGTACAAGTAGTTTTTAAAACTGTTGACTAGTGTAGAAAAATGAGCTCTAGAGACAAAGAGAGGAAAGATTTGGACTGTTTTAGAACCCTTCATTATTCTAAAAAAATATTTGTCTTAGCTTAAAAAGCAGATTTTAATTTGCAGAATAGCCAAAATATTCTTCAGAGTCAACATTAGATTGTGTTCCTAGGGTTTGAAATTATGATTTTATTAATACTGTGTAATTAAAATGACGAGTAGAAAATTAGGACTTGGCATTTGGGAATAGTTTTATTGATATATTCCATGATATATTTTGTGTGCTTATCCAGCCTGCAAATGTGCATAACTTCTTAGACTTTTGGCCATTTGTTGAAACTTCAATTCATAAAATCACCATATCACCGAATGATAGAATGGTTTGGGTTGGAAGGCACCTTAAAGATCATCTAGTTCCAACCCCCCTGCCATGGGCAGGGACACCCTCCACTAGACCAGGTTGCCCAAAGCCCCATCCAGCCTGGCCTTGAACACTGCCAGGGAGGGGGCATCCACAGCTTCTCTGGGCAACCTGTTCCACTGCCTCACCACCCTCACAAGTGAAGAATGTCTTTAAATTAATAAAAGCCTTTTCAAAAGATACTACAGAATAGTTAATAGTAGATACTGAGTTTTTGATAATGATTCAACCTATAATTATCTCTGGTCTCCTCACACATTGTGAAATACTTGCATAGGTGTCACAGAAATGTTTTAACAAATACAATTCGTATTTGTTGAATGCTTTCTGATTTGAAAATGTGGTGCCTTTATGCCCAGAATTAACATGCCAGATTATTGTTGCAGCAGTTTTCAGTTCTATGTCAGTAAAATAGGCAGCTTTGATTACCTGTTGCAACGCAGTCAACAGGATTGTAGTTTGCCAAGCGAGACAGCCTTGGTTTCAGCGTGGAAACGCTTGCAGCAGGAGGAGCATCAGGCAGCTGGTTTGCCTGCGTAGCTAAGGTTTGCCTGCTGTCCTATGCCTTAAATGGCAGCGTCTTTAGGATAAAGGCTGTCATTCTTTTAAGCTCCTGCTTGATCCTTACAGGAATTTTCAGAGCTGCACAGTATCAAGATAAAATACAAATAAAATAAGTATTTTGAGAACAATCAATTTGGAGAACAGTCACTGGAACAACCTCCCCAGGGATGTGGTGGAGTTCCCACCGCTGGAAGCTTTCAAGATGTGGCTGAACAGGGTGCTGGATAATGTCATCTAGGCTCCCTTTCCCATGAAAAGTTGGACCAGATGATCTTTGAGGTCCTTCTGTGATTCTGTTTTCATGTGGTTATGTGACAGATTGGTAATATACCTGGTGAACAAGTATGTAAACTGAGGAGTCTCAGGAGCCTCCCAAAGGGCTCCTGAGCATCAACTGTTGAGCGCGGTGACCTTAACTTGCAGCTCGGCCGGCATTGTTGGATGCTTTACACACTCAGCAGTTGGCCCCCAAATGTGCCTTTTCTGGTATGGCACTTCAGGGTGAAGTAAAGCGCTTTGATAAGCCAATAACCTTGTGGTTATACTGTGCAAAAATTCCAGAGCTGACGGTTGAACAGTTTTATACATTAATGTGGCATGAACATGGCAGGCAGCACAGTGAACCTTAAATTGTCCTATGCTGAGCCACCACTGTCCCCAGTCATTAGGGATCTGATAAGAAGACATGAGCAAGCCTGACACCCTGCCTTGCTCTAGAGTTGCTCAATCCTTCATTTCCTCTCTTGCAGCGAGGCAGGAAAAGCAAATATTACTGCTGACTTCAGAAGAGTTCTGGGATGGGTTCTAGGATTACGTGTTGCTCTTTTTCTTGACTGTGTCTAGTTTCAAGTGGAATTTAAAACTGATGCAGACAACTGTGCATACTGGTTTAGATAATAGGTGCAAATGCTGGAGTTGAGATTGTAGATTTAAAAGTTAGGGACCAGACTTTTGCTTCTTCAGGTTGTCTTTTTTCCCATATGGCTTGATCCTGTGCTGCCTTCAGGACATTTGGCGGGGAAAAGTTTATTTAAAAAAAAACCCCAAGAGAATCTTGCAGAAAACTTTGGAATTACTGGACTACCCCTAAAATAGGGTAGAAAGTATTGTATTCTTTTAGTGCTTTTCATTATGAAAACATCAACAGAACTTATTTCTGTTCTTTCAAAGTTGTTAAGGAATGATAGGAATAGTTAAATTTCAAAGTTGTTTTGAAGCTTGTTAAGTAAGGGGATCTTTAAGGTCACTGTTATCTCTTTTAAAAAGACCATCTTTATCCCTGTATGTACTTAATTCTTCTTGAATAAAGTAACTTACCCTGCCTCGCTTTCCTTTATTCCATATAACAATTAGAACAAAATACTTGCCTAGATCGGTGTTGATTGCCAGGTCAGTGCTGTGCTGTTTCAGCAGAATACTCAGGTTTGAACTCGCCACTGACTTCCCGGTCCCCGTGTTGAGTTGGCATACTACGAACCAAGTCAAGAGCTTTACACTGTGCTTCTGCGAAGGTAAATTTTGCTGTGTAAGTGCTGCTGTATTAGTTCTGAGAGGGTTTTTGAGTGGTACTTTAGTGTTTTAGAGGGATACTTAGAGCTGCTACATAGTATCACACAGGTTTGATCATATTTTCAGAGCACCAGGTGCAATATCTATTCATTTAAATGATACCTTTGTTTTCATAGAATTGAAATGATAGAGCGAGAGTGGGTCCTTAGAGAAATTCACCAATCTCCAAGTTCTTTGCAGACCAAGAAGTGCTGTGTTAAAATGCTATTCTGGTTTTTAAACCTTCTCCCCAGTAATGAACCTTGACATATGGATGAGATGGTTTATTTAAATTGCCTTTAGCTGTATATATTTAAGAAGCAGTGGAACAGCCTTTTGTGTAAATTAATTTAATACTAGTTTGCATCCCCTGTGCCAGTGTCATTGCAAGCAAGTTGCTGCCTCGGTAGTGTAATACATATTTAATTTGGGGCCTTTTCTACTCATAAATATTGTTAATTTGGCTGATATTAAATGAAATGGTTGGAAGTTTAACTGTACAAAAATAAACTGAAAACTATTTATGA
This sequence comes from Aramus guarauna, assembly GCA_013400195.1. Classification (NCBI taxonomy): domain Eukaryota; kingdom Metazoa; phylum Chordata; class Aves; order Gruiformes; family Aramidae; genus Aramus; species Aramus guarauna. The sequence goes on from VXBL01001372.1 coordinate 255,604, forward strand.
TGATTTCTTAATTTGATGAAAATGTGATGACAATGAAAATTGGTTTGAATAGGAGTTACTGATATTTAAGAAGATTTTAAACTTAAAGAAAAACTGTGGACCTTCTGGTGTACATTCTTAGTTTTCTCTCTTCATCCTGTAGCTTTTAATGTGTTTAAAAGAAAAATAGATTCATTACTTTTTTTTTTGCTGTTTGTTTTTGTGAAGAGGAAACAATTTATTAAATCTCAAAATGGTAGGAGTTGGAAGAGACCTGTGGAGATCATCTAGTCCAGTGCTCCTGCTAAAGCAGGATCACCTAGAGCAGGTTGCACAGGATCAGGTCCAGGCAGGTTTTGAATATTCGTACTGATGTAGACATAGACATTATAAAAGCTCAGGGATCTCTTTGTTGGTCAAGACCTGATGCATAGCTCAAGTGTTTTACTCAGTTTGCAGACTGGCTGCATGCTTTGGGTTTTGCTTTCTTAGAAACAACAGCAGAAAACCCACCACTCTTATTCTGAATCCTTACACCGATCGTTCAGTGATCGTCCTCTCAGTTTAAAAAGGGGAGTGAGCATTGGCTTCAGTATTGAAGAGTTGAAGTTGCGCACATCTTGCATGTGGAAAGAGACTTACCTGGCTGATTTCCACCTCCTATTTCTCTGCAGCTGAAGTTTCCATGCCTTTTTCAGGGGTTCACTGTGCACTTTGTAGGTCACCCCATCACTGTGTGCAAGCCAAGTCCCTTGGGATGGTGGAGGACGGGGATGGGGAGGAGAGCGTGGTGTGACCCCGTGGCTCTGTGGGAGCTGGTGGGAAGCCAGCTCAGTCCTGACCAAGTGCTCTGGCCTCTTCCGTGTCCCTTGTGCACGAAGCATCAGTTGTTGCGTATTTTGTTGGCCTCGTTCACCAGCAGAGAAGTCTGCTGAGAGATCTGAAGTAGTGCCTTCTGTTCTAAATAGTGCTGAGCATTTTCAGTGATAGGGATGCATCTTCCTGTCTCTGCAAGGTTATAAAGTTCTGTTGTGCATTTCATAAACTTTAACAGAAGTATGTTTAATGTATAGGAGAGTGAGTCACTGATTGCACAGGTAGATTCTAGAGTACTTACCTGTCAGTTCCTCATTACAGAATGCTCATGTGTAATCAGATTAAGCTTTAAAACACTTAATTTGAATTATTTTTTTCTCACTGAGTATATGGCATGTTTTATATAGGCAAAATATGAATGGAAGAGTAGGAGTCTGACAAAGGCACATTGTGCCATCAGGAGTTTTAATAACCTGAAATGCTCTTCTCTCTCTGCATTAGGAAAAATGAGACCTTTAAGCATCCAATCCCTAGAATATTCTGGAGCATTCATGCTCGTTCTTTACCTGTTCCAGGAGTGCTTTATTTTCTTGGGAATTATTTACCATGTCAGGAACCTGCTGAATTGAGATCTAATAAGGGCATGTCCTATCATAGTTTGTTTAATTCTAGATATATCATTATGAACCTTTCTGGCAGGGCACCCTGGTAACGCAGATGTGTCTTATTCACGTATGAATAAATTCCATCTCTAGTGGATTGCCTGTGTTTCTCCAGAATCCTCTGATCCTATTTTATTTAGTGTCCACTATTAGTGAGTTCAGCAGGCCTAATTCTTGTACGTAGGGTGAATGTTGTGATGAGCCGAGTGATTATGGATTAGTTTCATGGGCACTAATGTTGCAGCTGGAAGAAGAATCTTTGTCAGCAGGTTGCAAGGCTTTATTTTTTGGTGTGGGCGTGAATTTAGCTAGCAAATACTGTGTGATGCTGTCAGTGGTCTCTAGCCCTTAAATGATTGTTTCCACCAAAATACAGATCAGTATGTTAACACTTTCTCCCATATGTGACAGCACATAGGCAGGCTGTTTTCTGTAAGAGAGTCTATACCAAGCTGGCACTGTGAGGGGAGAAGTGGGGACGTATGAACTGACAAGACACTTAAAATCTGTGAAATCTGTTGGCTTCTGTTCTTTCCTCTCGATAGAGTGGAACTACAGAGTTATCGGAGTCTGTGGCTGCAGAGGCAAGTGGTGTAATGTAGTAAGAGTGAATCTGCAGAGCAAACCCTGTGTCTACACTACACACGCAGGGGTTTTTTATTCCTGTGGACCAACTGCCCGTAAGCAGTCAGAGCATGTAAGGTGCGCTCCTGGGGTGCATCTGCAAGTCTTGTTTCATCCAAAAGGAACCCATTTTGTGTGCTCTGAGACTGCTCGAGTGTGCTCACCAAAACATGGTAGGTAGGAATAATCAGGAGAATAATTTCAAAAGCATCCTTTCATGCAAACTGAAACATCACTGGAGACGCATCCTGCAATGGTGATGGTATATTTTCTGGCTTAGTTTAAATGATGCCTTTTTTAGTACATGGGTTTTTTTGTTGAGTAACTTTCCTCTCTTCTTATTACTGATTATTAATGGTGTTTATTCAGCATAAAATGCCTATGATCTACCATATGAATTTACTTTCATTCTTAGCAGAGTATAAATTGGATGAAGATGTGTATACACATAGACACAAAAATGCATGCACATACTTGTAGTGAACAGTTTGTACGTCAGTAGGTGTTACAGTCTGTTTCCTCTGACCCAATGTAGTCCTGGTAATGATTAAGGCAGGCATTCAGGATGGAGAGATGTGCCAGTATTAATGACTAACAGCATACACTTGGTAACGTCTTTCTGATGCTGAAACCACCTGTGACCTTTACAGTGTTCAGCTCGGTGTTGTAACTGCATTCTCCAGGACCAGTTCTTCCTTTCCCTGCGAAGGGAGGAGTGCACTGTGGTTGGACAGGCTTTGGCAGACAAGAGGAAACAGCCTCAAATTGCTTCAGGGGAGGTTTAGGTTGGTTATTAGGAAAAATTTCTTCACTGAAAGAGTGGTCAGACGTTGGAACAGGCTCCCCAGAGAGGTAGTGGAGTCACCATCCCTGGAGGTGTTCAAAAAGCGTGTAGACATGGCACTTCGGGACATGCTCTAGTAGACATGGTGCTGTTGGGTTGACAGTTGAACTTGATGATCCTAGAGGTCTTTTCCAACCTTAAAGATTCTGTGGGACATCATGACTTCTAAGCATGCAATTCTCTCTTACAAGGTCAGTGTTTTGTCACTGCATGTTTATGCAGTTCATAATGCAGTTCTCATTTTTGTTATTGAATGTTACTGTAATGTCACTTCTCATTTAAAGGAGACAAGAATTTATAATCGTTTGCTCTAATTTGCTTATGAAAGCTTCAAATGTAAAAATTCAATACCCAAAGCTCCTATTAGATAGTCAGTTGAAATTCTGTGCTTCCACTGGAGACATAAAAAATGGTGAGCTCTTAAAAACCAAAGGCTGGGATCACGAATGTAAAATGATTTCACAGCATACCCAGCCCCAATCAGTGCATTCGAAAGCGGGGCTTACAATGTACAGTTAACCTTGAAAAATCTGCACCGGTGTATTTAATGGATTTTAAGCCTCCACACCAATATGAAATGTTGCTACTTCTGTAGATGTGTGTGTGGCTTTCCAGGTGTGGAGCTCACAGTGCCTGGTGGTATCAGCCAAATGCGGATCGTCTGCAAGGTTGGCCGGTAATGGGATTCTGGGAGCTAAGCAGCTGGTTTTCAGTATTTTACTTCAGAGTTTGTTGGGATCAAGTAAAAACTTTGAAGTTGGGTCAAATGATTGGCCTTGTACTCAGGACTGTTTGTCAGTGCTGGTGACAGGGGCAAAACAGGGAAAGTTTCTGCAGCCAGTCCCTCCAAACTGCACGGCAACTGCGGTATTAAGTATTCTGAGAACTCTCTAAGCTCTTCTGCCACAGCTTTTACAGGGAAGATAAGGCAGATGATGTCACTTCTCTAATCCTCCTTGAAGTATAGGTACGTCACTGGAGGGAAGGGAGAAATTAAATCTTTCATTCTGGACAGCAACACAACATTGAAAATGTTATTAGCTATCTGATGCAGTTTGTGAAATTGCATATTTTGAATTTAATAGTTCTACAGATGAAATTTACTATACAAAAAAAGTGTATTTCTAGAATACAGCTACAAGGCAAGAAGATTCTAGTATCAGATATCTCTTGAAACAATATTGGGTTTGTCAAGTCTTCGTATCCTTATCTCTCTTCCTGAATGTAACTTATTTTCTACTCTGCAAGGTCACACTGAATCTTGTGTGCTACCAGGATATTCATCACTATACAGTCCTTCAGAATTTTCTCTTTCATTTCAATTTTTCTTTTAACTCCTTCCTTGTATTTGGTTAAAGTTCATGGATTTGCAGCATTTTCTTTATAAACTATTGAAATCCAGAAGAGTTATATCATCTTGGAAAATTTTTCTTAGGAACACAAAGTCTTTGAATGGACTCTGGGTTTCAGGATTCAGGTTCCTATGATTGCATATGGAAGCACAATCATCTCTTCTTCTCTTTTCTTCTTCTCTTCTTCTTCTCTTGTCTTCTTTTCTTCTCTTGTCTTCTTTTCTTCTCTTGTCTTCTTTTCTTCTCTTGTCTTCTTTTCTTTCCTCAGTTCCATCTTGGGACAGGCTTAGGCTTCTCACCTGAATTATTGTTTGGGAAGCCATACTTTTACTTCTCTAATGATTTAAAATGTCTTCTAGTTTACAGTTTTGTGTGGGTTTTTTTTTGTTTGTTTTGGTTTTTTTGTTTGTTTTGGTTTTGCCCTTTTTTTTTTTAATTATTTAATTTATATCTACTTCTTCCTGGCAAGTTTTATTTTTAAATCTAAATAACTCACATTCTGTATTTACTCTCAATCTTTTAGGGGCATATCATCTGATTCTATGTTATGTGAAGGAGAGGTTTTTAGAGGGTTTGTGGTATTACACACCCTCATCCCTGTGGTCTCTTTCACACGTAGGATTTGCTTGTGGCTTCTCTGTACTGAAGCTGCTCCATAGCTCTCACTATCTGTGCTGCTTTGTTCCGTATCGCTTGCAAAGGGTCTGTATTTCTGAGGCAAGATGATCAGAGCAGATGTAGCTATCAGAATGCAGAGTGTATCCTCAATATAAAATGTTTAGCTTTCTGTTTTGTTCTTGATTTATTTGCCTCTTTGATTGCACTTAATTGGTTAGCTCATGTTTGAAAAATCACATACAGTGCTTTTGAGATCTTTAAGTGGGTGATATAGCTAATATAGAACTCGTAAGTGTGTGGATAGTGCTGTATAGCCATTTTTCTGTCTTACTTTGTGTTTTCTGTAATTCAGTACATCATTTTATTATCAAGTTGCTCCATATCACTGTGATCCTTCTCAATAAGTTTGTTGTCTACAGATTTTTCTAACCTGGTTATTCATTCTTGCTTCAAAATTTCTTGGGAATGTGTGGATCAGTATAAATCCTAGCTAAAATCCTTGGAAGATGCTGCTAACAACCTTCCTACATTGTGAAAAATGCCCTTCACTCTTTCCTATAAATTAACTCTTCATCAATGTATAAGGGGGTCTGCCCTCTCATCCTGCGTAATTTCATCCTTTATGTTCTTTCCTGATCTTTCCAGGCTCCCTCGGAGCCTTCCTCAGAAAATGTCATTAGCATAGTCTTTGTGCAAAAGTCATTAATTAGAATCCTGAAAATGGCAACGCCGAGACTGGTGTTTCTGTTGCCAGAGCGATGACTGTGGGCAGCGGAGCAGCGAGCGAGCAGGGTGCGGACGCTGACTGCTCTGAGCCGAGCGGCTGGAGGAGAGGTGCTGGGCTGTGCGGAGCCTGTCGCTGAGCTGGGCTGGAGGCAGGTAATCCTGAGCTGGAGACAGATAGTCCTGAGAGCAGCTGAGGGCCTGGGGATGGCAGGCCAGCAGCCAGGCAGATTCAGCTCCTTTAGGTGCGTTTGCTGTTCCTTTGCTCTTGTCGCCTTTTACAATTTTGCATTTTTCTGTTCTTTTCTACTACGAACAAGCTGATAGGACTTCAGCAGTCCCTTCCTCCCTCCAGCTGTTCATATTTCCTTACCCTTCCACAGATTCCCCCCCCCTTTCTCTCCTGTTATGCTTAGGGAGTCTGAAATCACACAGTGGCAGCTGCTGGTTTTATTTTGGGAGGTTCATTCATAGGCTTCTTACGCTATCGGTTCTTGTGATGCCCACAGCCCTTTTAGGCTGTGCTTAAGGGACGTGTAATCTCCTCTGCAGTCCTGCTCTTACACTTGCAGTAACACCTTCTTCAGTATAGCTAGGTGACTCGTAGCTAAATTACACCAGTGTCTCTTCTTCGACTTTAGTAATTTTCCATGTGGCACTGTATCAAAAGCTTTATTGAAGAACGGGTTTTCTTGCATTTCTGTTCTTAAAACCATTTCTTTGATAACAAGAATATTGGATTAGTCTGGCATCTTTGGTCAACCCCTGCTGAATCTTGTCCTATTTTATATTTTTAAGTCTTCTGTTACTGTTTCCACCAAATGTTGTTCCAGATCCTTTCACCCCACGGAGGCACCTGGTGATAGTTGCTCTATTTTCCTTAGGCTCCATTTGTTACTACGCTGTGTTGTTCTGAAAGCACGTTCATATAATCTGTAATCCTTTATTTTTCCTGCATAACAAGTCCACTAGTGGTGTTCTTACTCTGTCTTTATGCAGAGTCCTAGGAATCAGTTTGACTTCATTCCTCTTAGCTGTCTGATATGATTTCTTTTTCTCACACGGATCCCTATTTCTGCTCTTAAGAATTGTTAAGAATTTCACACTTGTTGGCAAACCCTCTTTTCTAATGAAGCTTGACCAGTCCTCCAGCTGCTCTCTAGTTTCTTCCTTTCTCAGCATACACTTTTGGGGCTTTAATTTTTCATGCCTGTGGTATCCAAGGCAGTGGGTACCAGAGCACACGACACTGATGCTCTGCATCCCAGAAGGACCACTTCCTTGCAGAGAATGAAATGCCGCCTTCAGCGACCTCGGGCCAAATGTAGCTCTGTGGGTAGTATTTGCAATTCCCCAAAAACTGCTTTCCTAAAGTGAAAACTGATAGTTAATTCTGTTGTTCCTTGGGTCTTATTTCCTCAATGTATTATAACAGGCATCTGAACTGCTTTTTCTGTCAGCTTTCTGTAGTGCTTAGGGGAAAGGGAATGAGATTTCTTAATGTCCGTTTTCTATTAGACATTATTGACCATTAATGGCCAAGGGTGGCAATAAAAAACCCAAAACCTGAGAAAAGTGCATTCAGTAGGAAAGTTATAATCTGTTAGTTCTCATAATAAATAAGTAAATCTTTATTTCACGTAGCCACCAATTAGCCTTATAATATACTTCATCCCAAACTCTGTAGGAATCACCGGCTGTTTTCATTTATTACATATTTATTGAAAAGTTTATGTCATACCTCTGATTTCTGTCCATAAATTTTACTTTGCTGAGAACACTTCTCTTTACTGGTTTAATAAGGGCAAACTATACTAAATAATGCCCTTTTAGTTTTTTACCTTAGTGTTCCTTTTTTTTTTTTGATATTACTTCTGAATGACTATGATAGTTATATCAAAATGATCCAAAATTGGAAACTTTTCTCAGACTATCCAAGTAAAACCACATAAAAGTGATTATTGTAGCTGCTATAAACAAGCAAGCATTTTTGTCATTGGCTGTACACACAGAGGCAAATATTCAAATCCACTTTTAACAGATCATGAATCTTTGTGTCATCAGTTAATGCAGAAATTTTTAACTTTCTGTTTATCTCTACTGGTGTGTCACCTTATACTTGGTATATTCCTGTCCCAACTGATGTGTCTTTAACCTTTTGCGTGTCTGTAAAGAGCTCATTTGTTTACCTTTAGCCTAGCATTTCTTTTATACCTTCCTGTATATAAAACTGGAAAGTCTTTCAGTAAAAATTGCCTTATGTTTTACCTTTGCACTAGTGTTGCTTTTTAAGAAAGTTGTTTTTTTTTCCTTTCTTCTTGCCATGTTTGCTGCCTGTGGAAGTTGATTTGGTCTCTAATGAGCTAATGCTGTGATTCCGAACAGAGCTCTACTGCTTTGTGGTGCTGTATCTTAACTTTATTCCCTTTCTGATATTACCTTATTGTTAAATCTTTATTTCCTCTTTGGTTTTCATCTCTTCTTTCTCTTTGTATCTTTTTCCAGTTTCACTGGGATAAACTCTTGTTTAAAAAAAAAAAAAAAGTCATGCATGAGAAGAAACAGCAGCACTATAAGTAGTGTATGTGCAAGTAGTAAACAAGCAAATGCGTGAAATGTTTTGGGGGAAGCTAATCTTTAGAGAACGAAAAGGAATTTCAGCAGATGCCTGTTTGGATTAATGCTTTTTGTTTGTTTTATTCTGAGAGCTTGCTATTTGTATTCTGTGCTTTTTATTTACTGTGTTATGTAACCTCCGTTAGCTGAAATTTGCATTTCTGCCTTCATGAATACGTTATTTTTCAGAAACATTTTGGGTGGATGTAAAGCTTTATTGAAATTTCTATTTATTTAGGAAATACATCTCTGGAGGCTCCAGAAGAAACAATATCCTACAGTGTTTAAGCTTTGGTATTTCTGAAGTATTTATTGCTTTAAGAAGAATCTGTAGAGAAGGAGAATAGTAGGATATTAGGTTTGCAATCAGAATAAAAATTGCTTTGCGGATATAATTTGAAAGAAATCGAAGGTATTAAAGAGCCCCCCTCATCACTACCTTTATTAAATGATGCACCAGCAAAGGCAATAATGGATTTTTAAGCCTAAAGCTTACCTCATCTAGAGGTTAACAGTTCGCATTTGAAAAAAGAAACCAGTATAAAGGCTTAACACATGTAGTTTCCTTTTTAGCTGCTTATTAAAACAACTGATCAAATGCTTTCCATCAGATTTATTGCTTGCTTTCATCTTGTCCTAGCCATGTGTTTCACTAACATAGAGTGATAGTTTAGGAGAGTGATTTGGTAATGGCTCGGTAATAAGGTGGCATCTGATCTGGGCATAAAGGTTCTGCATTTGATGCTGTGTTTTCTTCTATAGTACAGCATCCAGGACATAACTAATGAGGATTTGTAAACGGGAAGGGAGAAGGTTGGGATACAAAGGAGATGCCTTGCTTTACAGCGGTGATTACTGGGGATCATCGGAGTGTAGACCCAGGGTGCTCACCTGGTGGCGCAGTAAATGAGAATTTCCTTTGCAGACTACAACTGCTGACACGTAACACCGGTGGAACTGGGGGCAAGGAGCACTTCTGGTAATCACACCACTGGCAAGGGGGAAGCAGCAGGATAAAAACAAACACCTTGTATTTCACTGTGCCTTCCATTACTGTAGCAATGGAGATTTTTATATGTTGTAGGAGCAATGGAAATTTTCTGTCCGTGGGTACTTTGGGCTGAGTCCAGTAGAATCTAGTGAAGCATTTCAGCTCCAAAATGTCTCGACGTTGCTGGTTCCTGAGTTTTGGTTTGTGGACCAACACTAATCCTTGAGGTTTATGGAATGAGGCAAGCTGAACACTAAATAGCATTGGAGGAAGCAGGGAGGCAAGATAATGAAAAGGAGAGAGCGTCTACCTTGAATTCTGTATATCAGCAGTTCCTCTTCTACAATGTAATGTAAAAACCTTGCATTTGAAGGCGAGAGAACACTAAAAATCTATTTCCTTTACTAACTAAATCAACAAAAATATAACACATGATTTGTGTATGATAATAATGTACATTTTAAATAATCCACGCACAGTCCTGACTAAATGCAATGTATATTTTTTTTAGCATAGATTATAAAATCTCTTAGTAAAGGCTGGCACTTCGTTGCAGTAGGCACTTAACATACTGCATATATGCTGTGGCAGAGTTACCAATTTAAGGTGAGAAAACAGGTGGACAGAAAAGACAGATGGGGAAACACAAGGTAATGGAGACAATTATGAGTGTTGTAATAAGCTGTGGTTCTTGCGTACCATCTGCCCAGCTATGGAGAGAAATTTTCTAATACTGTTTTTTTTTAATTGTAGTGCCTATTTCTCATTCTGCCTTAAGCAATGCATGTGCATATATAACTCTGTGCCTGAGCAGTGTTGGTTGGGAAAGTTTATTACGGCGGCAGAGAGTTCCTCAGCTCTCAGCTGCATTTGACACCCAGCTGTGTGGGTGCCTGGGAGCTGTTTAATGCACTTACGTTTGGTAAGGGGGTATCCATGAATGTTGGTCTTCAATTATAATCCGCTTATATTTGTTCCAGTCCTGCAATGAAGTATTTTCTTCTATTGCTGCATTACTGTTATGACTAGACTTGACTGAGGCTTTTAAGATTTTTACCCTGACTGCTCAGCTAAGAGTAGTCATCTTTGATGCAGTGCTGAAGTACTAGGAACATAAATGAGAGCACTCGTGTCTGGTATGTGGTGTTCTCAAGTTTTGCCTGAACTGGAGTATTCACATGATTCCCCCTCCCCCTTTTTTTTTTTTTTTTTAAAGCTATCTACTGGTTGACTTCCCTTGTGCATATCGTTCTTTAAGCTGTGATAAGCTAAGTGAGTTCCGTTCATCTGAGTAATACAAGTTTGATATTTTTTATTTGTTGCTGAGAGTCCAGGAAAATTAAACAGTGGGACTGTTACATATCGCTGTTTCCCCAAAAAGCTTTCCATCAGATTTGGAAAACTGCTGACCAGTTTGATGCTAGGTTTAGGGTCAGGCTGACTGTGGTTAGTTAGGTAACAATTAGTTAGATCAAAGGCAGCTGGACTTACAGCAGGATGCTGAAAATACATTTTAAGGAGGAGAGATGGGTGGAGAAGCTACAGTTAATTAAGTTAATGTGATTTGGGAAGATGGGTGAAGCTTATTTTGCATGGGGAAAATGTGAAGATTGTGGGTGTTTTAACAGAAAACATTGCCTGACATAGCTATTATATTACCGAGTGATTTCCTTGGCTTTTTTTTTGGCCGTTGGAGTAGTAAGATGCACAGCTGAGAGGCTTTCACAAGGCTTAATGAAAATAAAGTTTTATCACATCTACAACATTTTCAGGGCTTCTGGCAGTGTCCTGTCCTGGATAATGTGGTGGTTGCAGGGCAGGGCTGACATCCCTTACAGAATTTGCAACATTAGATGTATGAATATATCTTATCTCTGACAGCATATCTGAGTCATCTGCAGCCTTTATGTACAAAGTCAGATAAGGTAAATAATAAATAGCGATACTGGTTTCTTGCAACTTAGTCTAACTTCTTCTGAACTGTTGTATGTCAAAAGGTCGTACGAATATTTTGTGCAGGAACTTCAACCTGAAACAAAATTTCTCAACAAGAATTGAATGCAAATACGTTAATGAGGTATATCTGCTTATGAAGGCAAGCTTAGTACGATGCGGTGAGACTCTGAAAGGTGGTTCTAGAAAGAGCAAAAATAACAAGGAATCCATGATACTTGTGTGGAAAGACAGCTGCTGGTAAGTTGTGCCATTTGAAGCACGACTGGTGTTGCAGTCCAGTGCCACGTCACCTTTTTGTGGTGGGGCTACGGTAGCGGAGGGCACGTAAAGCGTATGAAGGTTTCTAGGGAAGATAATATTAGTAAGGAGCTGGTGCATTTTGTGGGGGTCTAAGTGAAAAATCACTAGAATACCTCTTGGTGAGTGGGTAGGGGTGACCATAAGGAAAATCACAAGCTTAAATTTCTCCTGGGTAGGCCTCTACAGGTTACTCCTATAGAGGAGAAGGGAGGTAATGCTTCTCCAGCAGCTGATTGAGAGCTTGTAATGTTTATATCCTCCTCAAAACCAGCCTCCTTTGTGTGCAGGGGCAGCCAAGAGAGAACCGTGTTCCTTTGCTTCCTGGTGTGCTTCTCTGCTCTTCCAGTTTGCTTTGTCCCCACTTTGTTTCAGTCTCTCTTATCCTGCACTTCAGGTAAGAAATGTGCTGAATCTGTAACGTACAGTCCTGCTGTCTGCAGAATGCCTGCTACTTGCTCTGTAGAATATTTGGAAGGGGGAAAAAAAAAAGAGATCTAGACAATATATCTACCCTGTTGTACATAGCTGATGCTTGTAATGCGTTACAAATTTTCCTGTATTTTCTAAGGAAAAATGGCTGCTCTGCAGCTGGAAAGGAACGTATCAAACAGCGACTGTCTGCTGGGTTGTTTAGGGTGAATGGGCAAACCCACTAACGAAGCAGTTTGCTGCACAGTCATTAAAACTCTGCTACAGAAAATCTTTAGCCAAAATGGTCAGTGGATCTTTGTCCCTTTCAAATGTGGAAGTGACGTAATTGCAGTTTTTTACGGGATCTGATCTGAAATCTCATGTTAATGCTTTGGAGTAAAATGACTTGATAACAAGTTAGAGGGCAGAACTTGTGTCACGTAGGTACCTGCTGGTCAGTAAAGTGCTCACCACTGTCGGCCGGTGTCTTGGGTTACCTCAGTGAGAATTGCTTGTGGCCAGAGATGCGGAGTGCCCCGAAGCTAGAAAGTAGTAACGATGAAAATTGGTTTGTCTTAGGTGTTTTAAAATTGTAAGTAGGATCCCCCCCTGCCACCGTTCACCTTTGAAACAAAAATATCATTCTTGGATTAATTTTGTTTCCCTCTATTTCTTATCATTCTAGAAATGCAGCAATTTTCCAGATAAGATTTTCAGAAGGTTTGAAAGGAGTCTTTTGTCTGACTCCCTTTAAAATTTAAGTTCATTTCTCAAACCACCCAAGGAATTGAGGAGCACGCTAACTGTCCAGAGTTTTGGCATCCTTATGATGATGTTGAAAATCCTGTACCAGAAAACAAACTCATGGTAGCTCCTTTGAAAATCCAAGTTTTATAGTTTTGCAAGTGAAGGACTTAATAGCCCTAAATCTAAAAATAAAAAAATATAAAAAAATAAAAAAATTGAGTTTGTCTGAACCACAGTCCTTGCAAATAAGCAATCCATGAAGCTGTGAACAAGTAAAACCTGATTGAGCAAATGTTCATGGAAAAGGCATTTGTTTCTGCTGTGGGAAGTGTGCTCACATTTTCAATTTGAAGATTCAAAGTCAAGATTTTTCTAATGGCAAATACCTGCTGCCACTTTCAGCATTTTTTTCCCCAGAGGAAGAGAAATATTCTCCTCCCTGTTTTGTTTTTTTTTGTTGGTTTTTTTTTTTTTTTTAAATTTGGTTTACTGGGTGATTAATTTTTTTTCTTTTAAAGTAAAAGTATGGCTTTTTCTTTACATACATTTTATTTGAAGCAGTGAGAGCGGGACTTTTCAAAAGACAAATTTTATTAAACCTGTGTAAATAAGTGAGCAGATGGATTCTCAAGTTAATAATCTATTTTGCATAAGCTTAAAGGTAGGTATAAAATATATTAAGAGGGAATATTTACTGGGGGGCTGGCTCTGTGTAATAACGTAGTTTTGATTACTGAACATCCCAGTTTTATCCTAGCTAAAATATCGATCTCTTTGCACTGATGGCCTGTAGCTGCCTCATTATTTTTCCTGTAGCTGTACTAAATACTGAAACTTACTGATGTTCTAAACAGCAAAGTAGATAACTGCCATAATTTATTATCTCATTTATCCTCTGGGAACTGCTAAATGGATAGAAAATATATTATGGTTATGTCCTTGAAAGAAGCTTGCTTGTGCAATGTAGTGTGAACTTTTTATCATGCGTCTTATCATGTCCTCATTATTGACCACTGAATACCCTGAGCTGCTTTTTCCATTTAAAAACAAATCAGTCAAATTTCCTTACTTTATGAGGAAAAGTTCATGTTAGACGAAGCATGAGAGATAGTTGCACACTAGTCTGAAATGAAAAATTACCTTTTATCCATAATCATCTCTCAAACTCTGCTTGTCTATGTTAGCCTAAACTCAGATATGCTTTTTTATGTTTTCCCTCAGAGCAGCTGAAAATGATAGATAAAAAGAATCTTACCCACATTTTTGTAAATGGGTACAGGAATAAAATCTATTGAATGCATGATAAAAAGTTACTGCACGGTAAAAAGCTGTACTGTTCAAGCGTGGAAGGGCTGTAAATAGTGCTTGTAAAAGCATTTCAGAATTTTTCCCCTACCAGAGTAGGAGTAAGTCATAGTATCTTCTCCCTTTTGAGACAAATCAAAACAATATCTATGCAGCAATGCAGTGGCGTAACCTCAGTTTCTGTAGATGCAGTAGGAGAAATTACTTCCTTGAGTTTTCTTCCTGTTATATGTGATCTTTCATGATCTTGGAAAAAATATATGTATGAAATGCTGTAAGTGGTATCTCAAAGTAATATACTTTGTGGTTTAAAATTCAGTGGCTTGTGCAGAAGGTCAAATTGGCTGTTCTTACAAACTGGTCTGTTTGCAACAGCCATATCTGATTGTGTTATCACAGTTACAGAACTTAGGAGAATACTTACTTTGGAGAAGAGAGATTTAAATTGCTCTTTATTTCAAGTGGTTCAGTCTTGGGTTACTGTTTTGAATAGAAAAAGATCACTAGCAGTGCAGAGAACATGGATGTCTTCCCACTCAGCAGTGCTTCTTAGGTAGGATCTTTTTAGGAAAGGATTTTTCTGCTGAAAAGTTTTAAGAGAATGTTTTTGTTTAGTCTAGAATAAGAAGTGGCAATGTGAATGCACATTTAAAATCCATTTTCCACATTGGCAGTTGATCTACCATTGCTCCTGATTTTCTTGCTTTTCGTCTTTCTCTGCTGTTCAGACTCTCTCCAGCTGCCTTTACATTCTGGAGTCATGCACTTTCCGGGTAAGTGGTATTTGGGATTCTTCCAGCTGTGATCAATGAGCACCTCCTGGCACAATGTGAAAATACTTGCAATTGAAATGGGAAACATTTCTCACCATCCTAGAAATCTTGACTTTCAGACAGATTATTCTTAACTGAACAAATGTCATCTGCCCATATGTGACCCACACGTTCTCTGAAACTGCTTCAGAAACTATGATTTTTTGTAAGAGATGATATTTCACTTACCTCTTATGCTACCTATCTAGATTTTTTGTTTTAATGGAGACCTCTAGTAAAACTTTTTTTGTGATAATGGATTCCTAGGCCTAAATCTATTTATTTTTCTTCATTTTCTCTCACCTGTTGAAATAACTTTTTCAAACTCCTGATTTTTCACCCCACCACTCTGCTTGAATTAGAGAATGTAAAGTTGCTCCAGCTCGGCTAGGTGGGCTTTTCCATCCCACTGGAGTAAGAGTGAGCATGGGGTGGACCTGGGGGGTCATGACAGGATTGTGGTGGCCCGGCTGTGCTAACACAAGCTGCTGCCTCCCCACGGTATTATCAGCTCCAGCCTGGCGGCTCCGGCTTACTTCTGGACTTAAGGAAATGTTGCAGTTTGCGTGTGTGCCCAGGAGCTTAGCTAAGGCTCAAGTGAAATAATTCTTTGGTGGTGGAGAAGTGCTCTGAAGTCCAACCAAGAGACATCTGTCAAGAGAGGATTTCTTAATCTAGGGAAATATCTCAGGAGACCGCATTCTTTGAATTACAGGGATAGGAGTTAGGCCTGAAAATGGACAGTTTGTAGCTTTTTTGGCAGTGCTCAGAAAAAAGCTTCAGGAATGAGTACGTGTTACTTAGTTTGTATTGCTTAAATTGGTATGGTCCAGCTATGGACCTATGTACCCAATGTGTCCTGTGACAGAATTCCCAACAATTCACTGCACTTCCAGTGGGAAGACTGGAGACATCTCTTTGGATGGCAGAAGTATCTTCCATCGCCAAATGTAGAACATTTTCTTGCAAACAGTCTGGCACTTAGAGCTCAAATGGTAATGCCACTCCTGTCTCCTTGCTTGTGCCTTCGCGTGGGCTGGCTGCAGCGTTGGCCTTGGTGTGACGATGGAAGAGAGATGAGGAGGACGGATCTGTGCCCCATGTCTCCCCTTTGGTGGATTCAGAGCGTTCTTTGGTAAATCAGTCATGCATTTCCATCCACTCTGGTTTGTGAAACTTCATTGTTAAGGAATTTCAGTAAGCACAAGAGACATCCAGGTCTGAGCTGCATAGTTTGGTGAGTAGCTAAGAAGAAACACATTTGCTCGTGTGCTATCCCTGTAGACTTAATTTTCTATCTATGCAGAATGCAAAATCCACATTTATTCAAAAGTAGTATAATTAAATCTAAAGGGAGGAGAAAAGTGTGTAATGTTATATAAAAACAAAGTTAATTTATGGTGATGAAATAACTATAACAAATAGATTATGTTCATTCCTTCATGTCTGTGAAGTCTAGTGCATGCCTCTAGAAAAAATTAGTAGTTTGACTTCAGCTTGACTTTCTTCCAAGGATCTTTGAAATACGAGTATTATGGCTCAGATAGGATAACCAGAACATAAGTTTTCCCAGAGAGAGTTGTAGAGTTGTAAATGCAGCTCAGGAGGAAAGATTTGTTTGAGTGTTAGAATGCAATTAATTGCCTGCCATAAATTTTAAGATAATTAGTATTGTGAATTGCAGATGTTTGTTCCACTTTCAAAACAACTGTCATAAATGAGTATAGAAGTTCTTATAAGCTTGGAAGAATGCTATTGTACCAAATATACTCTTAGTATTAAATATAATAAGGCATAGATTTAAAAAAAAAATCTGCTCTGCTAAAAGGTTTTACTGTGTGTAGTTGCTGGTATTTTAAATGTATATGCAAATATAGTGTGAGTTCAGTAGTATGAAAGGTGTATTGCATGCTGTACTTACTGAACACTTAAACCCCTTTTTTGTGTAGAAGGTCATAGTAATAGGTGGAAATTATACTTGATTTTTTTACACTTTGGTGTTTTGTGTGCTTTTGAAAACTATAGTGCTTGAAGTCATGGAGCAAGGTTATAGTCTAAGGATTTGTCTCCCAGCTCCAGTTGTTTAAAGATAAGGTGGGAAAGCATTACTACTGCTTTGTGGCTTTTTAAGGTACAAGAAGTTGATAGTCGAATCAAAAGATGCTTGATTCAGAACTAGCTTGATGTAAAAAAGCTCATGTATGTGCATAATTTCATGGCATGGTCAGTGGAACGATTCTGTAAAAATATGTGAACAAACCCTGATACAGACTTAAGAAGAAGAAATAGTCTATTTTTTTATAGTCAGTGGAAGTCATCATCTTGCCTATGTGACATCTGTGTGACACGAAAGATAGTCCTTCTTAGTATAAAAGTGGAACTGGTTCAAAGGGAGAGGGGAAAGTGGTGCTTTTTGGTTCCGTACTGAAAGCCACTGTTACTTCTAATTCAGGTTGGTCTTTTATATTCAGTGCTTTAAAAGTTCAGTGCTTTTTAGAAATATTAAGCCCTAATGTTTCTGGAAGCAGAAGTTTGGTGAAGTAATCAACTTCTGAAGTTATTGATAGTTAAATCAGTCATTTTTTTGTCCTAAGATTTATAAATTCTGTAGACACACTGGATCTACGTCTGACACGTGACAATGCAGAACTGAAATGCCCTCTTCCTGATTCTGTCTTTTTAATTTTAGTATCCATCAAAGTTTTCCTTTGACCATCTTTCTGACTAATTTGGCCAGGTAGAGAATATGTTCACGTTAGCCAGATGTCTTTTAAGAAGGCAACTTTTAAGGAATGCTGAGAATTCAGACTTCAAAGTGAGGTACTTCAGAGTTAAAATTTGTGGAACATGTTTTACCAATTTTTAATTTCTGTATTTTATTTAGTTTTATTGTGTTCAAAGTGAAAGCTTGAATATTTGTAACAGTTTCCCCACTTACATTCTTAATGCTGCCCATATCAAACTGTCATTTTGTGCTACAGTGGTATGTGAGGAATATAAGATACTGCACAAAATAATAGTCATACTAAATTCTAAAAGCAAAATTAATTCATGTCTTACTGTAAAATTAGTGATTTCTTTCAATCATTCATAGAAATATTGCCTAAAAGCCTGAAATATAGGAAGTTATTATAAGATAAGGAACATAAACACACTCCTGTGAAAAACAGAAGCATAATTTCTAATCCTTGTAGATTAAATTTTGTTCTCTAATGTACGTCTTGGTATTTCTCTTTTGTCTATTTATCAGTAGTACACTTTCTTTCAAAACTTATTTGGGAACTATGGAGTGTTGTATATACCTTTAGGGAATACTAAAGATATGATTTGATTGTGAAGCCATTTAAAAAAAAAAGATGATAGCAGAGCTATGTGTGAAGTAGAAATATTAGAATTAAACCATTGTGGAATGGGTTTTTTTGTTCACTTTGACTTTGAAGACAGATAAAAAGACTGGTCATTTTCAAAGACTTCAAATTTTAGCGTACTTGCATTTACTAAAGTGAAGATTTGTCATAGGTTCAAATATGAATTAAACATGTTTTTTTCCTTTCTTAATTAATGTTCTGTTGCAGCATTTGTTGTTGTTTTTAACCACAAATTGAGTCCTGATCCTTTCAGAGTCTAGTGCTCTGATTAGGTTGAGCCCAGTCCCTGGGGTTATCGCAGAGAGATGTATTAAACATATCTGGTTCTTTTTCTTAAAATTATTTCAGCTGTTTTTTACAAAAGGGTAGGATGATTTGCCTTTATTATTCCTATTTGCAAGAGCTGGTTTTTAGGTTATTTTCTATCCTGGTTTATTTTCTGACACACGTTTTCATGGTGAGTTTATACTCATGTATTCTTATTTAAATGTTGTTCTTAAGTTTAAATAGTTTTGGTTTTTTTTTCCCCTCTCCTGTGTTGTTCCCAGATGTGTTTACAAGAAAGCCGTCATATTCCCTCTGATGCTTCATTGAGCTCTTTTTATTTCCTCTCAAAAGATGAGCTTTTCATCCTGGTAACTCTTCTCTGCATATGCTGCGTCTGAATTCATCTTGAATTGGTCTGAGAAGCAAGAAGTGTGCAGTGTACCATGCAAGTTCACACCACTGCTTGCTGTAGTCGCATTAATCCTTGTTGGCTTTTACTGGCTTGCCCAAGAAGTCTTAGGGTGCGTATTTGTCTCTTCCGTGGCTGTGTGAACAGTGGGGCTCACAGTCATCCCGTGACGGAACATGTCCAGTTCCTTTTCTTGTCCCTTCTTCAGTTTGGGCTCTCACTTTAAATTTTAAATTCTGAATAGCCCTTGCACTTTGTGCTATTGAATTTAATCTCATTTTAATGTGACTTGTTTTCAAGTTTATCTCGTTCTTCTGAGTAACCTGTTGCTCATTCTCTTGATCTGGCAACAGCCCCCAGCTTTGTGCTCCCGGGACATTTCATTGCTAACTCCTCTGGGCAGAGCTGGGAGAATCACTTGTCTTTCAGCACAGATCATTGTATTTTTTTTTTTTTTTTTACTTTACCTAATACTTTTTACTGTGGTACTATGTTAAATGTTCCACTGAAATTTAAATGAATTAGTCCTGTTATACTGGTTTTGTCTAAAGAGTTAAGAAAACATTTTTATTGCAAAGATGCCTTTGGCATTCCTGTGCTATAATATGTTTCTTATTCAAATTACCATTCCATTTATCCATCATTCCTCTAAAACTTGCTTGAGATCAGACTGAGGGCCTGTAGCAGTCTGAAGTAGTCTGGATCGTATTTCCTTTCTCTTCACCATTTTTTATAAATATTGGTATTTCTAATTCTACATCACCTGTCACTTCCAGTATGAAAGATTTATTTAAAAAAAAAAAAAAATCTACCAGTTTTGTGATTTTGTGTGCTGATATTTTCAGAATTCCATGATGGGGATTACCTGATCATTTAATGCCTGAATTGGGGGGGGGAACAAATTTAAAAATATTTTTTAATTTGTTCACTTCCAAGTGAGTGGACAGTTTTCATGTTCTGGTTCCTGGAAGCTAAGTTACCTTTTTGCCTGCCTAGTACCTTAGTAGTCTTACTGAGAGCTGAGTTAACATTGAGGTCATGGCAAGTTTATGTTCAGCATCTACCTTGCTCATATAGTTTAGCAGTCTCAATTTTTCGTTTGTTTTAATTTTAGGAATTCCTTATTGCTTCCTTCACAAAGTCTTGGCTTGTGAACCTCTCTTTATACCTTAATCTTCTCACAGTCAGCAGGTGTTCTTGGCTGGTGATAGGAGTTCCACCTTTTCTTCTGTCTATGCCTGTGCTCCATTTTGAGGTGTTTATTCTTCTATTTCCTGCCTGAACGTTTCACCATGAGGACCTCTGTGTGGAATTAATGCAAGTTTTACACCTAATTGTCTTGTTTTTAAAGGGAAAGAGAGAAAATGAGAATAAACTGAGGAGGCTTCTTGAAATCTGCACATTTTTCCAATTGTGTGAAGTGATAAACCTTTGCTGCTGCTTCAGAAGCAACAGAGAAAATCTTAGTGCACTTAAGCGTATCAGCCTGCTACACTTCAGTCACTGTATTCTGGCAACTGAAATACAGTTCAAATGAGTGTTTGGGTTTTTTCATCAGTCTGTCATTTTCATCAGTTTGTAAACCCGAAAACTTCCAGCAAACCACCACAGAGTTCTAGAGTGAGGACTGAGAAAATAGTAATATTTATTTATTTCAAATGAAACAACATCACTTCCATGAGTGCTTTCTTCTGGCAGCATCCCTTTATGTGTAAGACGTTCAAGACTGAGTTGTATGAAAACTACTGAAGGCGTATAAGCTCTGAGGAGAGAGGTGTTTGGGACCAGTTGACTGTGGCCATACAGTATGTCCTTCATTGGTAAATTTGTTCTCAGCCCTCCCGTTTGTTCTTAACAGGTTCATAACTCTCATAATTAAGCACTGAGAGTTATGCAGAGTTTAGATTATCTGAATATATATTGCTGAAACAATTGAAAACTTTTAATTGCTTCTGCTGGATACTGAGATGTGTATGACTTTTAAATAATCTTTTAAAAAACAGATTGATAATATCAATTATGTAAACTTCTAGATAAACTTGACCTCTTGTTAAAAGTTGACTCCTGCAAAGAAGGGAGGTGTGGAGGCTTTTAGCTGAAAGGCGAAATGTTTCAAAAGATATGGGAAGGCAGATTTAAACTGCAGACAGTTAGCAAACTCTCTCACACAACGTTAGGTGGGCATCCTTTTTGGAAGGGATTTTGCCCAGAGCATTTCTGTAGTGGAACAGAAGCAAAACCCCAGCAGACTGATACAGTCCTGTTGGCTATGCTGGTTCAAACGGATGTTGGACCCTCCAGTATTTCTTCTCGCTGTGATTTACTGGACTTGGAGAGCAGCATTGCTCTATGTGCTTTGTGTTCTTGTGATGGCAGTTGCACCAGGCACATGCGCGTGCTTTTCCCGCGTAGGAATCCAGAGAGTAGATGCACTTTTCCTCACGTTTATCAATGCCTGAGGTTCCCATTGTGTACCTTAAGATCTCAGAGTAGGTTTTGCTGCTTTCCTTACCTGCATTCTCAAATGTTTCTAAGGTGCGTTTCCATCTTGCAGCATGGCTGGGGTGCTGGCTGGCTGTTACTGACAGGGCTGCGTGTCCCCGCTTTGCCAGCTCTGCTCCCTTCCACCGGCCTGCAGGACCCTGGGAGTGAAAATGGCAGAGTACGATTTGCAGCCATCTTGGTGTTAGCCTTCTGCCAATTTGAAATGGTGAAGCAGCTTTTCTTAGAGTTGGGAAAGGACCTGCGCTAGCAAAGGGCAGCAATGACCGTTCGAATGGCTGGCACACAGGAACTACAAGACCATTTCTGGCAGCGTTTTTATTTAGTCTGTATTGAATACATGGAGAAAGGAGTCAAAATACTCAACCTTTTTTAGAGAGGAAAAATAATAGGCATGAAAGACTGGGTTTTTATGGTTGTTATTATTGTGGCTTCTCCAGCAGCCTTTACTAGTGAAAAAATTCTCTTTCCAGACTATCCTTGATTGACATTTGGTTGGAAGAAGCTGGCTCTGTTCTTCTTGGGTCTCTTGCCAGCAATGAGCAACTCACTCAATTGACCTCTTTTTTTTTTTCTTTTTTTCTTTTCTTTTTTCTTTTCTTTTCTTTTCTTTTTTATTTTCTTTTCCCCCTCCTCTTCTGTGTGTGTTTTCCTCATGTTTGCTGTGCTGCCGCCTTCACCCCAGCTGGATCTGCCATGCCGAGCTCTTTGTTTGGTGTGTGGGATTGTGGAGGAGGCCCTGATGGGGTTCCCAGATGGGCTGTGTGCTCCCTATTTGGGACCTAAATTCAACCAAGCCTCATCTTGAAGATAAACCCTCACAGACTGCCAACTAGTAACACCTCTTCTTTCTCTTTTAAGTGCCACACTGAGGTGGAGGCCAGGTGAACGCTTGTACTTGTGTCAGCCCTTGTGCATTGAGAGAAATGAGTGTAGAGGGCTTTAGAGGGGAAGGAGTATGTGCCATCTGTGTCAATCTACAGATGAAATAAAACTTTTTCAAATGCAGTGATGATTTTCACACTAATCTACTGCTGAAAAACTTACACTGTTCAAATGGACAAAAAGCAGTTTTGGTTTAATATTCAAAAAATGTGCAGTCTTTGTTATTTGTGGTTATAGCCTGTGTAAGATACTGTTGTGGTGTGGTGATTAAATGGGCATAGTTTTTGGTTTTAGCATGTGCAAAAGGAAGAAGAGAGAGAGCTGCGATGAATATATTTATCTTTTCAAACTAACTTTTTTTTGTTACGTTCTGATGGCAGATCAGGGGAGTGTAGTGAGCACAATGTTTTAAGAAGCTTCAGCCTTGGCTGCCACTGTGTTCCTGGGGCCATGTGTGGTGGCTTTTGAGGGAGACAGGGAATGTCACGCTGCTCACGGATGGTAAAAGATGTTCAACCTTAAAGAAAAACTGCATGCAATTGTAGTATTCTCCTCTCACCTTTTGACCTAAGATTCCTCTGTAGAGTATTTTTAAGCCATATTTTAATGATGTTATGGCATGTATTTAATCCTTGGCTACCTTAATGATTATGGAGAAAAGTCTTTTTTAATATAATAACTGTGTCTTAATGCAACTGTTATTTTCTAGTAGTTGAAAAAAAGGATATTTATTCCTTAACAAAAAAGCCACAAATTTTCAGTTCATTAAAGTCAGCTCGGCGTTGTTGTCTTGCTGTATCGTTCAGTGATTATGTTTCTCTGAATATTTCAATTTAATTGTCTTGCACTAAGATATTAAGTGCAGCCTGGGAGAGAAGGAGCAGTCCTGGTTCTTCTGGAGACTGAAAAATTACAAGTTCCAGATCGCAGCATGTTCTCAGCACACCTGAAGGGCTTAAGGGTTCTTTTCATCCAAAACAAGGCAGCCCTCCCTCCCTTTTCTACTTGTCTCCGCTCACGCCCATTTTGAGTGTGGGCGTTGTTTCATGTCGAATATTGGTGGAGGATGAATAGGCAAGATCTTCCACCTGCTGGAAAGTGAGGAAAGATCTCAACGTTGTCATTGTTGGAGATCTGTAATAGAACAAATGGTACAAAGCAGGAGCAGGTTTTCCTAGCTCCTCAACTACACGTTAATGTGTTACGGGGTTTGGGTTGGGGGTGGTTTGGTTGGTTGATTTTTTTTTTTTTTAATAATTTTTTTTTTTAAATGACAGACAGAAGATGGCTACGCTTGAAGTAATTTGCAATTTGGTTCAATAACAAAGGCATGTTCATGCTCTTATTTGCTGTGTTTTGCTGGAAATAGGATCTTCATCATGGCCTTTTCTTGCTCACAAAAATGGAAGCTCTGGAATAGAGAGGATGAATACCAGTTAACAAAATCATGTTTTTTGCTTCTTAATTGATGTTGCATGAGGAACACTCGTTCATTTACTAAGATGTAATCCTCAGCTTAAGA
This sequence comes from Aramus guarauna, assembly GCA_013400195.1. Lineage (NCBI taxonomy): Eukaryota > Metazoa > Chordata > Aves > Gruiformes > Aramidae > Aramus > Aramus guarauna. The sequence continues at coordinate 279,313 of VXBL01001372.1, forward strand.
TAACTGCAAGCAGTTCATCTACTTCTCTTGGCTGTAGAAGTGCTGGAGAATTTGATTGTTACTGTGCGTTTCTGTAGGATTTTACCAGAGGAAGATTGTGTTGTAATGATGCAATATGTTGTAATGACAGGGAAGGATGGAATGAAAACATTTTATGTCTTGATCTGGCACTGCAGTTACTAGTGGTATTAATCATTATTGCATACTACTTATGTATTTTCAGTCTGAAACAGTCTTTGAGTTCTTAGGATAGCTTAGCTTGTAAGTGTTTCTTTGAAATATGTTGTTCTACCAACCTTAACCCCAAGAATAAATGAAAGCTATGTTAATATGTTTGGGTTTGAATTACAGTCTTCTGGAATATCTTTATCTTCATTTAGTCAGGCGTACTCAATTATAACTTAATTTACTTTTTGCCTAGAAAAATGTAAAGTAGTTCACTATCTGTTACACTTTTTTTTTTAAATAAGCTGCAGGAGAAGTCATGGTCTTGTGGTGCTAGGGGCGTGATGCTTTAGAAAGGAATGTCATTGCTGCTTATGCTCACAGGTAATGGAGATTTTCAGGCTAATGCAATAGATGTACTGAAAATTTCTGTGGTCTGGTGCATTAAATGGAGATATCTTTCAGAGTGACGTATTATCTAATTACTATAACTCACAAATTTCTTAAATAGTGGTTTTGTCCATATTGGATCTTATAATGATATACTTAGTTATTACTTTTTGCCTTATGTCTTGTGTAATATTCTTACACTTAAAGATTTGGAAAATGAGGTGCAGTGACTTTGCAGATCAATGGCAAAAACTGTTGGCATATGTAGATACTAGAGTTGTGTGTATAATTACATAATTAGTAATTACATAATTTTTAACACTCAAATAAAACGTTTGTTTTGTAGGCTGGGAGATCTTGGCTCTTTGCTAAAGCACCTTTAAAATCTTCCTGTTGCTTGGAGGAGACTGAGATATATATTAAAAAAAAAAAAAGAAAAAAAGCAGAGAGAAATATAGGGAGGAATGAAAATGAAAAATTGATTGTGCAGTGCTACTAATTCATGGCTCCTTGTGGTATCATGGGATTTTATATCAGGGTAAAACATTAACGTTCTTTTTTTTTTTTTTCAATATAGAAATGTAAAGCAATTAAAATTTTCTCAGGGATGGAAGGATACAGATACACTTTATTAATTTACTTTCAGGATTTGGTTTAAATTCATAGATGATAAATGCTGCTGTGAGGATACAGGAATTATATTTCAGATGTTTAAGGAGTAGGAATGGTACCGAGGCATTTCTAAATTACCTGTAAAGAAACAAGAGGAGATAGTTAAAGCAGAAGTAAACCTCTTAACATGAATGGGGAGTAGAGTTGTGTGTGGAATAAAAAATTCCTTTTGTCTGAATTCATAGTTGGAGGTTCAAAGTTACAGGTGGAACCCTCAATGTCATGCAAAGAAAGATTGTTTTGAAAATCATACAATCGTAGAATGGTTTGGGTTGGAAGGGACTGCAAAGATCATCTAGTTCCAACCCCTCTGCCATGGGGTTCCAGCTCCTCCACTAGACCAGGTCGCCCAAAGCCTCAAACTGCTGGTGTCTTTGACATTGTTTAGTTATGATTTTTAAGTTGTAAATCACAGAATAAGTTCAGTAATTTAATGTAAATTTTGCTATATCAACATCTTTTTTTTTTTTTTTTTTTTTTTTCTCTAAGCACAGGTCTAGANTTTTTTTTTTTTTTTTTAATCCTTGCTTTTTTTACTGACTTGACTTGCTAGGAAGAGAAGGTTCAACCTCTATCTCTGTTTAGCCTTTGCCAAAACTCCAAATTTTAAGTCTTGATAGCAGCTGCTGAAATGAACAGTTGGGTATCACAATGAATATGTATTCATTAATAGAAAAAGTTTAATAATTCAATAGAAAATTATTTTAATTGTTTTCAGTGTCTTAGAAGTATTCTAGAGAAATACAGCTATGTGGTGTCATTTAGAAATGGGAGTAAGATTTATCACTGAAGAACCATTTAATAAAGATTTCTGTTCTTAAGCTTGGTTCATGTCTGTGGTTGGAGAGAAGTACTGGGCATGGAGCCATTTACTGCCACCTCTTTCTCCTTTTTTCTGCTATCATAGTCTATATACAAGTAAAAATGATCTCCTAAATAAATGCTTTTTTCTAAATACAAGGAATTGTAGCAAATACCTGTGTAAAGATAGAACCAAGCTCGTCATATGAATATATTGCAGAAGATTGCAGTTGTTTTAGCCAGTTGTAAATTGGTAATTTTTTTAATCCTCACTCTTGCAGTTTGTGTTAAATACTGAGATTTTAATCTTAAGTTTAGTTCTTTTCAACTTTCAGGGCTTAATTTAATCTGTTTTATAGAAAATAATACTATGTTGTTGACTAAGTCATCCTCTCTAACCAAACTCTTGCATCCAAACACAAAACTCTAATGCAATTCAGATTCCGATGTAATCTTCTGTCCCAATGGTAATCAAAACCAAAGGCAAGCATCATCTAAGCATGTGGTTGCCATAGTACAGTTCTGTCTTTGCTATGGTTTCTTGGATCTGTTGCTGTTTATTTGATCTGAATGGCAATTTAAATGGGAATGATAGTGTGGTGAACTGCTGATCTTTTGGTCTTTGTCATAATGTGCTTAGCAATATTGAATAGTGTTTATTAGAAGCTTTTCTTATTTCCTCTATTTTTTTTTCTCCTGCTGCTGTGATTTTTGAAAGCATTTGTATCTGTGCTATTCTGTATGCTAAGAGTGCTGTTTTTCTTTTGAATACCAACCTGGATTTATCCTTATCTTCACAACTGTTACTGTAAAAGCCATGTTCAGTTCTCTGTGTAGGTTGTTCTACCCTAGAAAATAGTGTCTTTCAAAGTCAACATTCTTTCAATAGGCTTAGAAAGTAAATAATTAATAGATATAACAAGTAATTTAGCTGTCCAGCTGTTCAAACTGTAATATTGTAGAGTTATGTAATAACTGTAATATTATTAGAGGTTTGTAGGTGCTTGAAGTAATATGGACTGGTCTTCAAGTCTGGTTATTTTGCCTCTTTTGAAATTTTCCTTTTTATGTTTTATAATTATGTGTAAGGTGTGAAGTTTGTATCTCACTGCTGCTTCTATGGTTAGATGTTTGTCAGAAGGACTGAAAATTTCTCTCTCCTCTCTCTCATGTATGTCCGTTGTAGATAATCAAAGCCTCGTAGTCTGAGTTTGGGAATTTTATGGGGTTGAGAGGTAATGCTTTATGGTTACGCTGCTTTAGAGCGGTGGTTGAGGATACTCAGTCCCGTAGCTTCGTAGTGCCTGCCAGATGAAAGCCATGCTGGTATGCTCTCCGCTACATAACGAGGAAGACGGCCCTTCTCTTTGTCTAAGGTTTGGTGGCTTCAATCTGGCAAGCCTGTGTGTTATTTTGTGGGGAATGGCTTCTGAGTCTGAATTCAGTAGCTTGACAGGGGGATTGACAGGCTTGGTGATAATACAAATTTGATAATACTTGCTCCTGTTGTGGGCAGTTTCTTGAAGAAATACAAAACAAGTGTGTGAAATTGAGTCCAACATTGATTTTTTGTTGTTGTTGTTTTTTTTTTTGTTTCTCAGAGGTGGTTGCTGTTGAATTCTGGGTAAAGTAATCTAATAATGTTGGGAGAGACTGAAAAATATTTCCAGGTACAGCACCATGTTTCCTAGGAATTGCAAGGTATAAGCAGGGGGAAGAAAAAAAATCTCACAAAACCCCTAGAAAAGCAGTAATGCTTGTTGTAGCTAATGTGACTGGAAAATTGATTATAACTTTTTTTCTACGGATATTTTACCCTGCTGCAATAATGTAGTCCTATCTTTAAACAGCTTCTGTAGTGAATATACTGCACTTGCTTTCACAGGCTTGTTGAGTTGAAATTAAAAAGGAAATTGTAGTTAGGAACAAAGAAACTTTACATTTGATGATTTGTAACACTCCAAAGGTCAAAGCAAATGTGTTTGTCTTGGTTATAGTGAGAGTCTGTAAGTGCTTTGGTCCTGAGTTACTGAGGATTACATACTTGGTCTAAACTCTTGACTTTAAAAGTTGCATTAATAAGAAAAACTCTTCCGTATTAGAATAGCAAAATTTACTGGCATTTGTGTTTCTGATGCCTTATCTTTTCAGAAAAAAATATAATTGAAAAATAGTAAATCTTACGTCTTAAACTTGTCAGTATCTTCATTTAGAAAACCGTTGTCATAGATTCAGCTAAGAATATCAGATCTTTTAAGCCAGAAAACAAAAGCCTGCTCCTTCTTGAAAAAAATAGAAAAGAACTTGCATATTAGCTCCATTGTTTCTGATTATATATCAAAATGTTTCTGTGCTTCTAAGAGCTTGTTTTTATTCTAACTCATTAAATAATCCAGCAAGCCATCTGGCATGTGCAAAAGGAAGAAGAAATTTAGACTTTTGGTTAGTAACAATGGAAGATCCCCCAACCCTACAGCTGAGCCTCCGTTTTATGAATTTTTTATAAACTTGCGTGACTCTTAACTTCTAATGTTAACTGTTATATACCATTTTAAAGAGGTTGATTATCCGTCTGATCTTGTTTGATCAGTTTAACTATTGCCACATCTTCATAGAAGAAAAGGTGAGACTTGAGGGCTTGTTTTATTGGGCATTGGGCAAAATGTAGGCGCTGGCGAGCAGCTGGTAACCTCTTCTCATTGACAGGGAAGTGTGTGCGAGAAGCACCGGCTGGTGCTTTCACTTGCATTAAAGCAGGATCCCTTTGGTATCTAACAGCAACAGAAAAACCTGTGCCCAGATCACGCGTGCCTGCTTTGGCTCGACGACTTGTTTGATGGTATAATTCAGCTTTGGAAATGGATTTACTGAGGTAGATATTGATTGAGCAGGTTTAATACGCAGTGTTTTCTGAGTGAGCCGGTCTGTGTGGGGAGCTGCTCTGCCCTCTCAGCTCGCTTTAAAGTGCCTGGGCCCATGGCTTGCTCTGTCATTAGGGGCAAGGCTGGTGGTCAGCAGAAACCCTCCATTCACTCGTATCTGCTGATGTGACAGCGTTTTTACCTTCAAAGCCTGTGACCCCAGATCCCAGCAGTGTACTGACCAGTTAGAGAGGAGTCATTGCTCCTGCCACAGTTGTATTCGTTGCAGCACTTGAGGTTAACAGATGGAGGACATCTTTTGGCAGCCTCCAGCAGCTGGTGTCGTCTGCTGGCATGGTGAACTCTATGTGAAGAAAGATGAAGCCATGGAGAATGTGGGTTAAATGCCAACCTGCCGCTTGTAAATTGTCAGGTGTCTTCTAGTACAAAAAATGAAAATGGGAAATGAGTAAGCAGAATGGCTTGAAAAGACAGGGAACCGAGGGTTGGCACTGCAGATTAGGAAATCTGGAGGTTTATTTCTATTAGGAAATCTGAGGTCTGCTATCCGTTGGTGTTATGCTTTTTACAATGGATGAATCAGAATTCTGTGTGATGGGAAACTGGTTTTTCAGTGTAGCAGTTCAAATTTGGGGTTAAAGCAAAGACAGACGGTGGCATTAGAAATTTGGTTGAAAGCAGTAGGTGTTTGGGTGAGGGGGTCCCAGGGGTGCCATGGGTGGGGGAGGAGGCCATCAGCTGAGATAGATGTAACCAACCCATCCTGCGTCAAGACTGCAGCCAGTTGGAGGAACTCCTGGCTCAGATATGTTAAAGATAGAGTGGCAGCCACTGGGGCAAGAAGTGTGGGGAGAGACTCTTGATATGGGGGGAGCAGATGCTCTGAAAGATGCTGGAGACATATGGAGGGAGAGACTTAGGTGACAGAAGAGAGAGACTTTAGGACTGTAGAGGGAGTCCAGAACAATGTGAGAGAGATCCCCAGGAGAGGACCAAAGCAGCATTGATGGGACCCCATGGTAGCCCCAGGACTACGTACGTCCCATGGCTGACCTGCCTGACTCTTCTCCTGCACCACATAGCCTCCCCCTTGGGACAGGGAGGCCATGCCAGGAACCACTGCACTAACCCGCCCAACTTCCCTCCTGAGCTGCACCACTTCCACTAACAGTGAAGTCATGTCCTTTGTAAAATTGTGCTTATATCTGTGATGAAAATGTTTTGGTATCTGAGCCCATTTGGTCTTAAACTGCATCAGTCAGGAGACGATGTCTGAAGCTGAGGGAGCCTTGGTAGTCATTGTCTTTGAAGGGTGTTCAGTTTTGTAAAGCAATGAAAGCGTCCTAATAAAAACCACAATTTAATTACCTGTGTAATTATGTAATATGTAGAGTTTTATACCAATGCTCTTTCCTCTATGTTTTTTAAAATTCTGATCTCTTACCTTTCCTTAATGTAGCATATTGTAAATCTGCCAAATTCACACACTGATCTTACGCTATGCTTTTTAGGTGTATAGTGAGAGAATTTACCTTCCTATTTGTTTCCTCCTCCTCTTGTTTCTCCTCTTTGTTTGGACATTTTGTCCTATTCCATTTTTTTCCACGCTACTTTGCAGCATCAAAATACTTTTACTTCTCAAAATCACACAGAGCAGGGAGGAGCAACAAGGTACAACTGGAAATATTGCCTGTGTACGCATGCAAAGAAAGCCCACTGGATATTTGTGCTCTTTAGCCTGGAAAACCTTTTTTAAACCAAGAAACGTAAACAGCTGAGATTTGTATTTAAATACAGTTTTACAAAATATTGCTGTACCAATTTGAAATGTTCAGTCGCCTTTAATTTTTACATTAGCATATTATGTTGGTACCAATAATACTGGCAGTGCTGAAGTGGAAGATTATATTAAAAAAAAAAAGGAAAAAAAGTAACAAAACAAGAAGATAAAAAAAATGTTGTGTTAGTGAGAAGTATTATCCTACCACCTTGAAGTACATCTTTCTTTAAATTCTTCTTCTGGGCAGTTTCTGTTGTTATACTAAGTAGTCCATATTTTGAAGTAAGGGTTTTATGCTTATGCAGACTCTCAAACAATTTGTGTTTGTAGGATAAGCAAGAGGAGTGAGGGAATAGCGCAGCTTTCTGGGCTGTTGAAGGGGTGCCTAAGGAGTAGTAGCTGCACAGTGCAACAAAAATTGTATGACAATACTGAGGACATAAGTGCTGGTACAGTTACTATTTTCTATAATAGATATGGTCATTACTTGATAACACAGCACAGGAGCTGTCACAAACCATTTTTCCTGTTACGAAGACTGTAATTTTTCTCTTTTATAGTTCATATTTCAGTGAATTAGTGTGCTGACCATGATGACAGTGACTTTCTGAGTTAGGTTTTTTTGCTTCCTTTTATAGTGGATTTGGTATAGAAGATGAAACTGATTAAAATGACCAGAATAAAAAAGAAAAGTGAGAAAAAAGTTCAGTTATTCCTTTTTCTCTCTGGTTGCTTTGACTACTTTCTACTATTTGTCAGAAGTTTAGACAGTTCAGTGACTGTTTTTCAGGCACTTTTTCCTGAGTAACAGAGCTTGGCACTCTTTATAGGGTAATGAATGAGTCGTGGATCTTCTCCTGTGGAGTCTCCACATATTCCTGCAGAATATCTTTTGCTATAAAATACTTCCTGCAATGGCAATTATTGCTTAAAATGTCCTCTGTGTGTATTGTGTCTGGACATACGGCTTTTGTTCTTGAGAGTTCTCAGAAGAAGAACTGGAGGTTGGGAATCTCCACGTTCTTTGGTTCCATGATGTTACCACCAGATGGGTGGCTCTGTGAAACCTATGTGGGCCATCTGTAGATGTGACAATTTATTTTCCACTGCATTTTACAGAAGTAATTAAAATGGTCCTCCCAGAGTTGCAAACTACCTCTAAAATGTGAAAAGACTCTGGATAAATCTTCAATCTCTGTCAAAAATAGAAGTGACCTCTTCACGTCTTCTACAGGAAGATTATGCACACAAAAACTAAATGTAACTTCAGTATCGGTGTTTTTTATACAGGGATACTGTTTTGCTGGTAATATTTGCTTTTTTCTGGTCAGTGTTGCTTTCTCAATGGTACTCAGGAAAGAACAACCTCAGCCTGTTGGAAGCAATCTTAATGTCTGGATTTCACAATGTCTGCTGACTCATTTATTAGTTTCCCTGGTGTCTTCACCACTTTGTTTCACTACAGCTTTTTTCCTATAATGCTAATAACTTTTGTGAGTCTAAATGTTATTTAATGCTAAGTTTGGGAAACATCTTCTAGCACTGATGTTCTACACCCTGATGGGACTGCAAGGTACAAGAGTTATGAAACAGAAGGGTTCTTGCATGGCCACTTGTGCCCTTCGTTCACACAGAAATAACTCCAACTGGTGTGCTGTGGTGCCTGGGGACAATGCGATGACAAGTGGGATCTGATTAGTTGTAGCGAATGGCTTCAGTCAGTTATACTGGATTTCTTCTCTGATGAGGCTTGCTAACAGCGTCAGCTGCTGAATCTAGTGGCCTTGTCCCAAAAACGTTAGTGAGATTTGAATGAGTCAGGTGTCCTGCTGCCGACAGAATTTAAGTTATGCTGAATTGTTATCAGAGTAAATGAGTTCCTCATGCTATGACCTGCTTAAAACACTTTTATGAAAAGGTCTGTTAGCTAATTTTTACTGGAAATTACTCTTACTCATGTGTTTTAGGAATTACATTTTAATAGATCAAATTGCTTTTAAGAAAGTTTGAAGCATATACTCTGTGACTAGAAAAAAACCCATGAGAAATCTCATTTTCTTTTAAACAGAATGCATCAAAATCAAAGATGAAGAAAAAAGCAACTAAAACCCAAGAAGCCAAGAAAATCTTGAAGAAGAAATTTAAAGTCAACACAAAAATAGTCTTTACTGAAGATGGAGAGGTAAGATCACTTCAAAATAACTGCCTTTCGGTGAAATCTGAATTTGTAGTTTCTATAAAGACAAAAATACTTATATTTTTTATCTGTACAAAAAGATATGCTTTTCAAAAGTGTGTGGTTTTCATAATTGGATTAAGTTTTGCAAAACTGTTCAGCTTCCATTTAGAATTCAATTCCTCTGGAGAAAGAGGGATGCTGAGCGCTGACCTCTTTTCACCTTTATATGTGTAACGTACTTGTATGAGAGCTGTTAGTGGATGTACAGAACTATACCTCTTTTGTGCCTATTATCTTCAATTTCAGGTGGAATCAAGAGCCCATTTTTTCCTTACAGAAATGTAAAACAATTTTCCTATAGGCATTTGTCAAAGCTCCCCCAAGTCTGGAGTTGTTGTACTGGAATTAAAAGAAGTCCCTGGTTTTCTTTCCAGCATTCACTATTTCGAGATTAAAAGTTTTCTTAGGAAAGCTAAGGAAGTACCAAAGTTTCGCCTACTGGTGCTGATGTTGCAGTGCATTGAAATTTGCCAGTAATTTCATTGGATCTTTTAATAGCCCCTGGAAAAATGTATTGATTTTATACCAAAAGGAACTAATGTGGATGCTAGTCACTCTAGAGTTTCATTGTGGCAATAACCTCCCTAGCAAGTCTCCACGCTCCATAAAGTTTTCTAACATTTGATTTCACAGCTTCAGATGCTGTGTATGTTGTTTTTCCATTTCCAGCATTAAGAAAGCTTTAGCTTTTTTTTTTTTTTTTTTTTACTCTAGATTAATTTCAGTAAGGCATAAACTGAAAGAGAGGTGACCTTTACAAGTATATAATTTGTTTTTGTGACCAAATAAAATAAAGCATTTTATATTGCAGGTGAAGGGAGTATAGCCATGTAATTACTGACATTAGACAAAATTTAAAAGGTTTTAGAGGTTGCCTCATTGACTGGAAATTATATCTTCAGATATTTTTAGATATACAAAAGCTGTTATCTCATCTTAAAATACATATGCAAATGTTTTATGTACCTATGCAATGAAGCAAAAAAGAATGAAGATGGAGGAAAAAAATAGCACAAAGATTATAGTTAGAAAAGCAGCATAATAGAGAAGGAGCAACTTATTTAAGGAAACATAAAGTTTGCATCTATGGATATTGTTCCAGCTTTTTTTCTGAGCTGTTTAAAACTGTGCTTTATAGTTTTACTGTTCTACTCCATGAGCTTCTCTTACATTTCTTAAAGGAGTTTTATTTTATGAATCTTTCTAGAAAATAGAAGTACACAAACTCCATTTTATGAAAGGAAGTGGAAACAGTAGGTTGGGTTTCTCAGTATCCAGGTGAATAACACCCTGTGTGCATTAGGGAGTCCTAAACATGTTTGGTTTTGCATTTGTATCTGAAAGACATTCTATATTTTCTGCCATATAGTTTCTTTTTAAGAGTTACTACTCTACTAATCCATAAGTAAGAATGACTTTGCAAAGACTGCTGCAGATGCTGTCTGCTCATACCACACGGTCATAAGATAGGTGGGGATATTTTCTGATGAATAGTAGTCTTTGTGTTTGCTTTAGAGTTTCAGATATTTAAGGTAATCTGGATGTGTTCAGCATGTCATCCACAAGTCAAACTTGCATCATCAAACATTTCCAATCCAGATTTTGTACAATAACCAATAAAACCCTCCACTACTGTTCTCCTTGCTACCCCCAAAACATGAACCTGCAGTCATGGTTTTCTGTGTACTGTGTGATGAAAGCTGATCTCATTTTTCTCTCAGTTAATATGTTGAAATATTGATTGTTTACTTGAAAACATATTGCTTAGATTTACCAGTGTTTTGTTCTGTTGCATGTATTTTGAAGAGTTGTTGCTTGAAAGGAAATACCATTTTTCTCCCAAAATGACTAGCAGGATTATAAATTATTTGTTTCATTAGGCAAAGAGGGAAAAATAGGGGAAGAAGTTCAAATGAATCCATTAAACAGTAATATGGTGTAATGGAGATGTTATTTTCAAATACTGATTTTTGACTGAATGTGATGTTAAATAAAGTATCTGAGTTTGTATTGTGCAAAAATTTTGTTTGTTTGTTTCTTTTGCAAATGACCTTTCTATTTAGTCTAGAAAAAGAATGTATTGGAATATTTAGGGCATCAAAACTTTGATGTGAAAAAATTATTCTAACCATTATTTTTCTTGTTGACATGTGTAATGCAGTTAGTGCAGCAGTGGCCACCTGTGCAAAAATCCAGTTTGGCAAAAGCAGATGAGGAAGATGATGCCAGTGGTATCAACTTAGCTAAAGCGAAAGAGATACTGCGCGAAGAAGACAAATTTGACAAAGAAGAATACAGGAAGAAAGTAAAGGAAAAACATAGGGTAAGTTGATTTCTACTTCAATTTCTGAAGTGCAGAAATAGATACTGTGATACGGATTGCTCAGTGAGGAAAAATACTTAAATATTTTGTGAAATAAGTGTAGAAAAATTTCATTTAAATTCACTGTTTTTTTCAGGACTACATTTCACACAGGAAGATTGTTCTGACATAAGTAGCTGAGTAACACAAAGCCTTACGCAATACCAGTTGTTGGTAACAGTAGAGCTTTATTTACAGCTTCAAAATCTGTGGAGAGTGTAGTGACAGCATCTTTTTTTAGAGCAGTGTTCAGTGGAAGGGTTTATTTCACAAAAAGAAGGTGTTTGGCATACATGCTCTAATGAATGATGAAGATATTTACAGGGAAGGGGAAGTGAAAGAGTATCTCTGAAATGCCTTCAGAGTACCACTTGTTCAATATTCACCATTACATTTCAGGTAGGCAAAAGTGCTAACTTTTTGCATCAGTGTTATTAGGGCTATCAGAATTTATTTAATGAATTATTCAAATAGTGTCATGTAATTTTGGCTATAATTTGAAAACTTCAGTATCTGCAGTCTGGCTTCTCTCTGGCATTTAAAAACCTTTAAATTGCAGACCATAAGTTTGCAAAACTACTTTTGTATTACCTGTGATGGATCAAAGCAGAGTTTCCTGACCTTGTCATGTACCAGTCATATGAAACTCAGCTGGATGTCTTTGAGTTCAGGGATCGTTCTGTTAGTCATTGTGAGAAGGGTTTGGATTTCTCCAGAGAACAGATAAAAGTGAGATCCCAGGACTACATATTATTAAAGGCCTGCTTTATACTCAAAGCTTCTAATTTCCAAAGCATTAAAAAGCGTTGTTTTATTGCCCTGCTCTGCAAATGCTTACTTTATCCAGTTTGACTTTATCCGCTGATTGCTAGTGATTAGTGATTGCTTAGGTGTTCCAGTATCTGTTAAGATTTGTGTTTGAACAAATTATTTTGGAGGGGATTTGTGAAAGCTTCACATTATGTTTGGACACTGAAGTATTCCAGCTAAAGTCAAAGCAGGCTTCACACATTTAATTTGAAATCTTACTCCTATAGTCCTGTTATAGTCATTTGACATCTACAAAATTCTCACCTCTTTAGCGAAGCATTGCATTTGAAAGTAGCTGCAAAGAAATAATGTTTTCTGTGAAATCATAGTCAATTTTACAGAAAGTATTCTGTCAGATTTCAAGGATACAGCTTAATAAACACCAAAGGAGAGACTGATTTATGACTTTGCAATCAATCTGCTATTCACTAGCAAATTCATATACTTTGAGTAAGGCTGTTGACATCAGACTTCAATGATTAAATACTTCATCAGTTGGTCTGATGAACACAGCTTCATTGTTATAATGCCGAGGAGAACAAATGACATTGATCAGATATTTACCTGCATTAAAAAAAAAATAATTCAACTGTGGAGATACTATGAAAAGAGTGCCTCTTTTCAAAAGTGAGGCAGGCAAAGTGAACAGGACTGGCCGCATCATCAATATCATGGGGTTTTTCTGTAATTATGGAAAGTGTCAAGTTTCTTGTAACCTTGAAAAGCATGAGTGTTTTTCATATTACACCTAATTATTTTCCTTTATGAAATGAAAGAAAAGAAATGAATGGTAGTGTATCAAAAAGAAGGAAATGCATTAAAAAAAGGCTTTTTATTGAGGTATGGGGAAATAAATGTGTGTCTAGTTTCTAGGGCGGCGTTACTGCATTCAGTCATTGTATGTGTGTTCAGATTATTTTTTTTTTGGTGTGGCATAACAATTTGAGGTGAAAAATGCTTCATATGATAAGTGCTCTGTACATGATGAAGTATGCGGTTTCCTCGTTGTCATTTAACTTTTGAAATGGTCTTACGAACAGTTTAGTATCTTAATATCCAAATTTAAAGGAGATGAAGCTTAAAAGGAAAGAAGGGGCAGGAAGGTGATAGGTGGGAGTTCAGGATTTACTCATTTGCATTCCTGTCATCTCACTAACCTTGTGGTTAAAGATGATCCTTCACCCTCACTTCAGAAGGTATTCAAGTTTGAGATACCTTACAGAGCCTGTATGAAGTAATACGTAAAATGAATTGGTAAGGCTGCCACACATTGAATGTTACTCTGCCTTATTACGGAGTCATCCTTTCTGTCTGGGATTCTTGAGAGTCAGCTGGTGCTGCTTAGGAAATAGCTGTAATAGTAACAGTTGGGAAAATATGTCAAAGTCCTGCTCTTTTGTCTCATCCAAGCAGAGACAAGCACTACCTCCTTTCTCCTGGGTCATGTTAAGCTGGTTTAGTGATTAGAAGATCTGCTCTTCCGGTGACCCATGAAGAAGCTACATTGTTTCTGTGTGGGGCACATATTCAGGTTTTTTCTTAACAGTAAGTATGTAATTAGTCAAATTCACGCTATAGGGAGAAGTTCTATGGCATAATTCAGAAATCATTGATAATTGACATAGATAAACATTATTTTAGCCATTTCAGCCATTGGTTTGTCACTAATATTTTTTTGAATTTAATGCCTTGACAGTGGGGCAAGTCATCAGTCCTTCATTAACGAAAGAATGCTAGGGAAAAAATTGAACTGCCTCGCAGTAAAAAAGGAATCATGTGGCCACTTTCACAGTGACCTCCCAATGGTATGTAAAAATCCTCCCACCTCATAAGGTTTCCCTTCTGAAAAGATAACATCATCACTCAGCAGCAGATACAGTTGAGTTTGAATCTTTGGCTGGCATCTCAGCGATGTGAAGGAAGAAGAACTACCCAAGTCCAAGTATCATGACTGTACTGCAGCAGCCTGGTCAGGTGCCTGATCGTCATCTGAATTTGCTGTTTAAAGTTTGGTGGTGCCTATAAGCCTGACAGGCTTACAGGTGTGTTATTTGTTAGTCTCAGTTGGAGGGAGAGGATGAAACCTAAAAGATATTCAAGTGTGTTCCGACAAAGGATGTGAAAGCAACAAAAAGACTCGGAGACTTTCTTATTTTCATGACTTCAGAATTTGTGTAGATGTGTATGTCTTAGTGCCCTTCTTGTGTCATTGAAAGAGGAAGTTTTGCAAGTCACATGCTTTCATCCCATCTTATATAGCCCCTCAGTGGCATTGAGCAGTGCCTTTTATACAAAGTCTTAAATCCATCACGTGTGACTGTCATTGCTTCTTTTCAAATCCTCTGAACTCCACTATCAGCCAAAATCCATCATGGCATAGCACGAACTCTGTTGTCTGACCTTTCTTTTATGCAATAACTCTAACTATTTCATTCCCATCTTTGTTTTAATTTCCTTCCCACAAGCAGAGTGCTGTAGAACTTTGTCTAACAGCAGATGTGACAACTCTTTGTTTCTTGTTTTTCCACCTTGGTCATTGAATTCTCCTACAACTCTCTCCTTACTAGCTTTTTGAAAAAGCTGTGGTTAAATTTTTCCTGTCTGCTTTTGCTTCAGATTTGTTCATGATCTTTGCTTAACTTTTTCATCAATTTAACGTTCTTCTGATCCTTCACTTTCAGCAAGTTTCAAATATCTGTACGTTGATTCATACTTTCTCCTCTTAATTCCTTTTCTTCCTACTGCAGCTGATGCTTGGTGTGGTTTCCTGGTTTGTATGTTTGGCAGTTTTTATTTTTTTCTTTAAATCAATTTTTGAAACATGATAGATCTATTGAAGTTACTGTATAGGTAGATTAGAAGACCACTAGAGACAAGTGTGGTTTCATTCTGTACAAACCAACAGTCTGCTACATGGTTAGATACCTCAGTAATCAGACAGTCCTCTGAGGCTGAATGTATGCTAATACCTGAAGTCTCTACATTGGCTTTAAAATGGTGACTTAGAATAACAAAATAATTTATGGAAGGCTATGAAACATATATTCTTTCATCCATGTTTTTTATATCTTGCACATGCGTTCAGATTTTGATTTAGATTGTGAATGGATGTAGAAAAAGCAGTGTTTTTATAAAGCTTATAATTTTATGGGTCATCTTTCACTGAGAATGCCTCTCATGGTTTCTTCAGTATAATCTTGAAGACTAAAGATTTTTTTTTTTGGAAGAAAAAAGAACTTAAAATCAAAACTTGCACACAATAGCTTTTTTGGGGGGGTGAATATGGCCTAGAAGCTTAATAGGGTCTTTCCTTGTGAAACTGTTCCTGATGAAGAGCAAAACTATTCAGAAAGAGTATCCACAGGCCCTTGCGTTTAAATCCTTTTGCGAATGTCATGTAAATGAGCAGTTTTCAGTATGATCAGAAAAATGTTTTGGTGCATTCATGAGATGCTTGGATTAGATGTGTGTTGGGGTGCCTCAAGGCTCATGGAAACTTGCAAAGCATCTACGCTGTAATTACGTTGCCTTCATAAGTCTCACATTTTGTTGTCCTCTCCTTCCTCTGCAAATGGGGAAAATGGAAAATCGGATATAAATAAGTAAAAATCTGAGGTATAATTGTGATGTAATTAATGCTTATCGAAGTTTTGGAAGCAAAGTAAATTTTAGCAGTTGAGCACAAGGGAAAGGGCAGTAACACTGATCAAAATGATGTGAAAAGAGTTCTGCATTAATGGATATGTAATGACAGCCCAGCGAGAGGTGTAGATTTGAGCTCTTTTGAAATGTATAAAACGTTATAACCAAAAACAAAGGGAGAAGTGAATAAAGTATTCGGAATGTGTTTTCGCACTCAATTTTTCAAGTTTTTCAAATGAAAATGCACTGTTCTAGGAGGAAAATAGCAGCAGAGAGGGATTAATCTCGCTTCATAATAACCTCTCTTTCTGTGTACTAACCCAAGCTCAGAAAAATGCCCACTGGTGCTGAAGGAAAGATGAATAGGAGCCTTGTTTCTTACCTCACTTTCCAGCAAGTAAGATATGCTGTAAACTTGGGATGATCAACATGAGAAGTTGGCTATAGAAGTATTTTTTAAAAAATTGTATTTTATTTGGGTGGTATTAGTAGCAAACAAGCCAAGGCTGTCTTCAGGCAAACAAGCCTGGTACTGCAAGATGCCGTAGTTCCGTGCCTCCCTGGAAGAACCTCTACAGCTGTGGTTGTAGACGTATGACACCAGTTGGACTTCAGGTCACGGGGGGGAGCTTTCAGAAGATGCTGCACTGTAGCATTGTACCACAAGTCTGTATTTTAAACATAATAAATATTTTATATTTTTGAGACTTGTTGCAGAATCTTCCAGTGGTACTGCTGTAGCTGGGAGGAAACTGGAGGTATTCTGTAGCCCTTGTGCTACTGAAATGGTGCCGATTTGTAAACCCGAATTTCAGAGTTTCATGGTCTCCTAGTTTTGCTCATACTGTTCTTAATTCAGTAGAAAATATAGAACTATTAGAAACTGTATTGAAACAGAGTACCTCTGTTTGGTTTGTCTCCTGTTCCCTAAGCGCATTTGTTAATGCGAGAGTGGATAGTTTTAATGAGGAAGATACACTGAGATATTTCACCCTTTATGTTTGCTCTCCCAAATATTTTTACTTAATTAACTCTTTCCAAGGCTAAAGAGGCAATTCTTCATACCAGGCTTTATGGAAAGACTTCTATAAAATAAATAACTTGCAGTTTCAGGAAGAGTATACTTACCCCAATGAATTTATTCAATAACTTTCTGATTAAAATTCATTCTTGAAAATGGAAGATTGCAGACTGGTAAGGGGAGCCAAATCCCTTGAATTCCAGCTCAGGAGGTTTCTTCTGTTTGATGGAGGCTGCTGCTGTTCCAAGTTACAGACCCAGCCCTAGCAAGGCTGTGTGTGTGTCGCACTGATGTGCACACACAATGCACACGTGGGTGGCCACAGAGACAAGAGAGGCAGAAAAGCTAAATGCAGGCAGCACTGGCATGAACGTGAACAGCACGGGCAGCACAAGCTTAGTCCTTCTTGTTGACTGCTCAGGGTTGACGTTTGCTAGCAGAACTCTGAACACCCTCACTCCTTTGATTCACTCACATTCACCGATCCCTTAATAGCATGGGCCCTAAATGTCTGATATCCATACCCACACCAAAGCGCCTTTACACAGTCACTGGTCTTGACCTTGGGTTTTTCCAGATGCTGGTATTTCTGCACAGTCTCACAGTGCCTTTCAAATATTCCATAATACGTTTGCTCTTTCCCATGAGACTGATAAACATAGATAACCTTGTGTCTTTTGTTCTTATCAGTTACAAAGTTCTGTGTGAACCCTCTCAAGGTTGTACTTAACGTTGTTCCTTTAGTGATCATCTATCTGTGACTCAGGTCTCTGTTACCGTCTGCCTTACTGCTCATTGGGGTTAGTGTATTTAGTGTTCAGTTTATTACTTTTTCTCCTTCTTGTCTTTGTCTCACTGTTAACAGAATATCCTTACAAACCACATTATTACATTCAAGGTATCCCTAGAGAAACCAGCCAGATAGATTTAAACATGACATTCAAAAGGAGTATTTTCTAGTACTTTTGGCATCAGTATGTAGGGGGGAGAGCAGGAGAGAGACTGTAACTTTATTAATTTTATATTTATTCACATACAGTTCTTTAGAATCTGGAAAGGCTGCTTCCTCTGAAGAAGAAAAATGGAGTTATAATACTATAAGGATGATATAATAGCCTCAGTACTGAGTTTAGAGATGATGCTTAAAAAGCGTGAAGATTTCTGGGGGCATTTAGGGTAAGAAAAGGTACTATACACCTGTACAAGATAGATAGAGTATAGAGGATAGAGTACCTGGAGAACTGTGGTCACCTCATGATGACTTAAAATCTGTATGAATTGAATTGATCCAATGAAAGATGCACCTGATGTAGGACCTTGAAAAAGAGATGTAGGTTCACTTACAAAGGAAGAATTAATTTCCTTTAGAACCTGCAGTTGGCAAAAAGGTAGAATCAAACTGTAAGTTTGTTTCTAAAAGCAGTAATGCTGATAATTTTAACTATTAGGGGAGCAACAGTGTGACCAAGTCAGTTAAGATCTCAGCTGATAGTTGTAATGGATTATTTTTCCTTTGTGTATCTCGTAACACACTGCCTTCCTTGAGGTTTGCTTCCTACTGTAACGCTACAGCCTTTGTCTCTGTCCGGCCTCTGGCCCCTGCCACAACGCTCAGCCCGTGCCGTGGCTGAACCGTGGCCCAGATGGGAAAGCTCTCCGGGGGCAGAACGCCCCGGGCCTTGCCCCTTCTTTTGGCAGCCCCGCTCCAACTGGAGCTCTATGCTCTGTCTTGCTCCGAATCCTGCTTTTGCAAATGATTTCTGTTGATGGCACAGTAGTTACGATTTGAACGTGTTTGGTTTATAGTTTTATACAATGATGCTAAAAGTACTTGTAGCATATTGTAATAGATCATTGAATACTGTGTATAACAGTTCAAGAAACAGAAAAGACACCTCAAGGATTTCTTTATTTTAACAAATTTTTACTCATGATAAAAAAAAAATATGCAATTAATAAAAAGAAAAATAGATGCTATACAGCACAAACCATTCAGTATGCTGGAAGATAAATGCACCCATGGAAAACCGTATTTCTAGTCTGAAATCAATCAATACATTAATTCTGAAGAGAGATTGCATCATATTTCAAAGGAAATAATCTGAAGGGGAAAAAAAAAATCTCAGTGCAATATTTTGCTCTTTATTAAGTATAGCACTTGAATAGTCCTTCACTTTGAGGTGAAATTTGTCAGATTTCAGTGTAATTGTACAGTTGGTTTAATGTGGTGCTGGGTGAGGATGATAAAATTCTCTCACGTAAAGAGTGTGCCAGAGTAGGAGCAAAATATAAAGGGAAGAGGTTGCTGTGGAGAGGAGCAATTTAGCTGAATGGCAAAGAAAAGTATTAGAGATGGAGAGATGTGTAGAATACGTCAAGAGAGTATTACTTTGTTAGGAAGCCCGTCTGAGCCCTCTCATAGCTATTGTGCGCAGGCAATGCTGCTGTTATGTTCCAGCTGCAGAGCTATTAAGATAAGGGGAATGGACACTGACAGGTGAGTTAACAGGCATCCCTTTTCAGTCCTAGCAGCAGCATCTGTCCCTCTGGCCGTGCTGTGCTGCTGGTGGAGGCAAGAGCTTGCTCACTGCTTTTCTTTCACTTCAACAGCTGAATGGGCTACACTTACAGCTTCAAGTGCCCTTGAATGTTTTCTAAGAGTTTTCCAGCAAAATCAGAGTTCTTGGCCTCATCTCATTGATGTGAAAAATAAGAAAATGAAATAACTGCGAGTAGGTTGTTTGTGTACACCCTAATCGGAAAATGCAGCTGTGGGTGGAGGCTGAAGTAGTGCAGGCTTGGCTTAACTTCAGCTACGGTGGAGTTGCAGCCTTAGTGCTGTAAGGGAGTTTCCAGTGCCAGGCTGCTTGTCCTGCCAGAAGATGTCATGGCACAGCTGCCCAAAATGCTGACCTCTGACTGTCATGGGTCCTTCAGGCAACCTAGCGGCTTCTGATGGGAGTTGCACCCTGCGCTTGCTGAGGACTTGGGTACTGCTGGGTACCTGGATCTGCACAAGTAGGTGCAGATAGGTGTGGGATTTTCTGTCTTCTCTCACATCTGGTGTATTAGGCTTGGTTGTTTCCTTAAGAGCGGCTGCATTAAGACAGCTCAAGAGTCTGTGACCTGTCTAGATTGTGAATTCCCACTCTTAAATGGTGTCATGCCTTCAAAACCAAAAGCAGCCACAGATGAAGTATGTCTTCATCAGCCCTTTTCCTCTACTTTTTGCTAGAAAATACTAGCGTGTTTTGCAGTGCAACTCCCATTGACTTTGTTGTTAATATTTTAGTTCGCAGCTTTAGAAGTTACTTTTAAACACCGTTAACTAACTTAATTCCTGATATAAGTCTGTTGAAACTGTATTTTCAGTTGAATTAGGGTTACCTTTACCTCTCTCTGTCTCTCTCTCTGTGTTTGTGTATGCATGTACAAGGTGGGATGGAAGTGTCTGTGAATCCATTTGAAGAATCCCTTTGATTTCTGTAGGTTCAGAATCTGGCTCAGATGCTATTTTCACACAAAGTCGATTGCTGGACTGCCTCTGTATTTTAATTACTATGATTTAATCTCCCTTTCTTATTGGAAGGCTGTTTCTCAGAAACAAACTCTATGTGTACATGTGTCCTGCCTTGTGTCCCTTTCCTCCTTGGTCAATGAACATCACAAATTGCTTTTGTGACAATATACGTATGTTAAAAGTACGTATGCTTAAAGCAGGTGACCTACTTACCAACTTTTAAAAAATTTTCTATCCTGAAAACATGTTCAGTACATTCAGATGTTAAATGAGAAAGGAATAATTTTCAGTTTTGTCAACTGATTTCCTCTGTTGGTTTCCTTCCAACAATGTCCTTCTAAGGGTCAGTTTCTGCTAGTTTGTGTTTTCCTCTTTTAAATGAGAATGCCTTTTTCCAACTGTCTCTTAAGAGTTTTCCCAGTGCTTGTTTAATGTTTAAGATTGTCACTGTGTGGTCTTTCACATGCTTTTAATGCCACACTTTTCCTATGTTGTCTTAAATAGGTCATATAAACCTATGTGTTCCAGTTTCCCTACCTATAAAGTAAACATCAGCTCTAACATGAGCTCTACAGATGAAGTTTACATTGTTATGTTTATATAGTTTGTTGCTTGAAGAGATTATTTAATAGATTTCTAAAACTGAATGTTAAGAGAGTAAAAAAACCCAAACAAACCACAAACCAAAACAAACACAAAATAATCAAAAAGCTTTTGTTTTTTTCCCTGAAGGTATTAAGATTTGCTTATTTAATAGTAACCAATTTTGTATTTAATTTCCAGATTTTAAAAAAAAAAATATTCAAAGAAATACTAATGAGTTGATTCAATTTTATCTTTCAGTTGGGAATGTTGGTTTGTTCTGGTGGTTGGAGCACTGCTTGCATGTAGATGATTTGCTAATCTCTATAACAAGACAAATATTAAACTACATAGCAATATAAAATCTAGCAATGGTCAAAAAATGACTACTGAAACAGAATTTTCTTACTCAATGTGTATTCAGACCTCCCTCATTCTGTTTATTTTTTAGTAATTAATAAATAGTTCTCACTAATTCTAGTTTTTCTTCCACCCACCAGTGCAGAGCAAAACCACCAGGGAAGAGAGCACAGTTCGGTTCTGTGTTGGCTCGTGTGTGTGCTGATTGTGTAGCTAGAAGTTAGTAACCTTACTTTAGGGGCTGATGCCGTATTTATTAGAGCTGGATTTTCAGATACCAAATTGCCTGCAAGCTAAGCAGTAAAAAAAAAAAAACAACAAAAAAAACCAAACAAAAACCAACCCAAAACCCAACCCCCCCAAAAAAAAAACCCAAAAAACCCATATTTTGCATGTGAGCAGCACAAACTTGGTATGAAATCTGAGCGAAGACACATAGAATCATAGAATCATCTAGGTTGGAAAAGACCTTTAAGATCATCAAGTCCAACCGCTAACCTAACCTTGCCATCCCACCACTAAACCATGTCCTCAAGTACCTCATCTATCCTTCTTTTAAATACCTCCAGGGATGGGGACTCAACCACCTCCCTGGGCAGCCCATTCCAGTGCCTGACAACCCTTTCTGTGAAGAAATTTTTCCTGATGTCTAACCTAAACCTGCCCTGGCGCAACTTAAAGACACGTGGGATACCACAGTGCCATATATTAAGTCACTTTTGCAAGCACATCTGTGCTTTAAAATTTGGGTAGAAACCAGCTCTTGACTACAAGGATGCCAGTATATGAGAGACACTATGAACTTTTGAACAGCTGTGTGTATATTTTCTGTAGCACAGCTGACTGACCCTAACTATATCCCACTAAAATAACAAGAGATAATAAAATACCAAGAAATAGTATCAGGTGTTGGTATCAACTAAGATGTATTTGCAAATGACAGCCAGATTTTTCCAGGCAACAGTGTGATTTTTTCCAAACCTTAGCCACCTCTAAGAACTGTTGTGTGGTAACCTCAGCTGTTAAATGGAATAGGTTGGTAGCTCCAAATTACGGCATCAGTATGCAGAGGATCAAATATTAAAAGTCTTTGATCAAAACCTGCGGGAGGTCTCGAGCATTTAAATAAAAAGACTTTGGATGATTCATAGGAACATGAAATTTTTACAGGAAATAGGTTTGCCATAGGCTTTCTTAATGCTCTCAGGGCTAAATATGCCAGAAGATGCATTACTTGTATTGAGTGAAACTACTTCTTGCCTTTAGGTAAGCAAATAGAAGAGGTTAGTGAAATTTTAGGCTGGTAAAACTGCAGTATATCACCAACTAAGGCAATTTATTTAATGTAAATCTGAGCAGTTATGACCTATGTACAAATCTTTAAGACAAAGAAAGGAGACATACTGTACAAATTGTTTACAAATTAAAAAGCTTAAAGAATAAATTACTATATGAAACAAAGCTGTTAATGCATGGCAATAAACCCTGTATTTTTTAATATCATAGTTAACCCTCTGGACAAAGTAAAATGAGCTTTTAATCAACTATATAAAGAAGAGGGTCAAAGGAAGAGGGGATTTCCAGAGGCAGGGGTGGACCTGGAAGAATGTACAGCTTTCAAAATTACTGGATTTTCTTTTTTTTAGAATTAAAAACATGGCTTTGAAACTGCCTATATATGCATCTTTCACGTATTCCTAGCCTCACTAGCTAGAGAGAGCTGCCATGCTATTATTCATTTTTTTTTTTTTTTTGCCTTGACTTGAGAACATGGAATGTGAGTGTTAGAATATGTCTTTCTAATAAGAAGCTGGAGTCTTGAGGGAGAAGTAAAAGGGGTATGAGTTTTTGTTTTAAAACCTGAAAGTGAAAGAAAGAGGAAATATGAGAGTGAAAAGAAGCCAGTGGCAGATTCTTAACTTCAGAGTTAAGAATAGCGAGTAGCTTTTCCATATATTAGAAAGAGCTTTGTCCATGTTTTTGTCTGTTAGGCAGAGCTGGTTCTGTAGTTGGATCTAGTGCAGGAAAGGTAGAAGGGTTCAATAACCGTAACTCTTCTTTGTTTAGCTGAAAGCCAAATGATTTAGCCATATTACATGATGGTGACTAAAAACATTAATCCCTGTGATTGCTGAGGTAATTAACCATCCTTGTTAACTAGATGTGTAATTGAGAGAAAAAAAAATAAACTTTGCAGGAAATTTAAAAAGATGATCAAGAAGGTCTCTAAGCTGTTAATACCATTAATGTAGATTTTAAAAGGGTCTCAAAACAGTAGGAGAGTTCTGGAAGAGTTTGAGAACAACCACAGAAAGACTTTTGAGGGAAATAAGCTGGTAACTCAGCCTGCTGGTAGTCCACACCAGAGTGATAGAATGACTGGCACGAGACTGCCTTAATGAAGAACTAAATGAAAGGAATGTAATGCTAACCAGTGTGGTTTTGTGGAAAGTAGGTGTGTAGTGAACTGTATGTGCATATGTATTTTTATCAGAGCAGAATCTGATTTGTAAATACATCCATAGAATACGCTGCAATTTCTGCACTTAAGTGTTTTAAATAATAAACAAACATGGCACAAATTAAGTGGACCAAGACCTCAGTATCTGGAACATCCCAAACCAGTGGTTTCTGATTAAGTAGATGTTTCTAGTGGGCCCATGGGATTTGTTCCACGGGAAGTGTATTACTTGAAGATTATTTTTTTTAGTGACATGGAAGAAAGCTTTCTTGCTATGTTGGGCTCAAATAAAGCAACCTGTGTTTTAATATAGGCAGAAATACAAATTTAGAGTAGAATGCGAGCTCTTCCCTTGGAGATACAGACGTTGAAAAAGATTTGGGTGATGTGATGGTCGATCAGGTCAACATGAACTGTTGCAGTGGGATTGTTCTGACAGGATCAAAAGGGCTGATACAATTATTTAATATACAAACAGAAGTGACAGGTTGGGTTGGGGAGATAGTGAGATATTTGGGAAAGTAGACCTAACAGCTGAGAAACATCTGGAGTTGATTTTCGACACTTTACAAAAGAGGAAGTTAAGAGGAAGCATGATCAGCATGTATCTATATAGATACCTAAACTTTGATAACGGAGGTTCCTTCAAACTAATTGAGGGACCAGTTAGACAGCTGAGACAGGGTCTAAAAATCAAAGCTAAGCAGGCTCAGACTAGTAACAGCAGTAACTAGTAACAGCAGCTAGTTTTGAAAGATTGTGGTGTACAATCCTTTAGTGAAATGTTTTAAAGTATAGACAGAACGTTCTTCTAAACCAGAATATGACCACTGCAGTTCTACCGCCTGTGTTCTGCTGGTCAGGCACATTGATCTCATCAGCTCTCCTGTTTCATAAGTCCTTGAACCCATGGTTCTTGATCTATACAAACTGATCCTTAAATGACATCTAGGTGATCTGCATTTATCCACTGCTCAAAACCTGCATAGACTACATTGCTGATCTAAGATGAGGAATTACTGGCCTGGGTACTGCCTCTAAGGGGAGGTTGCTTGGTTTTGGTCTAAAGGGGCTGGAATTACTTTCTTAGAAGTTAAGCTACAACAAATTATTGCACTGATTTTTGGTTAAATTTCTTTCTTTCATCCTCACTGTTGATAGCTTGAAAAGGACATGAGTAGATCTTTCAGCTGTGAAGGTGCTATATGGGTGCAAAGGAGAGCTGTTCAATATAAATGCAAAAGAAAATATGGGTGCTTGACTTCACCATTGTAGATAAAAGAGTATTTAATCAGATTGTGATGTTTCAGAGCTTTATCTGACAGCCTTATGGCACTGTTATGAAGTTATGCTGTAACAGTGTCAGCCAGTAATATATATAATTAAGTATTCATACCTTGAAACATAATCTTTTGTTTTCCTGCCCTAGTAAATTGGATTTTTCATCTCTAAATTATGTGCTATTTTTACAAGTAATGATTTATAGCTTGGATAGAACAGTGATAAAATCTGGTATTCTTACTGTGTTACAATTTAGGTATTCCAAGAAAATCCACACTTTTCTGTTATTTTTTCCCATCCGTGGAAACTAATGTTGAACAGCTTAGTAGTTGCAGGTAGTTACAGACTTACCCATAGATGAACAGAATCTATTAACATGAAATAAATCAATATCCAACTGTTTGACTGGTTCAACTTTCCCTCATTTGATTACTTTTTACAGCTGTCTTACAGTGTGTGGTCCATGTGTGTTTTGCATGGTCCCATATTTCTTCCTAGCAGTAGCAATATGAGAATGAATGACATCGTAATTAAAATCCTCATCTGAGTCTTTGGTGATCTGTGTTCCTGGTTGTGCTGTAGCATTTCTTTGTAACCTAAGGCAAGGTAGTTAATTTTGGGGTTTTATGCAGTCGTATAAAAGGGCGTCTTTATTATGTGAGGATATTACCTTGGCACAGTAGAATATACGGTTGTCCTCTAGGTAATAGAACATAAGGTCGTGACTGAGGATAAGTATTTAAGCATTTGCTCAGCACGCTGTATGTACTTACACATGTGCTTGAAGCGGCATATAAATTTAAGCAGTGCCTTAATAGGATTGTTTCCAGAATTGAAGCTCAAGTTAAAGCCTGATTGCTATACCTGCATTAGCAAGTGAAACAGCCCAGTGAGAGCAAGACTGCAGTGTGTGATGGTTGGTGCTGAGAGCCAGATTGCATGCTCTGTGGTGGTGGGGTATACTGGATTAGCTGTTACCTGGTGCTTTGAACTGAATCCCTTTCAGGGAAGTAATTCCTCTACTCCGTATTCATGACATCATCCTACACATCAGCACTGTCCCCAGTACAGGAGGGCATTGGCAAACTAGAGCGAGTTCAGCTGAGGTCCTGAGATGGTGGTCTTGCGAGGAGAGGCTGGGGAAGCTGGGCTTGTTCAGCTGGAGCAGAGGTGGCTTTGAGGGGGCCTGACAGCAGCCCCCAGTGCCTGTGGGAGGTCATGGAGGAGATGGAGATGGAGCCAGGCTTGAGAGAGGAAGAGACCATGGCCATAAGTTAAACTAAGAGGTTCAGTGTGGATGTAAGGGAAACTTTTTCTGTGTGAGAACAGTCATGTGGTGGCACAGGTTGCCCAGAGATGTTGCGTAGTCTCCAACCTTGGGATTTTGGCTGGATGAGGCCCTGCATAGCCTGGCCTGACCTCAGAGCTGACTCTGCTGTGAGCAGGAGATTGGACCAGAGACACCCTGATGTCCTTCCCAGCCAGAATGATCCTGTGACCCTGTGAATGCCCAGTGTTGGTTGGCATGTATTAGCTATGCTCCTGAAGGCTGCCTTGCAACGTGATGTGAAACACAGCGGAAGCAGGCCTGATGAGGACATTGGCTTCTGAAATGCGCTCCTAACTCCAACCTACTGCCAATGTAGATGTGCCCTATGCAAAATGTGCTTTTGTTTTTCATTGACAAGGAACCAAATCCCCTCTCTCTCCCTCAAAGGAAAAAAAAAATTAAAGAAAAAGAAAAAAGATCTTGATGGCACCTCCTGTTGATTGCTGCTGCCTTGTGTTTCTTTTGTACTCCTGATTTCAGTCTTTGCACCTATTAAATTTAGAATCTTTTTGTGTCTATACTATTTTTTAGACACTTGTGTATATTATGCTGTTTGAAACACTCCTATGGCATTATGTCAATCTCCCACTTTCGTAGCTGTCTTCTCAGTGCTCTGTTGCAAATCCCTTGAGAAGGAACTTTGCTGCTAGATTGGTTTAAGCCTGTGGCTGTAGTTAAGACACTTGTCTTCATATACCATAGAATTTTTCTCTCTAAAATTTTCTAGATTATCCAATTTAAAAGCTGCTTTGTCCTGCTTTGTAATATTTGATGTGTTAGCTCTGTTCTGTTTCACTCTTGCAGTGGTAAAGTTTGAAAAGGATCACAGTTTTAGCAGAAAAATGAGGGAACCCCAATGGTGATCCCAAAGAGCAAAGAATGCACAACTAAACCATTTAAAACCAGAGTGGGTGAAAGTGGAAAACTTAAGTAAAGTCATTATAAAAGCATAAGTAAAAAATATCATAAATTAATACAAATTTGACTTGGAAGAGAAGGAATCATAACGTGGATGACCATGTTATGACCGTGAGGTCATGATGCTTAGGTCTAACTTGTTGGAGAGCAGGCTGCCTGTGTCCGTACCAGACAGTACTTGGTCCTGGTGGCTTCTTTTGGCCCATATGATGCCCTTGTGGCCTTAAATGTAATTATTATTTTTTATTGCTTTTTCTTCCTTTAACAAACCTGAAATAAGAAGACAGCTGTGTTGTATCTGTCTGTAGTGGTGGGGTTTTTGTTTTGTTTCATAGCATGTGGTGAAGGCCCTGGCATGTACCTGTGAGGGTTTCGAGGTGTTTGTACCAGACAGCTTTGCACACAGCACTGGAGAACTGTATGAAGCAGAGAGATGTAAACCTCATGCAGTTTTGTCTCTGTCTTTTGGGAGAGGGATGGGTTTTGATTAGTAGAGAAGAGATTGACTTCCTCAGAAAGTGAGTTTAAAAGTAAGCTAACACTTCTGTAGTTTGGTCAATTGGGAGAATAGAAAATGGCACATACCAGACAAATGGCTCAAAAGAGACTGACTTAGACACCAATTTTGAAAATCTTCGCGGCTGTGTTCTCCTTTTCCAAAGTGCACTCAAACACGCTGCTTTTCCAAGCAACTTTGTGTGGTACCTACCAATAAGCTTTGGTAGCATCATCGTGATGATATGGCACCAGGACTACTGCTGGAGCTGCAGCTTTCTCATTACTCCCATGAGCGAGCTAAATGTGACTGGTCTTCACCCTTCTCTGTGCTGAGGGGCTGCCCCGGACTGATGTTAATGTCCCCTTTCATGTGGACTCAGTTCTAAATGTGCTGATGCTGGCAATGGCCTATATTGCTCAAAGAAACTGAGAGTTGTATTCCATAAACATTTTTATGTTAGCATAAAAAAGTTTCAACGCCAATCTCATCAGCATCAGTAAGACAAAAGAGGGAGCGGTGTGATCTTCTAAGGGATTTGTGCCCTCACCTGAATTTCTGTCCTTACTTCATGAAATAGGTAATGTAAAGGATGTTCAATTGCAAGGACCTGACAGAGTCTAAATTACAGATAATCCTTCAACTGGTTTAAAAATAAACCAATCCAAATAAGAACAACAACAAAAAAGCAACAGTAAATGTCAATTGAATTAAATATCTTGGCCACTTTGATATGCTCAGAAATTTGGCAGGCACCTTTGAATGAATTTTATCATTGTGTTTTGCTCATTTTCCCATAGCAGAGTCCCTTTGGTGGAAGGAACTTAATGTTACAGTTTCTGAATTGGTGCAATTACTAAGCAAATGCTATTGTAGAATGTTTGTAATAATGGAGATATGAAAGCTAGGGAGAACAAGTTTTAGCTTTCACTCCCCAGTTGCTTTAGTAACTCTGAAGTTAGGAAAACTATCATTTTAGTTTGGTAAATGCATTGGATTTCATATTAAGCCACTGAGAAATACGAGAAGTTGGATCTCTTGGTGCCATTTCAAGTACCTTGTTTTAGAGACAGATACTAACTTTGTCACCATACTTACCTGCATCATTCCTTTAAGAGTAACAAGTCTTGGTGAAGATGAAATGTGAGTTTTAATCATTCTCGTAGTTTTATTTCCTTTAAGAGCAAGAAGAATGAATAATATCTCAATCAGTTCTTTTTATTTTGTTGTTTTTCATCGGTAATATGTAAGGGGAATACCACCAGTGTAGCATTGTGTGCATTAAAAATATCTAGGTTACTCAACTTTAATCTTAAAATATTAAAAGAAAAAAAACAAAACAGAACAAAACATGAGTTTCCTTTAAAACTGTGCATCTTTTTTGTTTTAGGAGAAAAGACTAAAAGAAAAAGCAGCAAGAAGAGAAGCCAGGAATAAGAATGCACAGGTAAGGACTTTTGTTGTTTTGATCAAGCTACCGACATGTGTTTCAAACTGTCTTTTAATTATTTCATTCTTTTCTTTAATAAGCAAGGTTGTGATTAATGACTCTTTAAAGACATTTTCTGTTTGCTTGCCTTTTCTCACTCCCTTGCTCTGTTATGTTTATGATGACTTGCTGTGGAAGGATACTGAGAAAGCACAAATATGTGTGTATACGTATATATGTCTGTATGTGTATAAAGATATAAAATGTATGGAAACCTTTTGGAATTGCAGCCTCTTTATTCTATATATCAAGTGATTTGCAATTTCAGCTGCAGTGCTGATGCCTTTTATTTTTTTCTGAATACTTAGTCATATTTGTAACTTGCAGGCAGTAAGATTTTTTTGATGTCAGATCTCCATTTAAAACTGTATCTGCCGAACCTTTTCTTTAAACAGCAAGTATTTATATTGAAGTTTATTCCTTCCCCTTGTTAGACCCACAAACAAAACCTGTGCTATCCTTTCATTTATATGTACGTTACTAATATCCTAGAGGCTGTTCTAGTTTGTCATATTGCTTGGTTTGTGATAAACTGAGATTTCATTCAGCTGCAATGATTTTCCAGAATATGGACAGAGTAATGTGTGCCATTTCTCACGCTACATCTCCTTACACTACACATGAATAGTTACGGCTTGTTCTTGGCAGTTAGCAAATACCTTACTCCCTTGAGAAAATGGATAATGTTCTTTGTCCGATTTTTGCAAGCTGGTCGTACGCTGGGAGGCTTAAGTATAGGAAGATGCTTCATTCTGTAGTTCTGAAGTGGAAAGTAATTACAGTTTAAAATGAAAAGCTTGGTAATACTAAGTATTAAGTGTGATTCTGTCTTGAAAGATGGCAAGCTATGAGAGCTGTTGGCATTGTGACTCCCCAATCAAGCAATAGAAATTTACTGCATGTAATTGAATGTGTAGAGATGCATACTTTTTAATGTATTGAGCAAGCATTTTAGGAAAATTATGGAATGAATGATTAACAAACATCTTAATATAGGGAGGAAACGTTGATCAAATCAAGCTGTATTGCATTCGTAAGTGCTGCTTGTTAATCTTGCATCTTTTTAAGAAATAAAAAATCCTCCAATGTCATGTTATTCAGCAGCTGGAGAAATAAACCCATTTCTTTCAAAAGGATCTGCTTGCCGATGTACTTCTATTCTTTGCCAAGCAAATGAATCTCTTTGTCCTGTTGGAAAACGAATGAAGTTGATCTCTATTAAGGAATGATCTGGCCGTGTGGGGGGAGTGTGTCCGTGGGTACAGTATGGGTTAAATGTGGAGCCTCACCCTCAAAACTGCGTAAGATAAAGCCGCAATTTGATGCACCTCTGCCTCTCTTCTGTGCAGTGCTTGCACTTGGAAAGCTGATTTACTAGTCCTGGTCGAGTGTGAGATTGGCATATGCTTTCTGTGAGAGTACCAACTGTGCAGACCTACTATTACTTTGACTTAATTTTATTCCTGAAGCGCTTAGCTCACTCTCTGCAAGAAGGTGCAAGCCTCAAGAGCTGACATGTCTCCTCGATGAAAACCGTTGGGCTTTTTCTCTTGCTTAGAGGCTATTTTTGCCAGAACTGTGTGCAGCAGAGTCCTGTCACTTTCAGTGGGGCTCATTTGAAGAGAAAATGCTTCCACTGGGAAAGGCTGCCAGCTTGGAGCCGGGCCGTTCACGCCTGGAAGTGGAAGGGAGCAGTAGACGATAGATAAAGGTGGCAGTTTCCGTCTGCTGGGTGTCTAAGGAATTAATTAAGAGCACTCCCTGCTTCACAGAATCTTAGAGATGAAGCCACAGTAGCTGAAGCTCTCCACAGTCCGTGTGGGATATGACTCAAGCAGCTCCTAGGAGACACCTAGGGAAAGAAAAAAAAAAAAAGGAGGAAACAGTAAAACACAGAAACTGTTGAAACAGAAGCTAGTTTAGAAAATACATGCTGCCTAAATCAGGAGTTAAAAATGTTCACATTTTCACTAGTGCTTTCAGAATATGGCTTGCGATCCACTTACTCTGCCATACCCAAATCCTTTGGCAATTAGTAGCATTTTTATCAAAGCGAAAGCAATAAGGAGAACCAAAAAGCAGAAAAGGTATTTTTAGCTATATTAATGTAGTTTAGCAGCTGGATAAAAGGGCTAGATCAACAATTAGGATCAGCCAGACACTTCAAAGCAGCTGTGGTCATAATTTGTTGTTCCACGTATACCCACTTTATTCCTCTTTTTTTTATTAACTCTGTCTCTCTCACATTATAAACTCCTTGGGTTACAGAGTTTTACTTACTGTCTTTCACTAGTACGCAGTCCGCTGGGTCATGACCAAAATGTCAATTTACTTTCCCATTCTAAACATTCAATAATAATTCATCAATTATGACTTTTGCATCTCTGCTTTAGTATAGTTCTTGTTGTCCTGTTGTTGGTTGTGCCCTGTTTCTGAGTGGATGGGGCCTGATGTGTTATTCTTTATGTATGCTATTTCTTTTCCAAAACTGAAAAGGGAATTTATTTGGAACTAAAACTTTATGGTTTACAGTTTGTTTATTTTCACCCTTTTAAACCATACACTTATAGGACTTAATTTTAGTCTAAATTTAATCTTAGATTCTTGGATTGTGATACTCTTAGTTTTAGGATTTCTCTGTTCTGTGCATGCTCATCCCTTTCCTGTGTCAGGAATCTTGACTTCCTCACATTTTTCATTTACTCTATCTATAATTTTTTAACTCATGGCCTACTCTTTTTAATAACAGCTTTCCTTCAGTTTTATACCCCCATATTGTTTTGAGGAGGACAGGAAGCATCTCTGTTTAAGTTGTGGTGGTTTTCTTCTTTCATTTGAAATTTTAATGCCTTGCATGAGTGCTGGTTTTTGTCTGTATGCCAACAAAAATGAAAGATCACAGGAGAGATGGACCTCCTGCTTTTTCTTCTGGTGCCACAGGAGCAATTTCAGGGAAGGTTTTGCTCAGCCTTTGCTGCGCTGGAACGGGACAGGCTTCCTGCAACTGGAATTGAACAACCAAATTCTCCACTGAAAGTACTTGAGCAGGGGATTAGATGAGTGGGTAGCTGCAGTGTTATTGACTCCACCTTGAATAAATCCCCATGCAATAAATAAACTCGGTAAGAAGTGAGGGGCTCTTAGAGGATACTTTGAGAAAGTATTTCTTGGAATTTATGACTGTTAATTATATTTGGGTGCGAAAAAGCTGTGAAAACAAATAGAAGAAGTTTTCTCTTGTATTCCTATTGAAGAAAAACTGAAAACTCTAGATTTTGGGGGATTTTTTTTATCATCAGATATTTAATTGTCTCCTGGTTTAGGAGAATTTGATGAGATATCTTAAAACACTGCATTTGTAAATGAAAAAAAGCAAATATTTTATCCTCAGTCAGTACTGATGAAATGGCAGTCCTCAAGCCTTCAAAGAAATTTTGATCCCGTTTGCCTGAAGATGGTCTAGAGAAAATTAGCCAACTGTGTTGTCTTTTGACCAGGAAGAAGTAAAGCAATGTGCAGGAGCCGCAGTAACGTGGATAGCTGCTCTGAGGCAGTAGCGGGGGGTAACTTTGTGAAGCCAGCCCCTGGCCTCAAGCAGGACACCCCTGCGCCATGCAGTGCTCCACTTCTGCCTTTGTTCTTTTACTTCTAGTAATTGATCACATACTGATTTCTTAGTATACATAAAGGACTTTTATTTTAGGTTTTAACGAGCATTTGAAGGTCCTTGCTCTGCAAGCAACTGTTAGCTGTAATGAAGCTAAACAGAACTGTATTTCTCCTTAGTGAGTTCAGTGTTGTCATATGCTGATGCCTTAGAACAGTGTTGATGTGTTGAGAATTCTGAAATGAGGAAGGTTTGGGTTTCTTTTAAAGAAAATTATTTTTGTGGAGAAGGTGTTTTCCAGGAGCAGCTGAAGAGGTCTGTGGGTCAAGGTCGGGGGCCAGAGCAGGAGTCAGGAGAAGATGCTCTTTCCTGCCTCAGCACCGATGTGCTTTGTGATCCTCAGCTATCAGCTCCCAACATCATGCAAGAAATGATAACTAGCCCTTAAAAGAAGGCATCAGTATCTCCTCAAAATAGTTTGGACAGCATCTGTAAGCAGTGCCAGGAAGTAAAACTTGCTCAGTCATGACAGCTTGGTGCATCAATTCAGCCATTGGCAGTCCTATAGCATTTACACCATGCTGGTGTCCAAAGTGAAACAGAAAAACCTGAAAAAGGGCTGACTGGCAGACCAGAGGCTGTTTACCCAAGGTCTGTAAGAAAAATGTAGCCTGCTGAAAACCTAGGGAAATCTAGCTTGAACACATACTCCTTAGTGAGAGGGTATTTCTGTTTTAGAAAAGAATGAAGAGGACAAATCATTGGAATGAAGTTGAGGATGGGGATTGTTACCAGGCCGGAAAACTGATCAGGCACTTGGTTGTCAGGGGCACTTTTTCATCGGAATGAATTCTTGCTGAATAATTGTAGAGTATTAAAAGATCAACAGCAACAGCAGGATAATAAATATGCTTTAACTTTTTTTCATGCCCTCTCTTTCTCTCCTGCTCTCTCCCCAAAATATTTTGTGATTCCCAGAGGAATTAGTACTTGTGTATGAGATTTTTACATATTTTACAAAATACATACTTGATATACTTCATATATATAATTTAAGATTTTCGCAGAGTCACAATGAAGTTTCTACTCCGTTATGAAGGGATTTCTGTGAACACATCTACAAAATACACCTGGGTGAGCAGGAGGCACCTATTTAAAGATATGACAGATTCAGCCTGTATTGCATCACTGTAAGGTATAGTCCTCAATATAGCATTCTGTTTTCTGCACCTTATGCCATGCTCTGTTGAGATTTTAACCAGAAAAGTACTTAAAAAGACCATTTTCTTTTAATCTCCGGTACTCTCCATGGGATTTAACATACACTTGCTGAATATAGCTCAAGAAATCTTTGCACCATGTGGCAAAATTCAAACAAGAATTGGACAGAGTGATCTCTTGGGTAGCTATGGCTAATAATCCACTGGGAGAAATATAATCTTTAAAATATGATGAAAATTCTGCATCCACAGTGTATCATTCCTGTGGTTACTGGAACTGACTTCTATTACCTGACAGCTCTGCTTCTGCCTTGAATTTCCCTTTCCTTGAGATCTAGCCCACGACCTGGCTGAAGGCTCTAGATCCAGTGTGGATGTGAACAGTAACTTCAGTGTGGAGAGGGGCTTGCAGGAGTGAAGGAGGAATTTGGTCTGTGCCTCTTCTGAATACAGGTTCCCAAATCGCTTTGATCATTGTATCACTAGGTCTTCTTGGGAAAGTCTCATGGGATGCCCTGCACACTGATGGTTAATGGTGAAGGTACTTTGGTTCTGGATCACCTCTCATGGATGGTGATGAGGAGCCATTGCTTGAGCTCCCTGCGATTTCTGGAGCTGGAGCAGGGCTTCAGGACTAGATCTTTCTGGTGGTCTGGAGGATTTAGAGGTTTTGGAGTTCATTTTGTTCATAGAAGACTTCAGTGAGGGTTAGGTTGTCCTGATACTACAGACTTAGGACAGGCTACATCTTGTCACTGCTGTTCGATACTTGCAAAGGACTTAAAGTTATTTTTCATTAATAATTATTCTTTGTTCTGCAAACCACAAAGAACAGCAAAAAATGAAGCAATGATACTACTATTCAGCTACAGAATCTTCCAGTATCTCTTGTGTGGGGAGCTTACAACTGAAATTACCATGTGAATTAGATCCCTTTTATTAAGTCAAACTTCTTTCTTAAAACAATTTAATTAACCTTAATTTAGAAGTATCTCTGGTCTGTTAGCTCTTGTGTTATGTATGCATACCCAAAGACTGGAAGTAGCTTTATTTATTCATTGCAAGTTTGTTTTGAATTTCTTTGAGAAGGTCTGCGGATAAAGAGAGTAACTTGGAATATCAACATTTTAGCCTACTAATTTAGTAACTTCAAACAAGTTTCTTAAGGCAGAATCATGATTTCAAGTTCAAGTTGTTAAATGGAAAATAAAGAAATTGTGGATTCTGAACTACATGTATTCTATAATGTTTTTAAAAGCAATGTATTCTACAATATTTAAGTTAATATTTGAAAATGAGTATCATATGTCTGTATGGAAACATTACCTGTATTTTGCTTTTTGAAAATAACATGTTGATGATTCCAGTTAACGTAACACTTAAATTGCTTTAAATAAAGCTGTAATAAGTCCTGCCTTTTCTGCAATTAAGTATGTATGTCATTAAACCAATATTTCTGTGTCATAACCCTGGACATGTAACAAGGAAGTATTCTGTTGGATTGATTTGCCAATTATGCATGCTTCTGTGAACTTTTTCATTGCAGCCACCAGCACACCGAGGATTTTAAATATATTTATCAGATTGACCATTTAAACTAATTGGCCATAGCCATAGCAATTGAATTTTGTGAGTATAATATTCATAACTGTTGTTTTTAATCATATGTGGCATGTGATGACAGTCTGCTGCTCTACACGGAGCACGCTGATGATTCACCAGTCACTGAGGTGATTTCTTCATAGTTCTGGCAGAAGCATTGATTAAGGGGACTGGGGACCTTGCACGTGTCCTCTTATTCCCTGAAGGTCTACTGGGATGAGGTGGATGGACAGTGGATCAACACAAAAGCATTTTCATTACAGTGTCTGACATAGCTATACCCTATGCTTTGGTTTGTATTTGCTTTCAAATTTATGGTAGAGAGGAACCTTCTTTTTTCTTTAACCTTGTGTTTTTCTTATTTTTGGGGTTGCAGTTCTAGGGGTGCTTTTGATAAAATATGTAGTATGGATTTGTAAGAGCAGAGGAACAGGATTTCTGGTACGCTAGGGAGCACAAAAGTTATTTTCTTTCTTGATTGCAAATGATTTTCTTAAATTTCTAGGGCAATGCTGAAGAAATGTCTCCAGTAGCTAGGTTAAACTCCAGGAAGATTACACTGTTTAATTCATTACTCTTTAGGGGACTTTTTGTTTCTGGAATGTCCATGTAAGTTTGATAGCATTGGAACAGGAGCTTTGGAGCCATCTTAGATTTCCACTGCTGAACTTCAGAGTTTTTAACATGTTAAAGACTAAACATTTTTGTTTATTTCAGAATCAAAAATATTTTGGCATTGAGAGCAAAAAAAAAAAAAAAAAAAAATCTCAGAATTTTTTTTATTAAAGGCTTAGGCTATTAAAATGGCAGGATTGTGAATTGAAATAAGTATGTCCAACATATATGCATTTCTCTCTTCCTCTTGAATTATGTAGGGTTTGTTATCTTTTATTTGGATCATATAGTTATGAATAACTCTTGGTAGTTGTAGAATTAAGGAGTGCTTTGGCACTGTTCCACCCAGGCTCTTGAATGGGCATCAGAAAATAACTGAGTGGCTGCTTGAGTCACTGCTTGAGCTCTGTCTTTCCTTTGAACAAGGGAGTTATATATATTCTGCTTCATTTTTCTTCTTTGCCTGTCTCTGTGGATATTAGGAGCAGGATTTCACCATTGGGTTCCTTCCTACATGTGGCAGCGTGGTGGAGCACAGGGAAAGCAATACGAGAACTCTGTTAGTCTTGCACAGATACCGTTCTGAGGCTAACGATTAAACCCCAGTAGCTAAGGTTATCTACATTTTTCCATTTGAATACACATTTCATCAATTCAGGCAACGCATTTCAGTCAATACATGTATCTAGAAAAACAGTAGGTATGCAAGAAACCAGACAAGAACTCTTTGTGAACTGCAAAGTGCAAAAACATATAATCAAGGGCCAAGACCTTCCCACCTGAGCTTCAGATTTCCATTTCAGCATTGATTGAATGTTTTCATGCTTAACTGTGTAGCGCCATGTTCCGTAAACTTAAATAGGGGGAGGAGAGAGCACTGGGACTTTGTGATCACTGTCCATCAATACGTAGGCATTTCATTTTTGCATATGCTCCCTTGTAAAGGCGGCAAGTGTACAATTTAAACCTAACTAGCTGCTTCAATGTGGTTTGGAATTTATATGTAAATTAGCAGCATCTTTTCATCTTGGCTTCCATAATTTCTTGTTCAATTTCTTCACTGATGTGATGCCCTCCTCAGCAGTCCCAATCTGAGCAGGACACAATGGTCACTTTGCCCGTGCTTGAAAAAGCTGTTCTGAAGTGTTATAAACCAGCCTTTAGGCATTTTCATCTTAGTAAACAGACCACTGTATGAGGTTAATGATACTTTATTAATCTGCTCTATGCTACTAGTTGATATTGTCTAGTAACCAATATTTGAAATTTCTCTCCCTCTAAAGCACAAAATTTAAAGTTGTTATACCAAGCTGTGTTCCATGTATGTTTTGAGCAGCAAATCAAGTTGTTTATTAGTGTGGTGTTCTTGTTCTCTTTGCCTCACCACAGTCCTTTGATGCTTTAACCAACACAGTACAGTAGAATTGCCTGAACTTTTGGAGATCTTAACCCTCTTTTCTGCCCCCACCCTCGATCCTGAAGATGTGGGAATCCCGAAGCAATCCAGAAGTAATGATCTGAGGCTTGCAGTAGCTTTCACACAAAGCTTTTATTTAGTAAGTGGAAATTCTTTCTGGATTGGTAGGTCTTTTTCTGTTCTGTTGTAAAAAGCATATGTATTCACACACCTCAATTCTGTCTGTATAAATATTATGCAGATGGTTGCATTTCATAAGTAAGCTGCATCAGACTGTGCAAACCTGTTTATTTTGCATCTTGATTTGTTCTGGTATTACTCTGAGCCACTTCCCAGTTTTCCTTATGTGTTTGAAACTTTCTTAGATTATAGACTTCAGATGCAGGGACTCTGCTGCATATGTCGGGTATGAGCTTCTTAAGAATGAGCTAATTGGCTGATGAGCAGGGGTAGTCTTTCAGATGTGTTTTGATGATGCTGACATCATCATGCAGAAAGGAACCATAGTTAGTTTTAATTAAGCAGCTCTTATTTTCTCAGCATCCCCCCTGTTTATATTCTTGGAATGTGTTGCTTGCAGTATTATATGTAGTCTGCTATAACTACTCTCAGCAGTCGTAATTGCTACTAGTGACGAAAATTGATTTGTGCAATCAGAAAACCATTATCTGCATTCTGACTGATCATGCTGCCGTTGCCAACATTTTAAAATTCTTCTGATGGCTGTTTTTTCGGAATGCTCCAGGGCCATGCAGTCACCAGGATTCTGGCTGCTTTCTGTTGAATCTTATGAGAGTGTTAAAAGAAAAGGAAAAAGCTCTTAATAACTCTCTCAATGTATTTTTTTTTCCCGGACAGTGTTTAAAGATTTAGTGTTTTGTCAGATATACTAGATCAGGAGTAGTGCCATATCCCATGTTTTACCACAGCATGCAGTGTTTGTAATAGTGTTAAAGAACAGAAAACCTATCAACTGCATTGATAAACCAAACAGTTAATTATTAGGAAATGCCAAAGTAGTGACTAACACGTATGGTTATTTAACAGACTGCATGGGGAGTCTGGGAAGCTCTGTACTTGCCCCAAATGGAGCACTGCCCTATGTGTCTTCCTGTCTTGGCTCCATGTCTACCTCAAGGTTTCTTGCACAATTTTTATTTTCTATTTTTCCTCCATTTAATGTTTCCTTTCCCTCTTGTTTTGTTTTGTTTTTGGGGGGGTTGTTTTGTTTTGTTTTTTTCC
This sequence comes from Aramus guarauna, assembly GCA_013400195.1. Lineage (NCBI taxonomy): Eukaryota > Metazoa > Chordata > Aves > Gruiformes > Aramidae > Aramus > Aramus guarauna. The sequence continues at coordinate 318,217 of VXBL01001372.1, forward strand.
CCTCTGATTTTCTATGAAATTTTTTGAGCCTTTCTAGGTTTATCTCTTGCTGTGTTTCCTCATCCCCTTTTCTGTTTCTTCTGAAGGACCTAAACTCAAGCTGCTACTGCTTCTATTTGATTACTGTCTGCCCTGTAGAAACTAGGAGAGAAACAGCAGTGGGGAACAGCAGGTAGAAAGGTAATAGTATCATTTGGGAGCAAAGCCTTAGGAAATGTTCTTAGTATTTTTAGGGAAAAGGTTTGTGGGGGGTGTGTGTGTGTGTTTTGTTTTGGTCTTTCTGTACTGTCTCATATTTTCCTGACATTGCTTCAAATAAATATATAGTGGTTATATTTTGCTGGGCCAGGCAGTTCCAGTACTGCTGGATAAATATTGATTTTTCCAGTCCCACCATTCCTTCATTGTAGGGAGAGCTGGAGGACGCTCAGTCTCTGTTACTCCTTGCATACATTTATCTCCTCGCAAGAAGTCTTGTAGCAAAAGAACATCAGTAAGGGTTCAAAGCTAATTACTTGTGAGCTAAGAAAAGCCAGAATTAAAGTTGTCCGTGCTTGTCCATTGCTGTATAAATATAGTGATGCAGAGCAGGAGAGGTGACTCTCTCCCTGCCTGCTTGCCTTGCGCTTGCAGCTGAGGCAGATCCTGAACTCAGAGTTTTCTTAGTGTGTAGTAAGGAGTGGAGGAGACCATACATTTTCCAGCAATGCAATGTTTTCAATTGCTTATGGTGTGAGTGCCATCTGTAAGATAAAGGGATTAAAATTCCTTTGACAAACAACAAGTACACATAAACTGTGAGCTGGACTCTTGCTAACATCCTTATTCCTAGCATTTAGTGATTTTTTTGATTATTTTTTTCCCAAAACTTTTGTGTCTTTTGACTGTATTTCTCAATACTCATGTTTCACTCTTTGCTAACATTTATTCTGTGGAGAGGAGATGGATCCAGGAAACCAGAGTTCTTCTCTGGACTAGAAATTGTGATTGTAAATTGTTTTTTAAACTGTATTAGAACTAGTGTGGACTCATGTGACACCTGGTTGGTTTGGTTTTGTGGGGGTTTTTTGGTGGGTTTTTTTGTTTGGGGTTTTGGTTTTGGGGTTTGTTTTTTGTTTGGCTTTTTTTTTGTTTTCTCTGGGAGGTGTAAATCCAGCATGTGTCAGTGTGTGGAACTATGTGGTGTTCTGGTCCCACTCAACTTAGAAAGGACGTAATAAAAAAAAATCCAGAAAACATGAGGAAGAACTCGAAAAAAAAACTGATGGTAGTAGAGAAAGAAGACAATTGAAGGGAGATACCAAGTCATTTCCTAACTGATTGAAGTAAAAAGGTACAGGTTCTTCATAGGGAAAAGTCCCCCAAGTACAGTTCCTTTTGAAATTAAGCTTATGCTCCACTGTATGACGCTGTGTAGATTTGGGCCAATGAAAGGATTGAGCTCAGTTTCCTCTCCTCCCTCCCACCCCGTGCAGATGCCATTAAAAACTGGCAGAACGCGTGCATGAACCTGGATGTGGAGAACGTGGAGCAGTAGGGTGCTGTTCTCAAGCTTATGCTTAAATGTAAGAGCTGCTAATCGAAGACCATGAAGGGTTGGTTTGCAGGTGCTTTGTTTCCCAAATGTTTGAGATTGGACTTCTTAACTTGGTTCTTTAATTTCCTTAATATTATTTCTATCCTCGTTATGATTGGGAAGTGCAATTTGCTGTGTTGTAACAGCTGAGAAGTATGACTTGTGTATGATCTAATGTGCAGTTGAGGTGACTTTGCACATGCCAAACTTAACACACAGGTCTTACAAAAGTGTGTTGTGGCATTCCTACCCATCCTTTTTCTGTTTCATGGTGCCTGAAATTCCCTGAGATCTGGAAACAGGTTTGCTTTGTGGTGGTAACTCCTTAGATGCCCAGATGTTAGTGATGATTGCTGTTTCATAGATAATCACAGCCTGCCTTGCTGTTTACACGGTATTTGCCTGTAATCTCATTTCCTCTTGTGTGCAGTTTATTCCTTTTTTGTTTGGTAGTTGATTTTTCCTTTGTCTTCACAGTTCCATTTTAGCAAGGAAGGGAGAAAATAGTGTCTTCCCACATGACATTTTCTAAATTACTGCTACAGAATTGAACTGTATCTATAATAATCTGAGGGATTTTTGTTTCTTAGAGCAACAGCTGGGAAGAGGACCTTGTAGTTACAAGTTTTGTGCTTGTTCTGGACTTCTCTTGTGCAGAACTTTCCAACCATTGCCCATGTGATGCTAGATGTCAGATATAGTCAACTGACCCTGTAGACTAAAGAGAGGTCATCAAGTGCCCTTCTGTTTGTGACATGGAAGAAAAAATGGTCCTATATTTCCAGAAATTGGGTTACTGCACTTTCACAGTACATTGACACTGATCTTACTCTTGTTTTGTAGAAGATACTTACACGTAGAACTGTCTTGCAAGCAGTTATGCCAAGTAGTTACTACTGATAGAAAGGTAGGTTGTTTGTCAGTAAGGAAAAAAATTTCAATGAAAAGATGAAAGAGCATTTCTAATCCTATTTGCTACTTGATTTTTCCAGGTGTAGTTATATGGATAGCAACATAGCAGTTTTATGAAGTACTCCATTAATGTGTGATCTTTAGTATATATGTATGTATGATCTTTCAGTATATATTATATCAAAAATCAATTTTTCAAATGGATGTTCATAAGGATGAATTTATTTAAAAAATCAGTTAGCAGGATTAGATTTGGTTTATACCAAGTTGATATCGCTCTCCTCTGTTCATTCTTGTTGGACAATCTGCCAAAGCTTTGAAATTTTCAGCAAGAGAAATTGTGGGTGGACAAGGGAAGGTGATTGATTAATTACAGTCACAGTCAGCTTAGATTTACATGATTTATATGAGTGGCTATTTGAGCTGAAAGCTCATAAAGGTCATTAGGCTTCATTTTAAACGGCAATCTCAAACAGTCCATTTTCTTTGATAAGTCATGTGCTGTTAAAAATGTCAAAAGTTATTAGCACTTTTTATTTCCCATCTCCTAGTATTTTAGCAAATTACATATCTATAAAAGTAGTGCTCATGGTAATTATCACTGTTCAACTAACTTTTACAAACTTAAGAGCTGCATAAAGTTTATGAAATTCATCCTTCCCAGGCACTTGTGTGGAAAAATTCTATGAATAATGCAAAAGGTAACCCACTTCTTCGGTTAATATGATATTATTCTGATTTAGTTTTTAAAATAATTCATGTGCTATTGTCATATTTAGTGTAGAAGAACTCTCAAGTTCACTGGTTGTATTTTTCTGATACCAGGTTAAGACTTGCCACCATTTCTGCGATGCTGTTACCTCTGGAAAGTTTAACTGGAATGAAGTCTAGTTTACCTCAACAAGAAGTGCAAATACAATAATTATCCCAGAGCTGGTTTGGCCAGCGAGGTGTTAAGCAGGGATCACAGTAAGAGTGAGTGCTGGGAAGTGGGGTTTTCTCAGAGCAGCGGCTGTAGGTGAATGCATCCTTCCTAGGGTGTAATCGCTGCGACTTTAGTCAGAAGATACTTCATACTCCTAGAGCTTAGTTTTTAGTTTCCAACAGCAAGGAAAACTGAATAGAAGGATTGAATGATTGAATGAATAACACAGATCTGTAGGTGCTGGTTAGTCTTAGTTTTACCTTATTTGAGAGCTATTGCCTGTTTCTGTACGCGCTAGAAAATTGTGCTCAGGGCTGGGAATAGCTATTCTTGTGCTCTACAGCTGCAGTGAAGATAGTGTGTCTAAAAGTGAAGATATTCTAAGAATTAATGTTTGCTCAGTGCTTTCAAAGAAGAGGTACTGGTGTAGGTGCTTAGTGCTACCTAAGTGACTGATTTAGCTTTATTCTCAATTATTATCTTCTGACTAAAGATTATGTCCTTTTAAGTGTAAACACTTAAGTTTGGTTCTTTCCAAATTAATTCTGACCCCTTTGAGGTATGAAAATTTTATTATATCACTTTGTTGTGGAGTTTCAGTTAGACAGTCATTGTGTACTCATCATATCTATTTTGGACAAATACACAGCACTTGGTTCCCAGCTCTTCCTCTTTATTAATGGTAAAACACGGGCATGTTAACTCTCCATTTGCCGTATCTGAAAATGTTTCCCAACATGCTATCTTAAAAGGTTATTTTGTATAGCTTTGCTTTAAGGAACACTTCTATTTACATGTTAGGTTTTCAGTAACATTAAATACTTTTATTGGTACTTCTGACTGAACTGAACAGTTGCCAAATATAAACTTTGTCATGGCCAAATATAAATTTTATGTAATGGTTCTAGCCATATCTTAGACCCACAAAGAATATTAGAAGCTTGCTAGTCACAGTTATGCAGGTATTTCACTTCAGTACCTGTTTGCAGCACAGCTTTGTACAGTGGCAACATTACCGTGTTGTTATCATTATACCCAGAAGTAAAAAGCAGCATAAAGAAGGATGTTGTGGCTTTAAAGAGGTGAAACAAGTTTTAGAAACTGTCTTCACCGAATTAGGAAAAGAAAAAAGAGCCATGTTGAACATTTTGGCAATGGGGTGTCCTCCCTTGACTTCCATCGTGACCTCATGAAACCAAAATCTTTTGAGTATGATGTGAAGGGCTCTATAAGAGCACCTCACTGCCATGATGACAAGCATCATAAAAGTTAGCCAAAATTAAAGGTGCATGTATAAGTAAAATATTATGTTACAGGCATATTGCAAGGCACCAACATAAAGAAGTCATCTTTTTCTTCTTCTTCTGTCTCTCTCCCTGTAAGCCATTCCCAGTGTCATGGATCTTGGAGAGACTCGAAATGTTATGCCTATTTCAGCTGAACTATCCAGAAAGGAATTAGGAAAATACAACAGCAAAAATATGAGCAAGTTTAACTGAAATTTAGAGGCTTCACATGGTGGAGGAACTAAGACTTTACAGTTTGAGACTAGTTCTCTTGACTGTGAGTAGATCGAGATGTATGTTAGAGTTGATCTGGTATACTTTTTGGTGATTTCTGTGGAGCATCAGTATTCATTTCTGCCTTTTGAGAGTGATAGCACAAAAGCAGAAGAAAGAAACCTTTCTTTCCAAAGAAGAGAAGGAGCAATGGAGGTTGATTTTTCCCCAGTAGCTGGAGCAGGAAGAAGAGGAATGCCCATCCTCCTCCTTCATTGCTAATTTGTAAATGTTCTTGTGCAGATTTCTGAGATAGGAAGGCTACTGCGGCGGGGGGGTGGAATTTACTGTAAAAGGACGTACACTTTGAGGCTTGATCTGGAGTGATGAAACTGCGCTCTCAAGAATTTTTGGACTGGTGGTACCTCAACAGCATGTCAGTAGATTGTGCCATTTGATGTACACTTTGTCTCTTCGTTCTGTGTTTGAAATTTTCTTTCAGCTTGACAAGAAACATACTGTTATTTCATTTCTGTATCTCCCTTCTTGGTCCCTGCATGGAGTCACTGTGTTTCATGGAGTCCTCTTTTTGTTTTCTCAGATTGATTATTCAAATATGAATGATTCTCTGACAATTTGACAGAAAGTGGCTGAGCGATGGTTTTTGATATTCTTTGTAATGTTCCTTCAGTGTCTTAATTGTGAAGGAAAGGGGGCTACTGTCCTTAACCAGGTTGTGATCTGAATGTATGCCACAGCTCAGAGTCATGGTTCTGGAAGTTAAGCAGTTACAGCATTTTCTTAAAGAATGTCAGCCCAATGTTCAGTTGTGGTCAGCAAGTGAATGATTAGAAAAGAAATACAGAACAAAACAGAAGATGTGTCTGCAACACTGTCTGCATTTCTGGGCAGCCCCTCTCTGGATATGGAGTGAGTGGGACAGATGCAGAAGGTGATGTGCAAATGTATTGAGTGATTTCTGTAAAAGAATCTGTATTCATCTTGGCATGTGGACAGTTAAACCCACAGGAACATGTGCGCTACTGCAGCCTGTTGGAGGAACTGACAACAGGTTTGAAACAGGAGGGAAAATAAAAATTGAAAGAAAAAAATAAAATACATAAATACATACAGGTATTTTTCACAAAGAGTATAGTAAAGTTTTAGGTCATACTGCGACTGGATAATGAGAAATCTGAAGTTTAAGTTGTATTTAAAAATAGAACAGACAAACGTAGGGAGGTATCAGTGCTCCATAGCTGTCCAAATGCAGCTTCTGCTGCAGGAAACCCTCACCTGCTGCTCACTGCAGCTGGAGAGGTGTAATGCGGAAGCACCATTCTGCATGTCCTCTCTTGTATATTTTGTCTCTCAACTTTTGGTGAGGTTGCTGTCACGGAGCCATTATCTTCACTTAGGATGACTGTTTTCGTGCAGTCATTTTATGCAGAAGTAACCCTTACGCTGCCGCTCCTTTCACACTCCTGGATCACTGATACTCAGAAATCTTTTCTGTAGGTTGACTCTGTCAACTGGTTTGAGCTTGAGCTGAACAAAACCCCCACAACAAGGCTGCATTTGCTGTCACTGCACATGATTCGCATAAGTATTTGCAAATTCCCATAAGTTTATACTTTGTTGATTGTATCTTTTACTACTTTTTCCCCCTCTCTTTTTCCTCCAAGGATGTTATCTTTATCTACTAGGCTTCTGAAATGATCTTTCATCCCGTTTCATTTTCTGTTACAAGTTCCTGAATTTTTTTTGGTGTTTGTTCCTGTCTTGTTCACAAACTGTTATTTCCTGCGATAAATAAGAGAGAGAGGACATCATCAAGGTCTCTGCTCTTTTTCATTCTCAATTATGAGCTAAGGTCACTGATTGCTTCTTAACAGACTTCTTGTCTGTTACTTAACTTCTTGTTAGTTAATTCCTGAAAAGTATCCAGGAGATACTTCAAGCGTTGGTCCCAGACACATCAGAGCAGATCTGTTTATTTTTCACGTGTGCTTCCCCCTTTGCTCTATTAGATTTACTGAGGGGTCTTCATATTTACCAAGGGGTCTTCATGTTTACTGGTTAAGCATTTTCTTGTTCCTGGTTCTGATTTGCCTTCATTTTCATCAGAGCTCTGTACACTAATGCTCACAGTTTGAGGAACAAGAAGAATTGCAGATTCGCAGAGCTGTGATGTCACAGAATGTGAGTGTGGTCACAGGATGGTCATGGAGGGTAGGCGGGAGGAAGAGGATGAATAGCACTCCTAGGTTAGGAGCTTCTTGATGGTGCAATGCTCACAAACATCATAACAAACAAGGAGCATCTCTGTCTAAAACTAAGAAAGGAGTATCTGGGAAGTGGAAAGAGGCACAGGTTCTTGGAGGTGTAGGGGCAAAGGGGGACTAAAGCTCATCTGGAGCTAAGACCAGAAGGGACATAAAAGTTAAAAGGCTGCAGTGATGCTAGTAGGAAAAGGAAGTTCAAGGAAAATATGACTGATAGTGAGACTAGCCTAGTGATGGACAATATGGAAAAACTGAAGTACTCTTTTTTTTGTTTTGTTTTTTGTTTTGGTTTGGTTTTGTGTTTTTGGTGTGTGGTTTTTTTTTTTTTTTTTTTTTGGGGGGGGAGTGGGGTGTTTTGGTTTTGGTTTTTGCTTTTGGTTTGTTTAGTTGGAGCAAAGTATTCCCAAGGCCTCTAGGTGCACAAGTACGGTTTGGAAGGAAGGATAAGAGAGCTAATGATGGGAGAAAAACAGGCTGGAGAATACTTAGAGCAGTGTAACATATTCATGAGAGGTCACAGATGACTGTAAAGAGGCTAATGTTATACTCTTCCCTTGGAAGATCATGAAACTTGTCCATTTCCAAACACATAAAGGACAAGAAAATAATCCAGAACAGTCAGTATGAATTTACAAAAGGCAAACCATGCTTGGCAACCTGTTTGCCTTCAGTAGTGAAGTGACTGCAAAGTGGTCTGTGTGGAGAGTAGTGCTTGCAATTTACCTTGACTTTAGTCAGGCTTTTGCTCTGCCTCCTCCAGATTTCTCATTTGGAAGATGTGGAGGTATGGAATGAAAGAGCAATCTGTTTGTTGAAGCTCATGAAGTCCCAATGGGAGAGGTGCTCATGCCGGCTGAGGACTGACTGGCAGTCCTGCTGAAAAGGTGCCAGGGGTTGTGGTGAATGCAAAGTCAAATATGAGCCAAGTGTGAATAAGGCAAAATTGGTTACATTAAAAGACACATGGTTAGCAGAACGAATATATCGCTTTTCTGCCTCTGGGGCTGTATCCAGAATACTGTGTCCAGTTCTGGATTCTCCAGTTCAGGGCAGATGTGGAGAAGTGGTTAGGGACCAGTGAAGTCTACCACGATGGTCCGGAGTCTTAAAGCCCATGATCTGTAAGAAAAGGGTAAAGGAGCTGGACTTCTTCAGTATGGTGAAGAGGAGGCTAAGGGACAATCTAATAGCATGTTTGAAGGGCAGTTACAGAGATAGTGGAGCCAAGTTTTTTTGCTAGTGACAAATGATGTAAATTTGCCCAAAAATGTGACTTGAAAGTTTCAGAGTGGATGCTGGGGAACTTACTTACAAGAAGGGTAGTGCTGATGTGAAGTAGATTACCCAGAGAGGCTGAACCTCCCTACTTGGAAGTTTTTGAGACTTTGCTGGACAAAGCCTCAGCTGACCTGATCTAGTGTTGGTGATAGTACCGCTTTGTGTGGGAAATTGGCCCAGGGATCTCCAAATCTCTCTTCCTACCTACCTTTTCATCTCTTTCCTAAACAGCATACTCAGTTTTGGTTCCTTCCTCTAATCGCTCTACTTCTGGAGTTAGACCTTGGAGTTTTGAGTCAGTAGGAGGTGAGCAGATAGCAGGCAGTAGCTAAATCTGGTACTGAAAAAATGACTGTGCCACCTGCTTGTTCCTCCAGAACTCATGTCTTAGCACTACACTGCTACATATGATATTTTCTTTCTTTAAATAGTTGCATTTTTCCCAGTGAAATTATACAAAACTTACATAAAGGTCCCGGTTGACAGATGTAAAGCAAAGAAACAGCTAAAATTAGACGAGGTAAAAATAGAGGTTGGGAAGCTGTCTGAATGATCTTATCAGCAACAAATTTATGCTGAATTCTGCCAGCTTGGTCTGCTCTGTTTATTAGGTCAGACTGTAGCTCAGACAGAGTTCATAGAAGAGAAAAAGGTGTCATGCTGAAAAATATGCATTTAAAACTTTATTGAAGTCTATCAAAAGTCAACATGCTTTAAAATTGCTCGATATGTCCATGATCTTTCGATTTGGCCCTTTGCAGAAGGAGGGTCTGCTGTTTGAGCCTCAAGAGAGGAAGACAGATTATTTGTGAACTTTGAAGATAATTTAATTGAAGCTTATCAGAAATGTGCAACTGTATGGTGCACTGAATAGTTGGTGAAAGGACTTTTGATGTCATAGTGTCACATCAAAAAAGGAATTTTCTAGTAAGTGTATTTGTGGGGGAGTTCCATCCAGTTCCCTCTATTCCTGGTGAATGCAGAGTTCATTTGTGCTATGGCAGAAAAGACAGAGTCCTGTATTTAATTTCTTTTTTACGGAGTTGCCATATGGACACAGGTCAGGAATAAGGTAGGGGACATACTTTGCAGCATGCTGGCTTCTCTGTGTGAACGTATTTGTTCATTGCTCTTCTGAGAGTGGTCTACTTTGATTGCCATGGGATGAAAGCACTTTGTGGGTAGTCAGTGAGGAGTCCTTGCGAGTTCACGCTCTATTTTACTGTATGGTGTTTTCTAATGTCTCCATTCTCATAATTGGTAATGTCAATGATACTGAAAACATTCAGAGAACACCTAAATGTAGACAAAGACTGAGAGATTTGTGCAGATAATATTAGTGACTTCTGATCTGCCAACTAAAAGACCAATTCTGTTAATTAGCTCTGCTTAAAAAAGAGTTGACATAATTCATTATCATAAATCCATGAGAATACTTTTCCAGGTGCTAAAGAAAATCTGCTGTATTGTTTTTTCTGATAGGCATTTGAGAGACAATTCCCTCTGTAATTCATTAGGCATTGCATTTCAAAACCAGTCTTTGGTTGAAATTGTTTTGTGGATTTTTACAGATTCATATTTTTACAGATCGCTAATTGCATTTGTCTGTCAGACACTGTGTGAATTAAACTTCTAGAAGACTTCTTGGTAGGAACATAAAAGAGTGTTAAAAAGCTTAATACAGCCTGCATATGTAAAAGTGTTTGGGGCTTTTTTTTATCTATGTCACTAAGAGTATTCACAGTAGCATCAAAATATTTCAAACTTCTGGAAGGATATCCCTTTGTATGGATGCCTAGAAGATATGTAACAAAATATCACGGCACCTGTTAAAAGATGGTTAAAAGAATATTATTAGTATGTATAAATTATTGTGTAATCCTAGGCTCTGATCTGTCTCAATGAGCAGGTATTGATTTAATGCAAGGATCAATTTCTGACCGAGACCTATATTCTTCTAGAGGCTTTCCTTATGTTAAAATCTGTGAATATAAGGATGGATTTCTGTGTTAAAGGATGTGCTTTCTGCTTCCTGTTCTTCACTTTTGATGTTAGTAAGAGGAATCAGAAAAAATTAATTCGAATCTTGTTTCTTAGAGTCAGAACAAAGGTAATGGCTGACTCAATAGCCCATTGTTTACTTATGGATGTAGCCTAGTGAAGTCTCCTCCAGAGGAGGCCATGAAGATGATCAGAGGGCTGGAGCACCTCTCCTGTGAGGACAGGCTGAGAGAGTTGGGGTTGTTCAGCCTGGAGAAGAGAAGGCTTCGAGGAGACCTTATTGCAGCCTTTCAATACATAAAAGGGGGCTTATAAGAAAGCTGGAGAGGGGATGTTTACAAGGGCATGTAGTGACAGGACAAGGGGTAATTGCTTTAAACTGAAGGAGGGTAGATTTAGATTAGATGTTAGGAAGAAATTCTTCACTGTGAGTGTGGTGGGGCACTGGAACAGGTTGCCCAGAGAAGCTGTGGATGCCCCCTCCCTGGAAGTGTTCAAGGCCAGGTTGGATGGGGCTTTGGGCAACCTGGTCTAGTGGAGGGTGTCCCTGCCCATGGCAGGTGGGTTGGAACTAGATGGTCTTTGAGGTCCCTTCTAACCCAAACCATTCTACCATTCTACGAATGTGACTTTGCAAGAGGGCAGGGAGAGCTCCTGCCCAGGGTAGAACAGAAGCAGCGTTGGTCTGACTGAGGTTGTCTGTGGACCTGTTGGAGCACTTCTAGTTAACAAGTGGAAACTAGGACAGTGATTTTCTCAGTCCTCGTTGCTGTTCTGTTACTAGCTTCTGCTTAGTAATGTCTATACTAAGGCAAAGTACAGTCTAAGCTTTCTAGCCAGCTTGGGTGGTTGTATAATACATTTTAGCTCCTTCTCTGATCCAGTACTCCTGCAGATCATGCTGTTCACTGTCCCGTTTGAAGCCTGAAGTTACAAATTTTAGTCGTAATAAATGTCCAATTCTCATAAACATTATATTTTCACTGTGTGCGAGCAGTGCTGCTGTAGTCTTTTGGTTTTGCCTGTTCTGTGTGTCTTCTGGTTACAGTCTGAGCGGCAGGGTCTGGGGAGGAAGAGGATGCTGTTTCCTGAACAGGTAGTGGCAGCAGGATTCTTCCTGGTTGCTGAAGTCTGGAAGTATTCTGAGGGAGAGCATTTTGTAATTATGTGTGGTGTTGGACAAAGATCATTTGGCCATGGTGAAAGTTTTATGTTTTAAATAGAGTTGTCTTGCGATTTTATGATTCTTTTTTTTAATGTTTTATCAGCTAGACCTCAAAACAAATTGCAAATCTTTTTAACGTGAAAGGTATTTGATATTATATCCAGAATATACACAGGAGAATAATTTCACACGCAGAGCAAGACATTGAAATTTTCAGGTTTTGCTTTGGTTTTTTGTTTGTTTGTTTGTTTGATCTGTTATCTTTGCAGTGATTTTGGGTAGGACTTGTAACTTGTCCCTCTGCATACTGATCTCTAAAATTACCTTTGGCAGTAAGATGCCTAGCATCTTTGAAGTTGTCTTTATATAGTACAGTCCTCAGAAAGGCACTTTTTAGCTCAAGCACTTCTCAGATATTTGAACAGAAGCTCTATACTAGAGTGAAATAGTGTTATGAACAGTATTTTAAAAAAATGAGCTACTTGCCCTGATTTGTGTTTCATTAGCAAACAAATTTATGCAGTATCTTTTCAGTACATTTTACTCTCTTCCTGGTGCTTAATTATTGGCAGCTTGAAACATCAAATAGATCTATAGCTGCTCAAGTTATTGATCTGTAACCCTCAGCATCCAGTGGAAATGTTTTCAGTCAGTTTTTGCATGTTGCTGCTTTTAGACAGCTGTATAATGCTGAGGGTGTCAGCACAGAAGTCTCTTTGCCCATCAACAATTACAGCTACAATTTTTCGGTTGTAACAATACATGCTTTTTAAGTATGATATTTGTAGGCAAAGATATTGAGTTGCCTATTGGAAAATTGTGAGAAAGGCTGCTGATAAGCTACCGTATTGCAGTGCCAACAACCATCTCACTTACTGAAGGAGCAGGAGATGTCCTCTGTAATTCTAGTCCTATTTAACAAACCAGCCTTAGAATAGCTTTCCCACTGTAACGAGCTGCTAAACGAAGTGAGTCTGCATTTAGTCTAATTGAAGGTATTTCTAGAACACTCATTGCTGGTGATTGTAAGCCTCATTTAAAATAGTAGTATGTAAGTCTTCACGGACTGAATTTTTAAACTGTCGTTTAGCTATGAATTATGAAATGCTATTCCTACGCATGCTACCTAGATAGGTTAATAAATTGTTATCCAGTATGTTAGCCTATCTAAATTTTGCAGACCTTGCAGCTGTAATGCTGAGTGCCTCGTGATCTGGTAGTGTGGTTTTCCTCGCAGAGGATTTACTTCTGTTCACGTGTGCAAGCAAAGAGCAGAGGGAGATAGTGAATTCCTTAAACTTTATTTCTGAGTTTGGGCTGAAGCAGAGAATTGAGCTGTTTTTCTCAAATGTCAGGCTAGTTGCTTGCTTGCCTGACCATCCTTCCTCTCTCGTATTGCAAAGAGAGCAAATGTAAAGATGGAATTAAAAAAATTACAGTGCATATATGATGTGATGATGGTACAAGCATTTCTTCCTGCTCATTAGTAACTGTAGGCTAGGCCAAGTTGCCACTACTCTCCGGGTCAGTTGCTGATAACAACTTTTCCAATGGTGTCTTCCAGGCCTTGTTGTTATGTAGTGGGTATCAGAATTTCAACAGCTTTGTCAGTTATTGGGCAATAAACCATACCGACTTTCCCATGTGTGTAGATTACAATTAAAAAGCAGATATGGATTATGATGGCTTCTTGAAAACAACAAATATTTTTGTAAATGTATTAAATCCTTTCCAGGTATAATATTGCATAGCCTTCTTAACTTTTCATGAATTGATTGCCAGCATTTTTATGGCATTATTCCCTGTGTTACGGCAGTAAAGTTTGCGCATCGCAGTGTCAGTCCAGCCAAATAGTAAAAACCACCACACTCAACCTCCATCATTTGGAGAGTTAAATTGCAAAGATGTGGAAAATGCTGCTGCAAGGCTTGAAGCGAATAGTCTGGAGGCACATATGAAGGAGTGGATAGAAGATGGTGGGCTATAACTTCTTGACTGTTTTGCCTGGAATGGTCTGGACTCTTCCTTTGGAAGATGGTTCTTTGAAGTTCTTCAGAGAAGTCACACCATTTGAGATTGTGATACTTTTGTGTTATTTGTAAAAGATCCTCATGAGTCATCTTTTCTAGGAATGCTTTTTAAAAGGCAGTGGGACAGATTACATAGGAATATTCTTCATAATGATCAGGCTATATCCAGTAGTTTGAGGAACAACTGGAATTTTTTTCCTTTTTGGCTATAGCGTATCAATTTTGTTAGTTTATTCATCTGTTGGTTACCTCCCTTTTTGTAGCTTTGAAAGTTATTTAAAATGACAGATTCTGTTCTAACCTGCCATTGCAGCTGAGGTCCTGACTTTATGGAAGCTCTTTAAATGCATTTTTTAAAAGAAAAACAGAGTATAGTTTTCTATTTTTTGTATAGCTGATGATAGACTTTAATTTTGCAGAAATCAATAGTAAGTATTAGCTTGGACAGTAGCAGACTCGGGTTTTTTTTCAATTCAAAAGTCTTCTGGTATTACACATTGTTCTTGTACTAAAAATATTTTAGAGTAGTTTAATACTAATAATACAGCTGTCGCTGAACAAAAATGTTGATTTATTAGGTGAAAATGATCTTAAAAAGTAATTAAAATTGTTCATACCAATGACCTCTGTTTTCATGGTCAAGTGGTTAAAAGACTGTCAAAAACTGCATCAGTAAACTGCATTTAAAGGCATCATGATGAGATACATTGGTTTGGCTTCTATGATGAGGTCATTAAGTTAGGGCTAAAATGAAAAGCAAGTTCTTTGTACATCTTTTACATTAATATATTTTAATATGATAATGATATATTTTAATGTTAATTTCATTTCTGATTTCTTCCTGCTTTCTCTGGAAGCTGCAGTTACAATATATTGCTGAGGATGGTTTAAGTCTTTTATATACTGCATGGGTGCATTTTACTCTTGGACTTGGGATTTAATCAGTTAAGAGATTATTTATTTATTTATTTATTTATTAACACCCCCCCACCCCCCCGATCATTAGGATTGAGGGTTTCTTTTTGTTTTGCTCTATAATCTGAGATACAGCATCCTCTGAAAACATCCCTCTACAAATTCCTTGCTTTCACAGGAGCTAGGAAGAATCTTCTTCCTGAGGCATTTTATAGTTGTGGGTTTTGGTGCTCATATTGGATCTGAGGTTTCTCTTACAAAGTTTTGGGAAGTGTTTTAGTTTGTGGCAGCAAGGTGTTTATGGGGCGGTTGCCTGCCCCTTCCATTCCTGTGTTACTTGAATTTTCGATGGTGTCTTAATTTCGTTTTCAAGCAATTGAATTGTTGTTTCTAAATAATAAATGGTAAAGATGTCTGAAGGCTGTGTTGTAGTATTTTTCTCTACTTTTTATTTCCAGAAGTTGTTACTTTCTTAGGGGAAACTCCTTACTGTCTGAGCTTACCTAAGGGCAGTTGTTGTGGGCAGAGGTTCAGCAAACCAGATGACACTGACGATGGCAAAGGAAAAGGAAGTTTAAACATGTCAATATATAAAACATTGTGGTATTGTCTACCTTGAAATACCTTGCAAATATTTGTTGATGTAGTACTGCCATGGTACTGCTTGCAAGCATTCTTGCTCTGGATGTGATTCTCACTGTTTGGGTGGTATCAATTTATAACCAGTTGCCTCAGATTTTCTGTACACAATCTCAATTACTTGAAACCACGCTCGGAGCAGGTGTTTTAGTCTCTCTCTTTCCCCATTATCCATATTATCAGATGAGAAAAAAGCTGAAATGGCTAATCCCTAAGTTATTTTTGGGTGTTGGTAGGTGATACCTTGTTGGTCTTGAAAACCTGAGCACTCTGAAAAGATTTGTTCTTCAGTTGTGACTTGGCCTGTTTGAATTCAGCTCCAGTTGAAAAGGGTGAAGAACCATCAGGTGTACAGAGTGGCACTTTGTGGAAATATGCATGCGACATAATTGTAAAGCAAGTGGCTTGATGCAAATGTATTTAGTTGGAGGTGCTGCTGTAGCCTCCGGTCATCCAAATGTTGTCCTGAATATTTTTTGAATAAATTTTTTTGCATAAACTTTTTTTTTTTTTTTTGCATGCGTCCTTATGGCAGCTACATTAATCATAACTGCACTAAGAGGTGCATGATGGCAACAGTTTTAAATTTATCTTTCTCAAATGAGGAGTTCATAAAGAAACCTACTCTGTAGCATGTTTCTTAGAGTATTGCAACATTATAAATGAAGCGATACAGCAACTGATGCGTGTAGTTACCTCTTCAGTGGACTTTCTAGCAGAGAAACCAAACACTATCTGAGCAGTGAATTAACTAGGGCGTATGGTGTCTGACTAAGAATTAAGAATTCTTAAGATGAAGGAAAATATCTTTCTATTTTCAATATATTTTTTGATTCTTAAATCACAGGCCATTTAATAGGGAATGACTTAGAGTGCAGCAACAAACATTTGTATAACGAAAGGGGACAGGTCTCGTGTGTACCATGTGCTTTCAAAGAAAAAGTGTTTGGAAGCACAGCCTATCCCAGATATTCCAGAGCAGTAATTGGAATTTATAGGTTTTTTCTCATCTCTCACTAAGGAGACTGAAATGAAGAAAGTGACCTTGTGATATCAATGCTTGATACTATTCTTAGCAATCCCAGCCTGTGTGTGCATACCTGTGTCGAGCAATTCCTGTTTAATGCTTTGCTTGTAAAAGTGAGAAGAACAATGAGCATTAAGTCTCTCTCAAAAAAGTGCATGACCTGCTGAAAAATGCATATATAATATTCTTCTTTATGAACTGTATTGTAAATATAGATATATGTTTAAATCACAATATCAGTAAGGTACAGGGAGTTGAACATTCACACAGGATAACGCTATTGCTGCACTCATATCACCATTCAGTTAAAAAAAAAAAAA
>VXBL01001372.1:334814-350408 GCA_013400195.1 Aramus guarauna
AAAAAAAAAAAAAAAAAGTCAGCATCCTCTCCGTGTTGGGAGGGTTCCAGAAGTAACTGCTCTCAACTACATTCACTACAAATGTGCCATGATGACTCTTATTTTTTCCCTCTAAAATGTCAGTTTTACCCATCTGTAGAATTATTCTGTTTAGGCCATTCATTTAACTCTTTTACACCTTTTGAAGAAATCGGGGATTTAAGACTGATCAGCTGAAACCTTCAGGCTTATTACAGCATATGCAATACATTGGTTCTTGCCATTCTACCTATATTGGAAAGAAAATAAAATTCATAAATAAGGTACCTGCAAGTGGAGCACTTTGGAAAATCTCCATTCCAGTTTTTATTCTGCCTCAGCTTAATGAGCCACATTTGTTCAAATTCAGAGGTAGCAGTGGAGCAGCCGCAAGACCATTTTGGTGCAGTAGTTCTTGTATGTCTTACAGTCAGTGGCTCTATTTAGCTTGCAGGAGGTTTATCATTGTTCACTTCTCCTTCTTTCCAAACACTATGGAATATAATTTGGTGCATCTTCATTTCCAAATAAGTGTTCTTTAACAAAATGAAGCAACTGCAGCATGCATTATGCAAGCCATAGCAAAAGCACTGAATAGATTGAAAAGGTGAGGAGGAACAGAAACATAAAGTTAAAAACAAATTTGACAAACTGCTTGTCCAAAACTCTTTCCAGGAAAATTCCAGATTGAAATTCTAAGTATTTCACATCTGCAAAATGAAATTAATTGATCTCAAAAGTACAGTGTACTGCATATCTGTGATAAAATGAATTTAACATTTGCACAATGAAGCACAAATAGCAAAGCTAGAACCAAAATAGCTTTCCAATATTTGAATTTCTTCTTATGCTAATTATTTGATGGTAGTTCTCTAATTTATCAGCACACATCTCTAAAGCATTTTACCTCCTCTTATTTGTGCTGTTTATGTATATGCAGCATTTCATCGACATGTGCATACAATCTGTTTGTTATAGGAATGATGTTGTCAAGAAATATTATAAAAAGACTCATCTTTCAGGTTATTTTGTGCACAAAATCTTGACTTCTTGGAAACTTGTAATAAGTGCTGTATATTTTGTTTGTCTGTGACTGTCATTCATGCAAGATGCTTGTTTGCACAACTCAATACACACACAAAATGTTGGAAATTCT
Source organism: Aramus guarauna (assembly GCA_013400195.1). Taxonomy (NCBI): domain Eukaryota; kingdom Metazoa; phylum Chordata; class Aves; order Gruiformes; family Aramidae; genus Aramus; species Aramus guarauna. The sequence continues at coordinate 335,989 of VXBL01001372.1, forward strand.
TTGTACCAGTACATGGCCGTGCTTAACCTCTGGCTACCTACTTGTCTGAAAAGCAAGTGAAAAATGCACGTAAATTCATAATTTTCTGGTAGTTCAGATTACTTCAGAGATTTTAAAAAGGGAGTTTAAAGCACAATTTAGTACTGAAACTTCAAGAAGTGCTGCGTTCCAGCTGTCTGATTTTCAGGAAATAGAGTGAAGTTGCTCAGATAAATCCGAAGTTGTTAGTTTCTTCTCTTGGATACTAAGGAGGTTTCTCTCCAGCAGGAAAATAGTGCTATGGTCTTTCAGTAAAGCCATTTTTCCAAGCCAGATTTCCAAGACTTTCAGCTTCTGCATAATACTGGTTAATACTGGTTAGCCTGTAAATCTATGTTTGTGCATTTGATTAGTATCAAAGAGGAAGTGATGTAGAATTTGTAAATATAAATATGCTGATTCCAAGGAATTTTGTTTTAGACTGTTCTAAAAAGGTATTTATCCAGGTCAAAAGGTGAATGATATAGTACTAGGCTCTATTAATAAAAACTGTACTTTGGCAAATGGAGAAAGAGTAACCTTTGTAGAAAAGCATTGTAATGGTAAAACCCCCTCAAACCCAAGCACAAAACCACCCCTCTTTTGTGTCACAGTGTCAGTATACCATTCCCATAGGTTTCCTGAAGCTCAAAATACTGATTCCTTTAAGCTGGGCTTCCCTTGTTGTTTGAGAAGTGCTCTTTGGTTTTGGTAATGTGGTGTGCTAGTTATTCTAGTTTCATTTCTTGCTTGAGACTCATTTGAAACTGTTCATTTTGCATATGTTTAGAATATTTAGAGGGACAACAATTGATAACTTTGCTGCTGCTTTTTGTTGGGCGAGTAGTCCTTTGTGCTCTTCGCAAGGCTGAGATCCTGGATTTAAGAGGCATTGCCAGCTTTTCCTGTCCAGCAAAGATACCAGCACTTCCAACGTGTGACTGCGTGCAAGCTGACAGAGTGTGTAACGCTTGGTCAGAACTGCACGGTGTTCCTTCATGTGGTATTCATGGGTTAAGTGATAGGACTCCATAGCTACAAGGAGAATAGCTAGTCAGAGAAAACGCAGTGGGGAAGACCTGGGGACACAGGTGGGATCAGCCTGCTGAAAGGATTTCTCCCACCTGTGGCTGGAGGGGAACCACCTTTCTCCTGGCAGTTCCTGCCTTCCCAGTTGAGGAGGCACAATCCAGAGCCAAGGTCGCATGGATTTTGTATGGAGGGCAGCAAACTGATAGCTTACAGGGCTGCTGGCAGGCAGTCTCTGCTCTGGGAGACGCAGCTTCTGAGAAAAAGGAAACGTTTAGGGCAGTTAGGATTTCAGCCTTCTGAGCTTCATCTAGGTGCATCTTTGTGTTTATTTGTGACAGTAGGGGTTATGAAGATCCTTTAAACGTGGTGTGTCGCACGGGAAAATACAGAGACTTCATCTGCTTAGTGGTGAGAGATCCTCAGTACCATAGGACAGGAACTGTACAATCCGAGGGGTTGTCTGATGCATGAGAGATGTCCAAGAATATCTTTGGGTTTATTTTTTGGTAATTTACTTCCTGACAACAAAGTAATCCATGTCCTGTATCACCCAACGATCTCATTTATCAGCCTGTTGTCACACATTTGGGGTGCTGAAATAGATTGGCAGAGCGGTGGCCGAAGCCCTTAAAGAGGTTGGTCATGTTCAGCAGTGGTGCCTCTTCATTGCAACTGTGGAGAGAAGTTATGGAACAGTGATTTGGATGGTGAAGTCCCTTTAAGAAAAGGCATTTACAAATAACTTTTTAATCTCTTTTTAGTTATGCGTAATGTATAAAACATGTTGCTGTGCCTATTTAATAAAAATAGACTTAATACAAAAAGCAAGTTTAATTAAAACTCATAACTGGAGATGTCAGAATTCTGATCACAGATCTGAATATTTCTTTCTAAATTTAGTTATATATTCTGAATTTCATGATGGATATTATGTACTCAGTGCTTTGGGAAGTCATGCATAATGTAACAAGGATTTTCACTTAACAGTACCTCTAGCAAATGTTCTCTGTGCTGATATTGTATGCCAAGTAGAATGTGGTATAACAAATGATTTATTTATTTTCAGTAGGTCATTAAATTTTATCTTCAAAATTTTGTGAAATTGCAAGAACTTAAAAAGGAAGCGTAACCCATTTAAGTTACATGCGTGAGAAGATAGGTTTGTGGATGCAATCAAATCACAACTGCATTTTATAATCAGGTGGCTCTACTGGGGCAGAAATAATTTTAGTGACTCCATAAAGCTGAAATCCTAAACTTGTCAGTTGCAAAGAGTAGTAGTCCTGAAGAAAGCAAAAATTTTATTTTCAAGATAAAATGTTCCCCTTGCAAAGATATGTAACTTCTGTAAAGAGGACCAGGCACTTAGGGCCCACCATTTCTCTGATGGAGAAATACTGCTGTCTCTAAAATTATAATAATGTTTGACATTGTTTCAAAGTTGCATTTCTTTTGGTTTTTTGTCTTTGTTTAACATAACAGATGAAAAAGGTTTCTAAGTTTAAAAAAAAAAAAAGATTGGTTTTCGTCTGTCATTTTAGAGTATTAGACAGGTCAAGAATTGAATAATTATGTAAATCTAAATCATTGTATGACAGGTAGCTGAGAAAGTAGCAATTGAATATAATTTTAATGTATGGGGTATATTATGGTTGCTGCCTTTGGATTTTTGTCAAGATTGAAATGGTAAACACCAATGACTGCTAGTTGATTCTTTATGTAGCTTTGTAGGTTCTCAGACTCAAATAAATCTTGAGGATGGGTCTCTAGGAGGTACTAATATGGCTACAGGAAATCCTGTATGTCCTTTCAGCAGTTTAGAAAAGATTTTTAAACATTTATTTCTGCCAGTGGTAAAGCACTTTTATCAATCTGTTGATAAAAGTTTGGTTGGGATTTTTTTTTTTTCTTAAGTAGTGATTTACCTCAAAAACAAAAATTATGGGTTGAAGTGTCATCCTACAGTCTGATGCATTGAGTGGATTATTGCTGGAATCCCATAGGGACCTCAGGGGTGCAGTAAACGGTATGTGTGCTTCGGAGGTGCATAGCTCAGCACACCGAGACATGTGCCTGTGAGTTTGGTATTCCAGTGGTGGGATAGAGCCAAGACCACCAGATCCTTGTGGTAGCCTGGATCTTAGGTCTGCTTGCAGTTTCCAAGTTCAAGTGTATGGCACAGAAACCAAACCTGCTGTGAAGGTTTTGTTAAAGATATAGCTGTACTGTACGATTTGAATTTGTTCAACATAAAAAGAAATAACGTGGAGCTTCCCGCATTATTAGTTTTGAGTTGTGTATATTTTATGCTGTGTGAATGCTTTCAGTGCTCCACAAAGACTAGGGAGTGGGGTGGTGGTGGACAGTGCTGTGTTGAGCAGGAGAGCCCAGCCGAAGCAGGTGGCTGACATGGACCTCTGCAGGGTCACTGCTTGGCGGCAGGTCTCCTCTTCCATGCTCTGCTCGTGCGCTTTGCTTGTCTCTCCTTCTCCAGTTGCCACGTTTCTCCTCTTAGATGAGAACATGAGCATTTCTTGTTAGACTTACTAGTCTATCTTTGCTGGTTGGGTGCCAGACCAGTGGGCAGATGTGTGTGACTTTTTTTTTAATTGGTGATCCATTCAGAAAGTAGGCTTACAGTCTTCTTTGTCCTTGAGCAGGACAAGCAATATCTCTGCATCTCAGTTTAAAGCAGGCCAAAAAAGTGTTCTTCAGACCTGTATCCAGGCTGGTGAGCTCTTGGCATGATCTAGAGGAGAGAAAGAGAGGAACTGGTCAAATACTTAAAAAGTAAAGGAGCAATCTAGTCTGTTACTGGCGCAACAACAGGTTTGTAACAGGGAAATTCAGTATAGACTCTAGAAATACGTTCCACTGGTGAGATTATCTCAGTACTGGAATGAGTTTGTGAGGAGACTGGGATCCTCATTACTGAAGGCTTCAAAACCAAAGGCAGGGATGATGGAATCCTGCCTTATTCACCAGGGAGGGGGATGGAGTCGGTGGCACCAGCCCTGTGTTTCTGGAAGTCTTTGTTTTCTCTTGACACGGTTGCCCTGTAGCGTGTATCAGGGAGGCTTCTGTGTCAGGATTGAAGATGTCCCAGCTTGGAAGGTGAGAGAGACAGTTTTTGGATTTTTGGAACATGGCCATTCACCGGGGTTTTCCTCTGCCAGAGAGCACTTAACAGTATTTGTTTGTGGGTATTGAAATTATCAGGTAGTGAGATTAACCAGTCACCCAGTTACTGTCAGTCTCAAGAAGTTACTGTAACAGCAGTTTGGCTAGTTCATGTCTTTGAACTCCTTACAGCAAATCTGAAATCTGGAATGAATTAATTTTATTAATTTAAAACAAGCAAAAGGTTCTGGAGGATGATGATATAATTCAGAGTTAGAGCCTAAACTTTACAGAAAAATACTCATGAATATTACATAGTGTCAGGCTTATGTTTTATTTGCTGTGTTTATTTTTATTTGTAGTGAAGATGGTGCTTTTCATCAATGCGACCTATAGAGAAAGTGTGTCGTGGTGCTGTACTAAATTCTGTTGCTAGTAGAGGTCTAGTAGGGTAATAAAAGCTTACGCCTTTGTATTGGTTGTGGCCATGAATTAATGAGAACTGGCAATATGTCTACGCTCAAGCCAGCAGATCCTGTTTTCAGTTTGCTGGTTCTGTTTCCAGTATTTACTAATGTATGGCAAATCATAATTGCAAGCAGATTGTGTAACACGAAAAAGTCAGTAGAGCAAATGAGCTGTTTGCTCTGGAGTTCATAACGAGCAGTAAAGTTAAGCTAAAATTACTTTTCCTGACAGCTTTCTAAGCATGCTATGATTCATTTTTAAATCAATGAGATGAACATTTATCCTTCTTGTTCTCCCTTTTCTTGACATTTTGTATACATGTTGCAAGTATGGGGGGATAGGGGTGTATCGGACCATCTTTAATTATTAATAACATGATAGATAAAAATCAACAGCTCAGTAAAAAGACCAAAACAGTTATTTAAATACATATTTTAATCTGTTGGATACATTATTTTCTTTTTGAGAACTTAAAAAACATAGGTAAAATGAAGGTGTTAAGGAATGAGCTATGAAAAAATTTACTAGAATAATCTAAAAGTAAACAGTTCAAGAAATAAAGTTGCTGATAAAGTTTCAGATAGTGATTTGATTTAGCGAACAATCATTAACTAGGAAAATTAGCTGTGCTTTCTTAACAAGTTGCATCCTTTCCTGGTTCTGAAAGAATATTTTCTTCATTTAGATATAGTTGATAAGTTCAATTCAATGTGCAATTAAAGGTTGAAAAACATATTAGGATTTGAGGAACTGGCTATCTTTGTTTATTCTTATCATCCTCTTTCAGTCTGTGAATATGTATTAGGTTTGAGGTGGTTGGCCATACCATAATCTTATAAGATAGGATGCTCAGAAGTAGTAAATTTTGTTAGCAATAGAGAATGTATACTTTCGTAAGTGTTAAATTTAGAATATAGCACCTGCTTGGATGAACTTAATTTTTCTTCTGTGTATCTGCTGTATTTAAGATAATTCTACTTAAACTATTAAACAGTAACTTCTAAAATACCTATCTCATGTATATTATTTAAAAATAATTAAAATTCTGATTGAAATCCATTTCAATTTCAGATGGAGTAAGAGAACTTGACACTAGTCATAATTAAAAGATGAATAGTAATCACTTGGCAAATAAGTGATGGCTCTTTTATCATTTGCTAATGTCGTTACGGAAAAGAAAAACGGAAAATGAAAAATTGAGACTTTAAATAGTTAGGGTATCATAGTACCAAATTTTGTATAAAGTCCAGTGTAAAACAACTGTGCCCCAGAATACTGAAATAAAAACAAAAGTAGCCATGATTACTCATGTAAACCACTGTGTGAATTAAAAGTTTGCTTATTTTAATCAGGATTATAATTAGTGATTCAAATCACTGATTTAAATTGATCCACCCTGACTTTGCTGTCTCTGATTCCTCGAGAAACAAATGTAAAATAGCATTGTTTTGGTACAGTATGAAAAGTTCAAGTTTGTACCTGCCTGTGCAGTGTTAATAACGTTATGTGTAACCATACCTAAGTTTGATTGTTCAGACAGTTTTACCAAAATGTAATTTTCAGGCAGTCCGATAGAGCCATGTTTCACAAAAGCTATTCCCATAAGAGCTAAATGCCAAGGCAATCAATCATACAGTGTACTGTATGCTGTTGTTATGGATATAATACATTATTTATGCAGTATAAAGATTTTTCAGATGATGTTGAAATGAACAGGCAAGTGAATGACCAAACGTAAGGTATAATATGTCCTTAGCTGAAAATTGTAATTTCGTATGTTAAAATTTGTAAAGATGCCTTTAATGCTTACAACGTGTCTGAGACTAATTTGCTCCAAGTATGGACTTTTGGGGAGTAGCGAGAAGTCAGAAATCTATAATACACTAATTACACTTACAGATGAGTGCCAGATCTTCTACTCTTCGTATTTGTATACCGCTTGTATTTCAATTACTAAACCCTAAAGTTGTTACTCAGTCACTGGAAATAGGGTAAAACATTTTGGCAGCAGTACAAAGCCCAAAGACTGTTTGAGGTAGTGCAGTGTGGGTTCCTCAATGAGCCATTGCATATGATCACCACTGATATATTTAATGAATATAATTAGGCACAGGCTTAGGCTTTGGATGCAAAGTTGTCTCAACTTTCAATTTTCCCCTCACTGCATTGTTTCAAACATTTTGTTCTTGTGTTGAGAATAAGATTATAGTCTTCTTCACCAGATTCATGTAATAAACTGTGATATTTGTATGAGAAGCCCTAAAAGACTGATAGAAAACAGTATAGCAGTGGAAAAAAAATTGCTTCCATAAACAGCTACATACTGAAATGAGGGTGACCTTCTCTTCTCCCTGTCTGATCTGGCAGTTCTTTCTAGTTGGTTTGCAGGAAAATCAGCAGTCGTACCTGCAGAGTAGTTTTCAAACTGTGGTCTTGTTACACTCCCTGGCTGAAGAGATCTGCAGCTCAGGGGCTTTCAGGGGCAAAGACACCGCATTGCTGTACTTGTTGTTATCCCTCAATAGATTTTTTGTTACTGTTACCTACCTACTTTTTGAGCCCATGTAAATTCTAAATGCCCTCTGTATTTGGTGAAACATTCATGGCTTTGCCACTTGCCATGTGAAGAGGTGCCTCCGGGTGTTCGGCCATGTGTTCCCTGGTTCTGTTTGCTGCTGTTGATTTAATTCCTCTATACGTGCTGCTAGCTCTTCTCTCTCTTTGCTGTTTTTCTACCTCCTTCTCAATCAGTTCCAGTGCTGTTCTCATGCCTTCTTACTTTTCCCCTTTCCTACTCTTTCCCATTTTTTAAACTAGCTTCAGTAAGCTCTTTTCTCCACCGTAGTTCCCTTTGTCATCACTGTCATCTCCATCAGATCTTCTCTCAATAGTCTGCCTCTCTTTGGCCCTCTCACCTTACGGTTCTTCCCTGTTCATCTTTGATTCGCACTTCCACACTGGCCTTTTGTACTTTGCAGGCTGCCACATTTCTTCATGCCCTGCTATTCGTTTGCAATGTAGACATGTTTCAGTTCTGCTCAAGAGACCTCATCTATCCTGTTCTTTAGCAACTGATTTCCCTCTTACGTAGCTCCTCTTCTCTGAGAGCCCTGGCATTAATCAGCCTTCCTCTCACTTGTTGGTTGTTCACTTGGCCTTTCCATATCTGCTCCAATTTTTAGGGGGTTTGCAGACAAGACCATGTGTTCCAGTGTCTGTCTTCTCTAGTAGTTCCTCCTTCATAATTTCAGGAATCTCATAGTCTTCAGTCTCCTTCTATGACAGCATTTTGCTTTTTTCCTCACCTTATCTGTGGACAAACCCTGTCCATGAATACAAATTCATGTCTGTACTAATGAATCTTATCTCAGTCTCTCTAGTCCAGCTCTACTTTTCTGCTCAAATCAAAATCTTAGCTGATGTTTCATGGATTAGGTAATTCTCAAGAAAAAAGTTCATTCTTCTTTCACAGTCATTGTGAGTATCACCATCTCTCAATTTAGCCTGTGCCTTAGTATTGCCATGGTCACTGTCTGGTGCTTACCTCTGTCTTTCTTAATCCTCTTTTTGTCCCTTTGTTTTCCACAGATGACAAATTACATGCTCTCTCTTTACTGAAGAGAACCCTTAAGTAGCTTCTCCCTGTACTAACATTCCCCAGCACTATTGCACACATGATAGTACATTTTATCTCAATTCCCCACGTAACGCTAACTCTCAGCATTTATTGGGGGGTTTTTTGTTGTTGTTGTTTTGAAGGTGCTTTATGTTATTTTAGTCCTGAAAAATTGTATTTCTTTCAATTAGTTGGTCTAAAAGATCTTGCCTCATGTAATTCTTTCTTGTTCTTCCTACTTGGCATTTCTAAGACATTGTTATTAAGGGATGTTATGATTTTCTGGCTTGACTTCTGCAGTGTCTTCTCCACCTTCCTTTATGAATGCCATTTTGCTCCATTAGAATCTATTCAAAATGCTGCTGCAAAGTTACCTCTCTTCAAGTATCTCCACAGGCCCTTAACTTTCAGCTCCCTCCGTGGCCTCTCATCTGTCAATTGCTATCAAGATCTTAGTTCTCACCGCTTATTGCCCGCTTGGGCACCGTATCAACCACCTTGATGGTTTTTTTGGCCTCAGCTTTTCCTCACACTTGACAAAAGCTGCTGGTGGATGGCTGACAGTCTACCTCAGAAGCTTTTTCAGTTTCTTCATCCAAGATCCCCTTTGCAGCAACGCCTGTGGAAATACGAGAGGACAGGTCTCCTGCTGTGTCATGCCCATTGCTCATAATCCCCAGGCAGCTTGCTTCCTTGTCCTTCATCAGGCTGTATTCATCTGTTCTCTCATGTCTTCTACTTAACCCTTACACCCTTTGGGCCGGGGGTTAGTTGTCTTTTGCAAAATTTTGTAGAAAGGGATTCATGGCTTGAGAAGGTGGATACAGCAAAATAACAAAATTAATAATAAATGACCCTGCAAGCGGGCAGCATGCGTGAGGTACTTTCTGATTTACTGGTTACTTGTTTGCATGTTTGAACAAATGTGAACATATTGCTGCTGCTAACTAGATCCTGAATGAAGGTAGACAAGGTCTTGTTCTCACAGCAAGCAGTTGAGTCAGTGCTGTGAGCAGCAATGCTGCTTCTGGGGTTTTTTCCTCAGTTCTGTGTGTAGAAGCACCACTAGCAGTCAAAATAACTTTCACTGCAAAGAATTAATTTGATTCATGTTTTTCTCCCTGTAAACGTGCTATTTTACATATGTATTTTGTACAAGCGTTTAGAGTACGTGACTTAAGCAGTACAGTGAAAACATGAAAGTCTTGTCGTAGGACAAGTGCTGTTTCTATGTAATGAATACAAATCAGTTGTTTCAAGAAAAAGAGCTGAACTAACCAGTTTACAGAATTACGTGACTTAGGAGGTTTCCATTCTGATTATTTCATGTCAGTGCTGCCATTGTTCATTCTTGAAAAATACACCAGTCACTAGGCAAAGAGTGGTCTCTGCTCCCAGTCTCCGCTGTGAGTAGGGGTGGGACACCGCTGCTGCATCACGGCAGAGGATGCGGTTCCTTCAGGCTTGTTCAAAAGTGCCAGAAAGAGATACAGAGAAAATTCTCTTGCGTAGCCGTGTCTCTGTGGACATATGCTGAGGTTCCCTGGAGAAGACTGGTGTGTTGAAATGTTTGAACCCAGGGACTGCTTTGGAGAATTACTTTATTTGAGCTGGTAGCCATGACTGCTGTGAACCTGAAAGCAGAGGGAAAGAGGGATTGTAAAGAGACAGTCCAAGGATTACATGTGGAGAATATAAGTGTAAAAACAGTGTTCTGCAGTGTGGTTTTCTGATTTTTTTTTGAGAGGGCCTTAGGCTTTTGGACATGTCTGACATGTTTAATTCTCCCAGACTTTTTAATGAAATTTTTCTTACTAAGGCACAGCAAATAAACCGCCCCCCCCCCTTTTTTTTTTCTTGTACTACTTGCTCACTTCCAAGCAAAATGATATCTGACAACCTAGCATTAGAAAGATTTCAAAATAAAAATTGTTTATACTTTTCTGGTTTGAAGCATTTGCATTATTAAATGCTTTAAATCAATTTTGTTTCAGACAGGGCTTTAATGTGCATGGTAGCATCTCTGTGTAGCTGCTGGTATGGCAGGTGCAGGAACCTTTATACTTTGCCAGAAATGAAGCTACTACTCTGTTAATTCAAGTGCCAGAGACTTTGATCTTTTATGGCAAATAAACTGTGTGCTCGTGCCCATATTTCATTACACCGGAACTGTTAGCTTGCACTCCTGTGAAATCTGTGTACAAGCAATCTCTAAAATCAGGAATATATGCAGTAGGTTAAACTCTTCTGTTTGTCGAAATTTCTTATATTACAGTGTGTACTTGCTTCCGGTGCTATCCACCTAGTAACTTATTTTCTTTTGAGTTGTATTTTCATGTCTGTAAGATGAATTATATTTAACAGTAAAGTTGTTTTATACTGACATTTCCCACAAAAATTATATTAGTCTGCCCCTTTGTTAAAATCACGTTCATAATTGTGGCTAGTTACAACTTCAAAAATCTTGTCTTTACAATAAGTATTTCACATAGGTCTTTTAAGAGCAAACAAAAAAATGAAAAGCATAAGGTGTAATTGTGAGACATACCCATTATAGTTGAAATGCAGATAAGAGCAAATATATTTAAAAAAAATAAAAGTCTTTGAGTAGATTTAGAAATTCTCAGCCAGTTCTCTCTACCTCTCATTTTGAGGTAGATGAGTTTGTAATTGTAAATTTACCAAATTATATTATCTTTCTCTGTATCTCTATATGCATTCGTTATGTTGCTATTAATTCTGGTATGGACTATAAGTACTTTGTAGAGATCAAGTCTACAGATAAAACATATACTTACTACTATAAAAACAACAGAAGTGTTATTAATATAAAAAAGCCAGAAGTGAATGTGTGGAAATGTGAACAATTTTTGTGTTTTCAGTGTTTCTGAACGGTGCTTGTGGCAGGAGCCATTTCCAGCACAAGTTGCTTTGCTGTAGTTACACAGCAAAGATTTGAATGTCAGTATACGTGCATCAGTGTGTGCTCGTCTGGAACGCAGGCTTACCCATTCACTGACCATAAAATGGGGGGCATTTAGGAATGCCAAGGAATAAAATTCGGTACTTTCATGTATATTATTTGAGACCACTGGTAAAACCAAGATTCTGCTAGCTAAATTAGGCTAATTGTATTACTTAAGATGTCAGATTGCTTGATTCTCAACTGTTCTCTGCTCTTCCCACCCTTTTGTGTATCACTTCCTACTTATCCATAAGAAGAAACAAGCCTAGGAGTGGCGGCAAAATCATCGTGGAATGGAGATGTATCTCACTTATTAGAATTAATGTTCAATGTTGATGCATATGCCCGAGGATAGATGACAACAGAAAGAAAGCTTGCGTGACTTGGTCACAGTTCACCTTAAACACCATTGCACGGAGCTTAGAAATGTGGTCGAAAGGTGGCCTTTCCCCTCTTAGCTTGCAAGGTCCTTCCTTCAGTGGAAATGATGCTTTCTGTGTTTGGATTTGAAGGCTTTTGATGAGCGTTACATGGTATGGAGTGTAGTTGTTCAATTTTGGCATGGTTTAGGCAGCTCTTTGTATGTTGGATCAGCGCTTGGTTTGCTCCTCTGGCTCCCAGTCAGTTTTCAGTGTTGTCTAAGGCTTTGGTCTTGATCTTCAAAGCAACTGTTGGATCAAACACCCCAGCTACATCAAAGCTGTGTTTCTATTTGTGAACTGCCAGAATAGCTGTATTCCTTTGGGGCAATGCAGATGACGAAATATCAGAGCAACCATGTATCGGCTGGGGACATAGTGTTGTGAGTTGCGGGTGCAGGCCATGAAAAAAGAACCCAAACTGTGAAGTGATCAGGTGAATCTAAGATGAATCTAAGGTGTTTTAAAGGAAATGATACAAAACCTCCCTGTGAATGTCTTCCATCATAAACACAATGCAGACACAACTTGCAACTTTATCTGACAAATAATTGTCAAAAAGAAGAAAATAACTAAAATTTGGAATGCTGTCAGCTCAGAAAGGGATTATATTTTTAAATGTCCTTTTATATGAGCCGCAATATGCTAAATTTTTAAAAGTTGTGCACTTGAGTGGGTAACCTCCTAGCAGTAATTAGAGCTTACCTTTCTTAGCATTAAAATCACAGAATCCTAGAATACTTTGGGTTGGAAGGGACCTCAAAGCCCATCTAGTTCCAACCCCCCTACCATGGGCAGGGACAACCTCCACTAGACCAGGTTGCCCAAAGCCCCATCCTACCTGGGGCAACCAAATCACAACCACCACGTACTGGGAGAGGCCATATATATTACTAGCAAAAGCTAAAGGGTGCCATAGCTCAAAAGGAACTGAATATTGTATGAGTATGACTGTTGATGGACTGAAATCAGGTCTGATCAACTTCTAAACAAACCTTCAAGGTTTTGTTTTTAGCTGATCAGAAATATTCCCCCACCGTGCGTTATAAAGTACCATGGACAGAATTGATAGTGCCAAAACAATTCTTTCTCCGCTCTCAACCTGGTTGCTAGGAACTGATAAATTGCTTAAAGGGTTGAACATAAAAATTGCAACTCCAAACAATTTAATTGGATTTAAAAAACCCCAAACTATTAAATGAGATATAAATTAAATACCATAATAAATATGTATTCTTGGAAAATACAACATTTTTTGTGTTTGCAGATTTTCATGGTGTGTTTTTTCAGTACTTCCTTTTCATCTCATAGTAAGAGATAACCTTCACCTGAGTGCCTAATACCTGGTAGAAATCAGACATTATTCTGCTCTTTTGAACATTTGAGTCCCTTGAGTGTCTGTTTTCTTAAAAAGCTACATCTATTTCTTCATTTTAAGCTTCTCTTATCTTGCCTAACATGTTTACCCGAGCTCCATCAGTCATTCAGCTCTCTTTACAAAGAGAGGAGATTGTCATTAAGTCTTGTAACAGAGACAACTAGAAGTTGAATTGGAGGTATTCTGTTGAGAAGCTGGACATAAGCTCTAGATGAACCTGCCCTGTTTGCCTCCTCTAGTGTGTGTTTCCAAAATGACTACAGCAAGGTAATCATTGTTGACTTGGTTCAGTGTGGAAGGTTGAAGGCAATGAGGTTTCCAAAACCTCCAGCACAGAAATTTTGCTGAATTTTTCTAAAATGTTGAGTTTGCCTAAGAAGAATCTCCTTATGCCTCACAGGGAGACTATGCAGTAATGTTTTCATCTCAATGCCATGTTCACACTGAAAGTTGAGTGAGGTTTCTATGGAAATAGATTGCAAAATACATGGGCCAAGCTGATATTAAAAAAAAAAAAAAAAAGAGCTTTTGGCCCCTGAGCAGAATGAAAATAGCAAGGTGATTGCCACTGAATCCTGTTCTCCTGACCGGCCTGATTCGCTATCTGAATGGGTTTCCTTCCACAGTTGAACTTTGTAACAAATACACACTCCAAAGCATATTGTCACTAACCTTAGACATAAAGTACAGGTGGCTGAAATCTGTTCTTCAGTTAATCTCTTCTTTGATAGCAGTTGCCTTAGGAAGCATCTAATCCTGAGTCTATAAATTGCATCCCATTTGTATCTGGAGAACTTTTACAAGTGTTATCTTGAAATATGATTTTACTGTTTTTTTCTCCTGCTCTTGTGGTGCGTAATGTGAAGTTAAGTCACAAGATTTCTTCTTCTTGACTGGCTGATATGAATTTGAAGCAAGATGGGAAAAATAATGAGTTTCTATTGTTCAGCTGTGGATGATAAATGTTCATGTTCAGGGTCTTAGGAATATTTTAATGAATATGTAACTGGTGATACTTACAAGAAGTATGACCTCATGATTTCTGATGAATTAAAGAGGCATCTTTGCCAATTATTTCTTTGTTGTAGTAAGCATTACCTTGAACACATCTCTGCAAATTTTCTGCTAGAAAAAATGAATATGAATGTGTAATGAAAGGAAAAGTTCGATCTGTGTGTGTGTAATTGTCTTAATGTGTGCATATATAAATGACAAAACTTCGGTGTGTTGGGTTTGCATGGCAAGGTTTTGGTAGCAGTGGGGCTACGGTGGTGGCTTCTGTGAGAAGCTGCTAGAAGCTTCCCCTGTGTCTGACAGAGCCAATGCCAGACAGCTCCAAGATGGACCAACCACTGGCCAAGGCCAAGCCAGTCAGCACCTCTGTGATAACATATTTAAGAAGGG
>VXBL01001372.1:351068-375121 GCA_013400195.1 Aramus guarauna
TTTTTTTTTTTTTTTTTTTTTTTTTTTTTTTTTTCTTTTTTTTTTCTTTTTTTAATATACAATTGGTATGCACCAGTTGTATTGAAAGAATAAAAGCACTGGGAAGGACAAGTAAAGAGCAAATATGTAATGTTCAAAGAAATTGAAATAAACCATAATTTAATACAGAATACTTTTCAAATTTGGAAATTCATTAACAAAAAGGTGACCTTCAAAATAGTTTTCTGTTGAGTTAGTAGTGCTCTGTAATATTGTACTAAAAGATGAGCTAGAAGATATTTTTTGTAAACAGCAGAGTACTTTAAAAGCCCCCACAAAACCAACACCACCTTTGTTGCGAAGCAGCACCTGAAGTTCCTGGTAATCAACCTGCTTTTAGTCGGTGGTTATGTTACCTTAGGCACTTTACAGTGCTGCTGAGTCTGACGGTGCTTTTAGTGATGTTATATGCCCAGCCATACAATTACCTTTACTAGCGTTTCAAAATAGTCAAGACTGAAATGTGGCTTTAGTATGGTTTTCTTCGGCTTTCTGATTGCAAAGCTGGCTGTTAGCCCTTTCTTCTGCTTGCTTGCAGTGCACTGCAGGAGCGTCACTGGACAAGCAATACAGGAGTCCTGCAGCGGTGACTAACCTTACCCTTCACCAGCTCCTTTCCTTTCACTCACTCTCTGTGCAGATATAAAGGGGACCTTTAGTATGGTGGTTGTTTGGGTCTGGGTGGTTTTTAATTGATTTTTATTGTGGTGAGGTGTGTGCACATAGATACAGTGTTCTTTTAAAACCAGTGATAGATTGAAATGGTGAAAAATCAGAACAAAAATGAACTTTAAATATTTAATGATGTGAAGTTATTCATAGAATGAAGGATCATTTAAATGAGTACTGTTTTGGAAACTCAGCTGTGTGCATGTTGATTAGATACATAAACAAAAGGTAGCAATGTATTTAATTATAGTTCTTTGCATTTGGTTTTGCTTTTCAGCATAAATATGCATGGATCTAGGGTTCACGTTGCTTAGAAATGCCTCTAAGCTTTTTGTTTGCATTTTTATGTGCATATACAATTGCACACAATTGCATCTACTTTCTTCGTGCCTGTTAGCAAAAATTTACAAAAGTAGTACCATCAGTTTGGGACTGCATGGAGCAGAACCTGTAGCTGCAAAAGCAGTCAGCTTTACTGTATTATCCAAGACCTTTATGGAGCAGCATCTTCTGTGCCCTCTTCGTTAAGGAGATAGCGAGGCATTCCTGTACCCTGGGCACATTTGCCACCGCCAGCAGCCCGTCCCCAGATGTGCTGCGGGGACTGAGGGAAGCTGAGCCCCAGAGAGGAGGGACGAGGGGGTCTGGGAGGAAGCCTGAAGAACACGGATCACTTGTGGTGGACGGCTGAAACTCCCTTAAAGCAGTTAATTCAGCTTTTCGGTTAAACAGCATTTTGGTTTTTAAGTGCCAGGACACCTGGATGAGTTTTAAATCAGAGTGTTTCATGAAATACACTTTACAGCAGTGTCCACAAGCTTCTATCTCTTTGCCAGTGTGTTTCTGAGAGACTGTAAAGCTTCGTAGTACTTGAACACTAGTTCTCAGATAACTATTGATTAGTTGCTGCCCAATCTCTGTTAGATTTGGTAGATTTAAGATAACGATATTGGGAAGGGAGAATTTGAATGTAAAACCTTGTGCTTCCTTTTTGAATAATATTTCTTCAACCTTTAACAGCCAGCATTGGAGGAGAGCACTGATGATGGCAGAAATGATTCTGTTTTCTTGGCTGTAATAGCAGTGGCCTTTGCCTGCAGTTGAGGGCAATGGTTTTTGTTAACAGCATCCCTATTAATGGGATTGCGGCAAGTAACATGGACTTGTTTGCTTGTCTTGTAACTCTACTTTTGTCACCTGGCAGGCTGAAGAGGAAACAGTGGCCTTTCTTGATCACAGTGGAAGTGAAGAAGAGTTTGATCCAAGTACTCTTCCAGATCCTGATAAATACAGAGACTCTGATGAAGAGCAGGATTCAGAAAGTGAAGACAGCTATAGGTATGTACACATCTTCCATGTTCATTTTGAAATGTTCATGTTTTTTAGAAACTGTTTTGTTTAGATGTTAGGAACTCACTTTACAGTCATCTTCTTGCTCCTGGGACTTAGCATTTAAGTTTGTTTGTGAGGTAGGTGCTGAACAGAAATCTCTGCTAAAGGCTATTATTTTATTTTGTGAAGCTGTATGAGAAAGATTTTTGAGTCAGTGTTGAAGGGATCTCAGTGAGACCATTCCACATGCAGAAATCTTGACTAATTCCCCGGAGGTTTTGTGTGCTTCAAAAATGTATTTCTCTACTGTCACGTTACTGGTTCTGTTTGAAAGGAAAAATGTTGAAGTCATTTGAGGATTTGGATGAGCCCTCTGTACCTGTGCTATATTAAATAAATTTGTGCACCATGAAACTTGATAGGTTTTATGATTCAGTGTTACTCAGACTCTTCACTACTTTTGAAAAAGATAGGGGGTCAGTCAGTTTAAAATTGGGAATTTTGTCAAGTTTACTTTCAGTATCATTAAGTAACCATTTGTCTAGGGGAGATCACTTCTGTCTTTTTTATGTATTCATACATTACTTCTTGTATTGATCCTTTCCCCCAAGGTGTCAGCTAGACTCAAGATTAGCTAAGCTTTAAGAATAAAAGTTGACAGAGATGGACAGATTTTTGGCAATGGTAATCAGTGCAGACTTTTTTGGAATCTGTGGCTGATCTGCCCCTCCCTGAAGTAAGAGGGCCTGCTCTCAAGGAGAGTTAAGACTCAAAGAAGGTCCGGTCATTTCCCTTTCCTATCAAGTAGGTTGGAAAAGAGGGAATGTACCAAAAAAGGGAAAACAGAAATTAATTAGTAATTTCTGATGAAGTATTTTCCTCAGCAAATCTCAAAACACTTTACAAAGGAGGCCAGTATGATTTTTGTAGGCAGGAATGTTGAGTCACGTAAAAACTTGTCCTAAGATCATGGCAGTGACGCAGGTCTGGGAATAAAAATCGGGCAGTCATTGAGTGACCCATCCACTAAACAGATAGCATTCCCCTTGAAACTAGAGATAATCGCATGTGGTAACTGGTTTTTTAAAACATTTCTCTTGTTTTCAGTACGCTGGGTTTACACATGTATGTTTAATATCACATAGGCATAGTTTAATCCTTTTTGGTTTGCCATTTTATTGGTCTTGTCCTTACTCAAGTTACTTTTTCAGGGAGTATTTTCCTGGAACTTTGATGTCTACGGTATTTCACCTATCCCAAGGAGATTAGTCTTGAATGTAATTTGGGCTGAAAAAAGGAACTTTGAGCACAAAAAATACGCTACATATATATGACTCAATGAGAGACAGAGTTACAAAGTGTAATATTAGAACGTTTTGCATGGTACGCTGCTATCTAGTTGTATCCGTGTATTTGAAATACAATTTAAAATCTAGGAGAGTTTTACAAATGAAATTTTATTTTTTTAAATTATGAATTTTGCCTTCAGCCTGGCAAAGGATTACTTACCTGGAAGGTTGGATTTTATTTGGTCTTTGAAACTTAGTTATGTGTGGAAGCTAATTTGTCTAAAAATCGTATTTCAGATTTTTAATAGGAGATGCCAAGGCTCATCAAATAAAACACATTTTCTATTATAATTTCTTTAAGGTGATAGATGGATTTAATATCTTCTATATATTTGAAAATGCAGTTAATAGACATTTAAAATCTCAACATTATTCAGTTCGTTAAAAGGCAGCCTTGCAAAGAAACTGTTAAAACATAAATTTTGCTATGATTTTGACATGCAATATCAGCACAATCTTGCAACGCAAACCCTGCTGACTTACACAGTTGTAATTTTTTTGGCATTCATTTTATGACAACAAAGTTACAATTTGGTTTTGCTTCCTTAAGTGAGATGTTTGTGTAACTCTGTTATATCCATTTAGTGCTCTGGGTGTCATAATCTGGCTGGGTCACTTATTTGGTATCCGTTTGGGGGTTTAAGCTTTCCCTGGCCAGGGGCAAGGCATTCTTGGGGTAACAAACATGTCTCAAGAACTGCCACCACTTGAAGCTTAATCACCAGCCTCTGTCAACTTCAGGACACGGTACTGGTCTCAGTTGTTTGCCCTGACTTTTGGTTGACTGTAATAATATGAAAGGTCCTCAACTTCGGCCAAGGGGATTTTTGAAGGTTTTTGTTAATTTTTCCATCTTTACACAATTGGACTGAATACTTTCCTGCTTTTCAGTTTTGTCTGTATTTGCTGGAGGACTAGGGCAATGGATAATAGATGTTTTCAGCCTTTGTTAAGAAATTTGGAAAAGTGAGTCAAATTGCTTCAAGTTCTTCTCCAGCATTTAAGCTGAACGGGAGTTAACAAGGACCCGAAGAGCAGTTTCAAACAGCCTAGCTAGACCTGACGTTCAGAGCTTTCTAGAAGAGGCCACAGCAGTTTAGGCACTGCTCCGATGGGAAAAGTACTACAGATAAACCTGCAACATCAAAGACCCATTTTGAGTGTATTATCAGCAGCGATTTCCAGAAGCAGATAGCAGAGACACCTGTATCATATTATAGCTGAGGACAGGCCGGGAGTGGATTTGTCGGTCATTGCTAAGGATAGTAATTAAATTGAAATGGGTGGTGAGAACAGCCAGGGCAGGTATGCAAAAGGAAGAGGAGAGGGAAAAACTGTGGGATGCTCACGAAGGCAAGAGCAGTGGGCGACAACATGCCCATAGATAGATTTGGAAGATGACAGGATCCAGGATACAATTACATTTCTAGGAGTGCCTGAAAGGAGTGAGTCAAAATTAAAGAGCCATTGATGGCTTCGATGTGCAGCACAGCATGTGGCGGTTAATCCTGTGCTGGCTTAGGCCAGTCGTGTCTTTACAGGCTAAATGGATTTGGCCAGGGTGTACTGGCCCTGATGGTCTGTATTGTCCACAACTGCTGTGACTTCAGAGGGTACCAACTAGAGTTCTTCTGCGCACCGTCCCAGCGTATTTTGGTGCAGTAGGACAGGCTAACAACTGTTTCCAGTAGGCAGTGTTGATGAAGCCACATTTCTTTTAGGTATCTGTGGATGAAAAATGTAGTGGTCTGTTCTCTAGCTCTGAAGCCACCTTTGAGCCACCATACCTCACTGTAGGTATGTCTGTGATCTTGTGAAGTGCTCTGAGTGCCCCTTAGGAGGTTTTTGTGAAAGCAGAGGCACAACTGAAAAAGGAGGATGCAGTGCAGGAAATTAATTTTGGGCTGGAAAAAGAGGAAATCAAGAAAAGCAAGAGAATTTGAATGACCAATAAGCCTATGGGTAAAGGAAAGTGGTAGCTGAAGAGGCTGGTGGTGAACACAAGGCCGTGGAGAAGTGGTATTGATTTTGCATGAGGGAGGAAAGAGGTGGAGGGCATGTATGCATGAAAGGAGGAGGGAGGATGATGGGGATCTGGTGGGTCAAGAAGAATAAATACAAGAACCAGCAAGAAATCTGGCTGCCATTGGGAAGGAGGAGTTTCTGTTAAATCCACACTCTTCTCATGCACCTCTCTTAGAGCTGTCACTGAATTGTACGATGAATTGTTCTTTGGGGCTGGAAAATATTGACCTAATGATTTTAACAAAAAAAAAAAAATAAGCTGAAAGTAGCAGACAGTGAAATCAGGCTTTGAGATTAAAAAATACAACTATGTTCTGTTTTATATTTCCATAATTCAGAGATTTTGCTCAAAATGTTGGATTAAAATAGAAATATGGTGGGCTACACTAGCTGCCACTTGCTTTAAGGGGAAAAATGCTTCTAAAGGGGATAATTCAAAGCAAGTATGTGAGACCTAGAGTATTTTCCTTCAACAGTCTTTAAAAATAGACCATCTGTCCATGGTTTAAGAAGTTAAAAACATTGTTAATCCTTTCCCCCTCCCCCACAGCATTTATTTTAAATTGGGGAGCTGTATAGATCATGAGTTAAATTTGCCTTTGAATAAAATTCCCTTCCAGCCATACCTCTACAAGCAGAGTAATTAATGACTCCAAGCATGTAATATGAGATTAATTTTTGTATATCTAGCAACATTCATCATATTTGGTTTAAGGCTATCAATGTAAATTGTTAATGAGGTGAAAAATTTAAGTGTATTGAATAGGATGGAAGAAAAGCAGTTGGATTTCTTAAATACTAATTTTGCAGTCAAATTGAGTTTCTGATATTTCTAATCCCTCAACCTCTTTAAATAATAATGTTGAAGAAGAACAAAGTTACGATTGACTTTATCATTACCTTCTTTAAATCTTTAATAGATGCTACTAATCACATTAACTTTTAGATCAGCATGGAAAAGATATTGGACATGAGGGGAAAGGAGAAATGTCTTAGTTCTGGTACTGGGTTTTTTGTGATTTAATGGCCAGTCACCAGCTGACAGGTGTGCAAGTCAGCAAGCAGTACTGCTTGGTTGTGTACCTTGCTTTATTTATGAAAATTATGGGCAAATTGCAGTTTCTTATACCTTCTTCTTATACCAGGATGCCGATGTTGACCTGCTAAGTTTTATGTGATTCTTAATGCAGTTGGCATTACGTTGTCTTTTGAGATGATTCATCTGCAAATCGTGGTGCTCCCTCTAAGGTGTATTATTTAGGCCGTATCAGTGACTTTGTGAAGGCCAGAACTTAATGTTGTGATGGCGCGAAAAGCACTGTAAGACGGGCATTGTAGAAGGTCTCTGTTTAAGCGCTTGATCATGCTGTTTGGTTGCAAAACTGGACTTTGAGACATTGGATTGCTGTTGATAGAAATGTGATATTCTTATGCCATGAAAGTCTTTCTAACAGTTATACTCTAGCTCACTATATGAAATGGACCTGATGGTAGAATTTCCTAATGAAATTTGGTAACCTACGCTCTACAGGTCAGACTAGATCCTTCCTGTGGTTCCCATAAACTTGTCAGCTACACAAATTACCTTTGGGGAAAAAAAAAAAGAAAGTAGTATTTCATCAGCAAGTGCCTGCATGAATGAAGGAGAAATGGGATGAGTATTTATTGAAATAGATGAACAGTGAATTTATAGAAATTAATTATCAACAGTTGGAAGATGATGCTCGTCACACAAAAGGAAAGGAGAGGAATGTATCTGAAGAACATCGGTGTCAGGTGAAGCTGAAGAGGGAATGGATGCGAGGGTTGGTCAGGTCGTTAGCAGCATCTGCAAAGGCAGCAGCACATTTCAGAGAAGATTAAGCCTCTGACAGAGGGACGCACACCAAATCAGAATGGTTTGATTGAAGCCACGGTCACCTCCAGGTCCCTTCCAACCAACCCAGAGCAGTGATAGTTGATCCATGTGAGAATCAGCCCCTCAGTGATTTCAGTTTTCAGACCGGTGAATAAAGATAAGCTAAAATTGCTTGGCCCAAATACACTGGATGGAAACTCCAGCAGTCCAGGGCTGGGTCAGGTATTGCTGCTTTTTATGGTCAGCCATGTCTGCGACATGAACGGGGACGAAAGGTGCTGTTACAGCTTCAGGCATCTGATTGGAGTCCACTGCCACACTTACCCACTAGAGCCTTTGGAAAGTAAAGGTGACCTCAGAGCAGAAGCGAGATGCTGATGGTTAGTTTAAGTGCTTTTTCCTGTCAAATCTTCTGTATACTTCCTATGCAATAGTGAGAAATATTAAGTATACTCTCTTACTGGTCTAGTTTCCATTTACATATTTTTTCTTCTTCTACCATATTAAGGTACTTCAGCTCCAAGACAGACTTGTCTTCGGCTTTTAGTACTATTACACTGGTATTTCATTACAAGTAGATTATTCATCCTTTTTCCTGCATTTTTTTTTTTAATAAATGTAGTTTTAGAGCTGTTTTGATTTACATCAGTGGAATGGCCAGTAAGGGAAATAACACAACACAATATATTTTCATTACCATTTCTGTGTGCTGTAGCATTCTGACAGCAAGTAAGAAAGAAGCTGCACTGGGCTTTATGGAAGGGACTGCAGTAATTAATCTTCATTAGGATTGCTGCCATGGCCTTATGAATTAAAATTTATTACGTGGAAAAAGGTTTATGGCACAGCATGTTTGATTAGCAAAATGCCAATATTTATAGGAGAAATTATTCCTAACTTTTCTGAACTGTATTTATTAGCAGATTCATTCATTATTCCTGTACGTTTCTTTGGGAAAGAGCTCATGTGCGCTATATTGCAGCCTGGAAACTTGACTCGTGACCTGCAATTCAGTGGCGAGGGTGTTTTATTTCCAGAGCAGTGCTGGTAAACCTAGGCTCCAAAGCAAGCTCTGATAAACGTTAACCGAAGCAGAGCTTGTCTAGAGATCTCACAGTACCACGCTGCTTAAACAGCAGCAACTTGGCTGCATGGCCGCACGTTTCAAATGGCTGACTCTCAAGCACTTAAAATCTAAACCTTACAGCTCATCAAGATGTACTTGGAAGCCCAGAAGCGAGTTAAATACTTAACAATTAAAAGCTTTCTATTTTTTCCTGGTATCTCACCTCAAAACACACTTGTAAGATTATTTTTTTAGTAGTTAAATGAAAAGGTTCTTGGTGTATAGCTATCAAATAGATCCCCTGTATCCCAGATGGCATTCATATATGCTGGCATTTATTTAAGGGACAGGATTCATAAACTGTGCTTTGGTGTTTGAGTAATAAACATTACCTATGAAATGGTAATGCCTGCTTTTGTTGTTACAGCTGTGCAAACGGTGACCACAGAAATTACTGTGCCTGTTGATAAGTCGGCTGTTAGTACCTCCTCGCCTGTATAAACACAGCCCGTCCCAGTAAATCCTTCCATCAGGCAGCTTCAGACCGCACGGGTTGTTCGGGCGGCTGAAAAACTTAATTGCGCCAGATGGTAAAAGGAAGGAATTGTAATCCAGCTGCACATGCCGCTTTCTAAATGTTATAAATAGAAGACAAAAAGACACACTGGCTTTGGTTTGGATCTGAATTGTGGGGTTGCTTTCTAACTGCGTTGTTCTGTTAGAAAATAGTTCACCTTAGAATAACTTTATTTTGTTTTGGCGATTTGTGAATGCCAGCTGGTAGTGCATCAGTTTGTGTGTTTGTGAGGAATAAGGGACCATTTATGTCCATGGGAGGAGAGCAACAATAAAAAGCTTGGCTCTGCAGGGTGGGCTGCCAGGCTAATGGAGACTGAGGAGGAATTCATTTGACGGTAACTGCAGAAGTCATCCCCGTATAGCTGCTTTCACACACTCATCCCTTTTACATGCGCATCTGAGAATGACACCTATTGCATCTCCCCCAAAGAGCTTTCTGTCCAAACAGCTAAGGAGAAGCGCCCAGATGGAGTATGGGATGCCCCTTGGCGTCATGATGCCAGACATCTCTCCTGGTGATTTTCCAGTTCCTTTTAAAATTGCCACTTTCACCCTTGTAAAAGCTACATCTCTGACTGCTCCTCGAGAGTAGTACAGCCCCTCTCCACACCACCCGAACCACTGCTGGTAAAAATGCATCCTGCAGGAACAGGGTTGGGGGTTGGACTAGCTGATCTTTAAAGGTCCCTTCCAACCCAGCCCATTCTACGGACAGGCACTGTCTGTCCTCGCATCTCAAAATTATGAGCATCGTATTCACACTTTCCACATGACTCTCTGCTTTCCTTCCTAAGTTTCCTGTATTAAATATGGTTTTGCTTTTACTTTTTGTGCATCATGAAAATACAAGCCTTTAGCTCTCCTCATTGGTCAGTGGCTTTGCTGCTTCCAACTGTTAGACATTCCTCCTTATTCACCTCTCCAGTTTGCAGCCCAGTAGGGGTCAAATTAGTGTGAAAATACGCCTGCTAACGTGTAGATACATCTTTGGTATGCACTACTAATTGAGCACCATGATCCCTTCAGTAATAATAAGAAACAGCTTGACTCAGCATAATCTTCCCACAAAACTTACGATGAAAATTAATCATAATTGTGTTGATGTGCTTTTGTTTGTGGAAAAAAATAGATATCTCACAGTTCCTTCTGAATGTGTTTTGTATTTAAATGTTGTACCTTACAGACATCTAGGCCCATGGTCTCTGAAACTCCAAAAATGAATATTGAAATCTGCTATTTCATAACTTGAGATTTCTGCAATTTTAATTGCTAAGATGTTTCGAACTAATGTCCTAGGTGAAGCATTAGTCAATTAAGAATGCAAACTGGGCTTCAGAGTCCATTCAAATGCTGGAAATAATCCTCTCTTTTGAAACAAGCTAAAATGCTGTTACTTAATGATGTTACAGCCTTACGCTTTTAAAGTGAACCCCCATACGCTGTCCTGGTGAAAGTGAACACCATGAAACTCCAGCCCAGACCCACACTGGCCACTTGTAAAAGTGAGAAGTCTTAATGCGTTAAGAGTATTTTCATATACTGTCAGTGTAGCTTCAGCATTTATGTAATATCTTAAGCACTACAGAGAGAAATAGTGTCCTTTCCCCAGAAAAGGAATAAAATAAACATTGGTAGCAAGCACTGAAAAGCCATCCCCGTGCAAATGACAGCTCAAAGCTGGCAAAGTTGCTATGTCCTTTGAAATGTCCCAATTTTAGGAAAAGTATTTGATGCACAGTCATTAGCTACTTACAGAATCACAGAATGGTTTGGGTTGGAAGGGACCTTTAAAGATCACATAGTCCAACTTCCCTCCCATGGGCAGGGACATCTCTCACTAGATCAGGTTGCTTTATTTCTTTTGGAGAGGCAAGGAAGGACAATATAAAGGTAAGGTGTTTAATTTGTTTTAATTGTGGGAGTGCAAGGTGTTTCTCACGGAATTTCCCTCCTCTCTGTGCTGTAATGAGTAGGCAGGAGTTGGCACCGTTCTTCTAAGAAAGGTGGGATGGATGAGAGAGAGAGGCGGGTCACACCTGCAGTCCACTGCAAGGCCATCGGGTCGGTCTCATGTCACTCCTTCGTCTCGATGGTGGGGCAGCCAGAAAGCGCAGTGGGTGAGCCAGGAAGAGGAGGAAGCGTTGTGCTGGCGATGCCTGTCAGAGAACGTTTGGGAACTTCCTGAAAACCCATATTTAGGGGTTAATGTTTGGGTTAGGCTGGTTTCCAGTGAGTGGTGAAACCAGCATTTCACACACTGGTAACTAGTCCTATGAATGGAAAAACAAGGTGGGCAGCTGAAGGTGGTTTGAAGTGGGCATTGGGTTTCCGTGCTGTGTTGGTTTGAAGGACAGTATTCCTCAATTTGAGCCATTTCTTATAACTGCTGTTTCTAATTGTTACATCTCTAAACAGTATTTCTGAACAAAACATTTCACAAACATTACATTTACACTTAAGCAATTATAAAAATTAAGGCAATTAAAAAAATTCTTGTTGAAACTTTTTTTTAAGTCAATTGAATTTTCTGGGTAGGAATTTGCCAAATTTTAATTGAAGATCTGAATTAAACCATCTATTTTAGAAAAGCCTAAACTCAGTCTTTGTAATTCCATTGCTATATTCTTTAAAATACAAACACGAAAAGCCAAGAATGCCGTTTTGTTTCAGTTAACTTGTTTGGAGAGAATGTTTTGGGGTGCGAGGGGTTGCATCCTGCTTTTTTTGGTATGAATTCTGCCCTACAGCACAGCCCTCTATAACCTGGTACAGGGATATTATGTCTTAGAACCAAATTTGTTAGATTAGATTATTTTAACCTTACATAAGATGATTAATAGCAAATTTTCTGTTATAGACAAAAAACGTGAGATACATGAAAGCTTGGGCTTTCCTCCTGTTGCTGTCATGTGGCTTTGTGATAGAAGTCAAAGTATTAAAACAGATATGCAGCCGGTTCGTCCAGATTGAAGGCTGCAAAAGGCAGTTCAGTCAAGTCTTAAGAAAAACAGCAGAAGAAATAGGAATTCGCCACGGAAAATAACTGTGTTTGGGTTTTTCCTCTTCTCTCATGGCAAAGAGGTGGTTAATGGCTTCCAAGGAAAGCTTCTGAAAGAAGGGGAAAGAGTGGCTTGAATGAGATGGACCCAAATCATATCTGTCTGAAGCGTAGGATTCACCAATGAAATGACAGTTCTCATGTTTTTATTTTTGTCGCATATTTATTTTAGACAAGATCTTGAATGCATATCAAGGTCCACTGACACATCACTAAATCAGTTTTGTCAAGTTGTCTATCACTCTATAAGGCAGCAAATATTAGATAAGACAGATAGCGATATCTTGATATACAGTAATCAATTAAGAGAGCAGAACAGCCACCACCGCCTCGGCCTGAAAGCAGATTTAGACATTCAGAGTTCATGGGCTTCCATTGCTTCACTCTTCTGAATTGTAATTTTGTTTGCTCTTATCTTGACATAAATTTGCCTTGTTTAAAAGGAATTGTTTGATTACATGATGATATTGATTGCCACAGTTGTTAAAAAGACTAATTGATTTGTTTCTGCAGTGAACTTGAGGAGAAAAGTGGAGGAAAGAAAAGAAGCCATAGCAACAGTACCGCAGCAGAAGAAATGCCACCGAAAAGAAAGAAGGCGAAATTCAGCCAAGAGGAGGACCCCTATTTGCCGTTAGATACCGGGCTTTCTCTGGCAGAGGATGAAGAGCTTGTACTACATCTGCTCAAAAGTCACAGCTAATTATTTTTTTGCATGTTTTCTTTTCTGGGACATCTCCACAATATTGTCAGTAGTCTACACAAAATGAATTTGGCATCTGGGCAGCTGGGTACCAGTGGACGTAGATAAATGATGTCCATGTGCAATGGGATTGCCTTAGATTGGCTCATAGATTATAGACAATATTTAGTTTGATTTATAAGGCTTTCTAAACAAACTCTCCAACCTAAATCCCCAGATGTCATTTTGCAGTAACACATTCATAATTTAAAATCTCTCAAGTTTTGAAGCAATTATCTTTTTTATTTTAATCTTGCCTTAAATAAAAACAGGTTGCTCCTTTCTTGACTCTTTGTCAGTTTTGTTATTTTAGAAGATAAATGTGTACTAAAATTATTGAAGAAGAAATACTGTTGGCAGCTCAAATCACATTACATAAAAATGAAAAGCATTTTTTCTTCTGTGTATCTTGCACATATTTTAAAAATATTTTAATAAAAATTTCTGAAGCCTTGATGTAAACTTTTGGTGTCTCTTTCAGTTTTGTTACGAAAACATTTATTTATCTTGCAGTTATAATTTCTGTTATCATTCTGTCACTGGTGTTAGGCAATTCAGAAAACCACTTTTTAGAAGCTAAAACTTTGAGCCTTGCATTAGAATCCCATCTGAATGAGAACACAGCGATGCCACAAAAAGGTAGAGCATAACATTGCCTGATAAAACCAGCTACAAGGTAGATTTTGTGGCAGACTTACAACTGGAAGTGAGCTACTTTTTTTGTTATGACCAAAATGAGGAAAAGTAATTTATTTTTGAGCCTATTTTCAAGTTTCATCCCATCAAATCATGGTTGGTTGGTGCAGATTTTGTGCATGGTTACCCATAGCCGCTGCACCTTGATGAACAGTAATCAGACATATGCCATGTGAGTCCTTTCCTGAAGAAGGGAAGGAGCAGGCATTCTCTCTGAAACAAAACAAAATATTAATACAACACCAAATTCTTAGTTATTTAAGTAGATTTTCTTCTCTTGCTTGTACCCAAGACATCTTGCCAGCTGTGAGCCAAACTTACTGTCATCTTGCTTGCATTCTTGACTACCCCCTCAAGAATATTGGTGCATCGTGCAGAAAAAAGCATGATAAACTCTTGCAGGCAATATGGGAGATGATGAAAACCACTGCAAGTTTTACACATCTCCAAAATGAGCTGGGCAAAGGGGAAGCTGCTGTGCAAGAAAATGAAGGAGAGAAGGAAAATCCAATGTTTTGTTTGCTGACACAAGTTTTTTGATGGTGAACAGGCATGTAAAGCGATGATTGTTTTCAGCAGGCCCTGTCTTAGTGAAGTTTATATGGCAAAGTATAAAGCAAAAGTAAAACACTGAGTAGGTACAAAGGCTTGAGGGCTTTCCCCTGTTGCTTCCCTTCAGCAAATCATAAAGTACACATGGTCTCAAAAAAGCTGTATGTTTGCTCTTCCCATCACCTGTATGAAGAACATTAAAGTAAATACTTCTGTTATTCAATACCACTTTTTCCGTTTTTTCTGTTACAGAGACCTATCAGCACCAATTCAGCCCAAGCCTTTCTTCCTCTCCCCTTACCCTGTGCTATCTTTTAGCTCACTTACCCAAAACTGAAAATATACTGCAAATTCTTGTCTCCAAATGTTGCTTCCACTGGTCTGCCAGCAGGCAGGGTATCATCAAAACAATATTACAGGCAGAGCACATCTGCCATCTGCTCCTTCCTGACAATGTGGAACGAGAAGAAATGACTGAGTTTCACAAACAGCTAAACATGAAAGATGGGACCTGCTTGGCAGCTGGCGCACGGTGGTGTTCAGTCTACGGTGCCACCGTGGGCTGGGAAAATACTGTGATCTGGGAATAGTATCACTGACAAATCTGTTAATGAAGAAGGATCTGCTGTGATGCTGTTGTGTCTCTGCTTAGGCTTCATCGTGTGAACGGCTGCAGGGAATGGGATGAGCAGCGGCAGGAGATGCCTCTGCCCCGGGATCACGGTTCGTGCTCCTGCAGTCGTGGAGGAAGGCAGTAAACTGCAGTGCAAGGAGCATCAACAGCAGGAAGCTCTTCAAAGATGAGCTGGATGTGGATGCTAATATATACAGTGGTGTGTATGTCTTGTTTGTAGATCCATAGTGTACTTGGTGGTGAGCAGTTGTCTTGCCCGTCACCTGATGTCTCTCAGCTGAAATCTTTGCTCGGAGAAGGTTGGACGTAGTTTGTTGGGGACAAGTCAGTAGAACAAACAAAAGATTTACCATTTCTTACTGGAACGTTCCCATTCATACACTAGGGTGCAAGAGAAATATTCTTACCCACTGAGCAGTAAGATTAAAAACTTATGTATGTTGGAAGGATTGTGCTGCACTTCTCTTTTTGTGATGTTTTCATTGTCTGCACACAGTAATTTTTCAAGTGTTCTTACTTTTGTATTTTGGGATAATAGAGTTTCTAATGTAGTTGTGTTGTCTGATACAGAGCCATTGTTTCTTGAATCCTTACAAAGGTTGTCTACTTCAAACATAGCTGTCCTTGAGGGGAGGCGTGTAGCCAGGGTGACTCCCCAAGAATGGAGCCATGTCAAAAAGTAGAGGGAAGGAGCATGAGGCAGATGCTCCATGCAATAAGTGTATCTAAGAAATGGGAACTGCTGCGTGTTCTAGAAAGAACAAGACCACAAAAAGCCCGGATTCAGCATTTTGAGGCAGTGGCTGTGGCTCTGGGTTTTCATTGCTGCCAGCTGTAGATCTGGTTTAAGAGGCTCCTCACCAGCCCTGCTTTTAGCTGTGTTTCTGGGGTAAGAAAAAAAGTGCAAAGTGCACAAAACAAATGTTAATCTCAGAAATGCAAGGATTGACTTGACTGAAGGGTGTTTTCTAGCGTCCTCATTTGCATTTCACACACGTGGACCTCTTAACCATGATCTACTGCCAAAAAACTGGGCACGTGTGTCCAGGGCTGACGGGCCGGTGGAGTGGGGCCAGCGGGGGACGTCACCCATCGTCTGCCTTTCTCTTGGTCACAGGTATGACGTGTGCTGCTGTAGCGTCAGAACAAATCCCAAGCTTCTGCAAGTTTGTGCTTCACGTACATTATAATCCCAGCTATACACAGGAGAAATGGAAGTATGGAAAACATTTGGCTCATCTGTAATTGAAGACTTCATTGATGGGTTTATGTAGTTGAATGCACAGCTCCTAAACGGCTTGTGAGTTAGCAAGAGCAGCCTCTCCCTTGGCATCTGAACTGCCTTCTGTGCAGGACCGTAACCTTCAGGTGTGGCGGAGTCTGGCACTGTGAGCACCCCGGGACGGGTTTCACGCTTCCTTCTCACCCCGTAGGCTGCAGCCCTCCATGGCCAGGGGAGAGAACGTGGCGGGGCTGCTCCTCTGGGAGTGGTAGCAAAGTCTGGGTACGGCGATGAGCATTTCCTAAGGTCATTGGCCAGGAGAAGTCCTTAAA
The DNA here is from genome assembly GCA_013400195.1 of Aramus guarauna. NCBI lineage: Eukaryota > Metazoa > Chordata > Aves > Gruiformes > Aramidae > Aramus > Aramus guarauna. The sequence continues at coordinate 367,222 of VXBL01001372.1, forward strand.
TTGCCAAGCAGGAAATCATGTTTTAAATGAGTTTTCAAATTAGTTTGCATTGGTACTTTGTAGTAATCATGGTTGATTTTCTGCTGCTGCTAGAATGGTTCCAGTGTGGTGATTTATAGCTGGGTGTAGCATTAAGACTAAATCTAGTCCATTTAGCTAATTCTGAGGGTATACATGAGGCATTTGTATAATGTTATAGTTTAGCAGGCTTTTATTCAGAGTCAAATTTTCTCTTTGTTGCATACAAAATAACAGAGATATTTGTTGACTGCATAATTTATTATAATTTGTTTGAAGCCTCTTTTGGGTGGAAACTGGAAGTCAAGTAAAAGTCGTGAGAGCATTGAAGAGTTTGGGGGTTTTAGATTAGTTAGGTGGACTGACAGTAAATATACTAGCTATTGAAGGCATCCAGCTTGCAGTATTTTCATGAGGCATATAAAATATGTTAGTTCAAAGATACTGTTCTGCCCCAGCATCAAAGAAATTTGTTAGGTGTTCACTTTGTAAAGACCTTACTGACGCAGCACATTAAATTGTGTAAAAGTATAAGAAATATAGGCTCTAACGTAAGTGGCTGCAAATGAATATTTAACATTTTAAATGGATATTTTTCTTTAAATATTGTATGAATTGAAATAAAAAAATAATCTTTATTCCTCCTGCAACTGACTGAGTCCAGCTAGAGCATTGACTGGTGTGTCCTGCTCTCTGGCCATACTCATAAAGAGAGAGAAATGCCTGAAGCAAAACATTAAAAACCAGAGGCTGTGGTAGGGAACATTCAATTCAGACTATAAAAAATAGCACTAGATCTGGAGATACTGAAGTGATCCTGTGGGTTCATCTAATCCTGGATACATATGATAAAACTGATATAAAACACAAGACGAAAATGTCTCTTAGTAAAGATTGCCGATGGGTATTTTTCCTTATCATGCTGCTCTCTAGTTTGACCTGATTGATCCTTATTTCTTGTGAGAGGTGGAGGATGCCTTGTAGCAGGGACGCTGAGCTATGGTAGGATCCTGCTGCTGCTGCAGAAGTGGCCACTGTGGCTCAGGGTGTCGCTGCTTTTATGCTGGAGGTCACTGCCCCAGCCGTAACCTTCCTCCGACTAATAACCCCAGGTTTAAATTGAGCTGATTGCTTCTGCGCTGGAATGGATGAATCCTTACACCCTCCCTTTTGCTAACGGGGCCGAGGGCTGATAACGGGCAGCCGCAGGACAGTCAGACTTTCTCATGCAGCGGCCACTTCCACTGTTAATTTGATAGGGACCTTGAGCAGAGCTTAGCCAAACCTTGCACCCAGCGTGCTTCAAGCTAGAAGATCCAGAACGCATCTTAACTCCAAGAGAAATACAATTTCCAATCAATAGTTTTAGTAAGAAAAGACTATTACCTTCACTTTTTGACCAAATTTCATTAAATTTTTTTATTGCTCTCTTCTCTGTTGTTTTTATCTCCTCTGAATTTAGTCTCGTCCTTTCAGATTAATGATTTATTCTCAGAAGGATCTGCAAGTTTTATCTTTAAAAGGTGAAACTAGATGCCAGAAAATTGCATTGTTGTCCTCTTTGTAAGTCATAAAAATTCCTATTGAGGCTTTAGTCTATACCAAGTGAACACTTTTATAATGAAAACTCCCCAAACTTCAAAGGCAAATGAGTCAGTCAAGAACATCAACGAATTAGAAAGCCTAATGCAGAAGAAGATTCTTTTCAGGCCTATTAGGAGGTATTGCCATGATTAAATCAGTAGTGAGAAGTTGATCTGTTCCAAGAATGCCTTGTGCATTGCCTATTTTTGTCCATGTCTGGCCAGAAGCCATTGTTTGCAAAGAAAACTATTCATCAGATTCAGTCATGTAAAAATGATTGTTTAAATTACACTGGCTATCAGCTAGTGGATTTACCCAGGAGTGGAATCTCTTGGGTAGATGTTATCTGTAAGTTTTGTACATCATCTGAGATGTGTTTTCTCTATAAAATATAGATAAGTTTAATTAAACTAAATTAGTTTTCTTAAGCAGTTTTTGAAATCCTTTTGAGTTGAGAAGTAGCCATGCCGACATTTCAGCTGCATTAAGAGGAAACTAATGAGCATTGTTCTCCTAATCACATATGGGATCCTGGAGAAAGATAATGTTCCTGGCTATGGCCTCTCTGGGGCTGCAGAAGTCCCTTCTCTCATGCACAGCTTGTCCCTCTGATGCTAAACCGAAGCTGTTACGAAAAAGCCTTGTGTAAGTACAGGCTGTAAATTGAACTTGCTGTTACTGGTGGTGATGTGCTTTAGCTTATCACGCTTAAGGGGAAATGGAATTTGGTTCATTTTTTTGCAAGTCCATCACATATACATTGTGCTGTCCTTCTTACGGAAGTAAAATAGTTCCTCCAATCTATGATTAACAGCCATACTCCTGTGATCCTTCCCACCAATTGTATTTGATTAGACTGAAATGCAACTTGGTTTTATTCCATGAACTCAGTGAAAGTCAATGTATATAGCGTAGGAATGAATTTAAGCTTGCTAGTCACCACAAACGTCTTACATGTTGCATCTCAGCAAGTTACAGGATTTTTATGCCACCGCCCCGAGTACAGTTTTTATTTGTTTGGAGATGTTACCAGACCTTTGTGGAAAACACTGGGATTTGTTTTGGTTTTTAAGAGAACTTTGTGTTCCCTTCTCAAAGCTGATACTAATGTGAATCATTTTCCCTAGCAATGAGGTGAGTCTACTCCAGCACACCCTCAGTTGCACTCAGAAACTTTCTGATGTGCTTCAGATTGATGGCCTGATTGTCAATAAAAGGGCTGCTCATGGATGGGCAAGTGTGCCTTCCCCGGGGTCTGAGTCACTGTGAGCTCTGTCCTGGCTTCCAGCCCTGGCCAGACCAACACAGCGGCTAAAGCCTCGTGGTTGCCCCATCCTCTCACAGGTAGCTTGCTTTACGAGTAACATGAGAGGTGCTAAAAAGCCTCTTCAACCCTCCATGGAGCCATTTCTGACTAAGGTGACAAGAGTTATGGGGCTTAAGTTCTAAGACAAGCAAGACCATCACGTTGGGTGTCAGGGGTGTGGGGGTGTGCGCACCCAGTCGACAATTGAGTTTGTTCCTTGGATGGTCCAGGCACCCCCAGGTTGTGTCTGCAGCGACGAGGTGATAGAGTGAGTGGCTGGAGCCTGTGGGCCAACTTGAAATGCGACAATTGACTGAACCTTCACGATTCAGTATTTGACTCCAGGTTGGAATTTTGGACAGTGCTCGAAATTTTCCCCAAGGCAACTCCTGCTGTGTCCAGTCCAGTTTGTATGCCCACATTAACATCCTGGGTGAAGTGTCCCAGAGACCTGCCCAGGCCATTGTGTGCAGTTAAGATATTTTTAATTAGTCGATAGAAACTGTTCCTGCAAAAATGGTTGCACAGGACAGTCTTTTGTATGTAGTTAAGATATTTAAAGGATGTTTTTTATGTAGTTAAGGTACACCCACAGTGGTGTATTATGCATGTGGAAGGATGGTTACAGGACCAAGACCAGTTGGATGCCAAGAACTGAGCAAAACAGTGGTCTGAGGAGTCTCTCCTGATCCAGCTGAAGATGCTGCCACAAGGACCCTTGTAATGGAAACTGTCGTTGCCACCAGAAGGCAGATGATCATCCAGTTGGGAGATTTGATTCTCCATATGAGTATGACCCTGTGCTAGCTTCCCAATAAATTAGTGTTTTTCCTTTTAACAAACACTCAGGGTGTCTGTGTAACCCTAACCTGATTGGTTTTGGCTGAAATGGTCAGTAGTGGGTGCAAAGAAATGCTGGGAATTCAGTAAATGATTTGGTGTCATCCCACACACTATCACACACTCAAATGACTGCAAGTCAGCTTGCAGATGAATCCTGTTCCCTGAAGGGAAACCAGATGTCCTTGCCCAGGTCATGGCAAACGGCACAATTTCTACATGGATGCTGCTAAGCCTGTCCTCAGTGGTCCTGACCTTCAGGGGTGGTTGTGTGATGACCTAGGACCTAGGACATGGTTAAGAAATGTAATAGTAAATAACCAGCAAGGTTACGGTGAGCAGCAAACATCCTGTTTCACTCTAGCACTGTCTGGAATACACAAAGCGTTGCACGAGCCCCATTCTTCCTCCAAGAGACTGGGTGATATTTGCCTTTTTCTTACTATTTTTAGAGTTTTTCTCTGTAAATCACTCCATCCTGCATCAGGAAAAGAAGAACATCCTATAGCCTTATAGGGAGCTATCAAGCTTGTCTTTGGCACCCTTTTGCCAAAACCCTGCCCCCATCACAGTGGAGAAACAGTCCTCAGCAGAAGCACTGGGCTGTGGCTGATGTCCCTTGGCAAACCTGTGTGCTGCAACGTAAGGACGAGGTAACATGAGGATGTCAGCTGTCAGGGGACGGGCCAGGAACTTTCCTTCAAGCCTACATCCTCACTGACAGCTTTTTTTTTTTCTTTTAACTCCATAAATTTATTTTCCTAATCTTACACCTAGCAGAAAGCCAGTGGAGGGGATTGCAAGGGATCAGCACGCAGGGGAAACTCAGCGCGCAGGGGAAAGGCTCCACCGCTGCCTTCCCTCCGGCTATGCTCCTGTCCAGCATCTGTTCTGTGGCTGTGGCTGCTGGCCTAGATGGTCCTTGACCCACGCAGCTGTTCAAACAGTTGTCTTTATAAAAACAAGTTCACCAGCATAAGGAATCAAGTGTGCCGGGTAGGATGAAGAGCTTGCATTTCTTAAATATATGTAAGAATGTGCTAATCTAGTTCCTTGTCTAGCGAGCAATTAAACCCATTTACTCTTTCTGCCTCTTCTTGTAGATGCTGATACATTTTTTGCAAACTGATTTGCTTCCTCAGCACCTAATTTCAGCATAAACAATACCAAGCTGTTAGTGATGCAGAACTGCCTGGCTAAAAGAACAGCTCTCCTCCAGAAACTTGCTAAATAAAATCAAGGGAGGGTAAAATTCTGCATTACGCTCTCTTTTTATTTCCCCACTGAATTTACCCGGCTAAGCATCTGAGGTTCTTGTTTCTATCCTCTATTTCATTTGGCGGAAGCAAAGGACGGGCGTGCAGGACTTGGGCACCTTCAGCCTGCTGCAAACCCCCTCTGCCTGGGGCTGAGCATCTGCCACAGTCCCACCCCAGGGGGAGCTGGACTGTAGAATCACAGAATCACAGAATGGTTTGGGTTGGAAGGGACCTCAAAGCTCATCTAGTTCCAACACCCTGCCATGGGCAGGGACACCCTCCACTAGACCAGGTTGCCCAGAGCCCCATCCAACCTGGCCTCGAACACTTATCAGCACCGTTCTGCTAAGGGAGGGCACCGGGAAGATGCCTGAGCCCCTAACAGCGGTGTCTGCAGCAGTATGGGGTCTGCACAGAGACAAACGGCACTGAAAAAAACCAAGCCCTGCAAGACCCTTGGCAGGACAAGGAGTAAGAAAACACGAAGGAGAGCGAAGTCAGAAGGAGTGAGACATTGGGGTGGGAGGTGGCTAACGTCTTCTCCTGCCTACTGAAGTCTGGGTGGGCCCCTCAGAGATGGCTTGGGTAGGTTTGGCCATGGGGAGATGCCTTCTCCTGGCCATCAACAATTGCCTGCTCTGGAGCGGTTGTTCCCCCATGGGGGACAGGTGCGTGCAGATGTCCCCCAGGGCTGCCACTGCGGCCAGTGCCAATGCAGTCATTTGGTCTTTTCTAAAATTTGGTCGAATCCTCTGTGTTATTTGATAAGTGTGATTGGCCAACTATGCCATTTTGCAAGATTGTGTGCTTAAGATAAGCTCTTTCATTGCATTAGCTACTCAGAATTATTTTGAATGTTCAAAATGTCTCTCTCTCTGTGATAGTATGAGGTCTTAGACATTTAACAACAATTCACACTCACATTTCTGGTGGGTAATGTTCAATATCTCACCTAAATATTCTCCTCTGTATTGCAAATATTCATCATTTTCCCCATCTACTCCTGACTGCCTGCACAGACACTGAAATTTTCTTTCTGTCAGTCAAGTCATAAAGCGTAAAGAGGGGCAGTTTTTCTCAGCTAAGTGAAAATATGAGCTTGTCTATTTAGCTCTGCAGCAACGTTAGCATCCATTCTGTGCTCAGTGCGTGTGGCTGCAGCAGCCACAGCTTCTGCAGGAACAAGTAACACCATGAAATCATGTACTGAGTGTTTTATTAGGGAAATACAAAGCTCAGTGTTTGATGCTCTATGCTAAATCATCTAAAATACCCACCCCAGCTTCCTGCTCTCAGCCCCCTACCTCCCCATTTTCCTGGTCTCATGCACGGTAGAGAAATGCCGTGCTCTACTGCCCATTTCACAGGCAATGACTGCCCTGGAGCAGCCCAGCAAAACACCTGTGGTCCTCCCCAGCGAGGGGCCGGCAGCGGTCCGAGGGCTGGCAGGAAGCTTGTGTCGGCCTGTCCACCCCGGCTGCAGTGGCCCTGCCCCACGTGTTGCAGTGGTCTCTGTGACACCCACTTCCTTCCTGCGAGATGTCTCACCTCCTGCCGCAGCCTCTCATCAGCAATACCTCGGTGGGCAATCAGGTCCAACAGGCAGACTGTTTCTCCTCTCCAGCATCTATTTAGCACTGCCTTGACTCGTCTTGGCCATCTGGTTCTTTTCCTTGAGCAATTGACATGTCCCCCTCCAAGTGCTGCCCTCTAAGCTGGCCTGAGAGGTCCCTCTGAGGACCACTGAGGCTGTGCCAGGCAGAGGATAATGCTGCAAAGCTCTGGCAGTGCTCCCGTGTATGTGTGCCTGTGTGAGGATGGTCTTTTCTGAAACGTGGGTTTGCTGACTCCCAGGTCATGGTTGTGCGCTCTCCTTCCACCAGAAGCAAGCTTCCTCCTTGTTACTTGTGTACTTCAAGGTCAGAGTCTGTGTCCAGGCAGCTTTCATGGACTGTCTGTGAAGTGTTATTTGGCTATCTGTGGAGATTATCAGTTATCTGTGCATTTATTTTATAACTATATAAAACTTAGAATCATGGACTCCTTTATGTTGGAAAAGACCTTTAAGATCATCAAGTCCAACTGTTAACATACCACTGCCAAGTCCACCACTAAACCATAGAATCATAGAATCCTAGAATGGTTTGGGTTGGAAGGGACCTTAAAGGTCATCTAGTTCCACCCCCCCTGCCATGGGCAGGGAGACCCTCCACTAGACCAGGTTGCCCAAAGCCCCATCCAACCTGGCCTTGAACACTTCCAGGGACGGGCCAACTATCTAAACTAACTAACTAAACCATGTGCCTAAGCACCACATCTACATGTCTTTTAAATACCTCCAGGGATGGTGACTCAACCACTTCCCTGGGCAGCCTGGTCCAATGATTGACAACCCTTTTGGTGAAGACATTTTTCTAATATCCAGTCTAAACCTCCCCTGGGGCAACTTGAGGCCATCTCCTCTTGTCCTTTCCCTAGTTACTTGGGAGAAGAGACCAACACCCACCTTGCTACAACCTCCTTTCAGGTAGCTGTAGAGAGCGAAAAGGTCTCCCTTCTGCCTCCTTTTCTCCAGACCAAACAACCGCAGTTCCCTCAGCCACTTCTCATAAGACTTGTGCTCTTAGACCCTTCACCAGATTCATTGCTCTTCTTTGGACATGGTCCAGCACCTCAGTGTCCTTCTTGTAGTGAGGGGCCCCAAAATGAACACAGTACTCAAGGTTTTGGCCTCACCAGTGCCAAGGACAAGGGGACGATCATTTCCCTAGGCCCGCTGGCCACACTATTTCTGATACAAGCCAGGATGCTGTTGACCTTCTTGGCCACCTGGGCACACTGCTGGCTCATATTCAGCTGGCTGTCAATCACCACCCCACCACCACCACCACCC
>VXBL01001372.1:375131-399529 GCA_013400195.1 Aramus guarauna
CCCAGGTCCTTTTCCTCCAGGCAGCTTTCCAGCCGCTCTTCCCCAAGCCTGTAGCTCTGCATGGGATTGTTGTGACCCAAGTGCAAGACCCGGCACTGAGCCTTGTTGAACCTCATACAGTTGGCCTCAGACCATCGATCCAGCCTGTCCAGATCCTTCTATAGAGCCTTTCTACCCTCAGGCAGATCAACACTCCCACCCAACTTGGTGTCATCTGCAAACTTCAGATTCATCATGGTTCAAGTGTGCTTGAAGTGAGGAACATGTCACTTCTACACTGCCAGCTCTCGCCATCCCCCATTATGTGCCATTTGAAAAGTGCCTAAGATTCAGTGGAGCAGAGGCTAATGAATGAAGGAGCAGATGTGCTCCCTAACACTCCATGTCCCTTCCAGCAGGACCACTGTCCTTGGGTAGTCTCTGCTCCGCTGTGAGAACTGTTGAGTGAACAACGTGATTTTATTTTGCAACTCCAGAGTGCACCCCTGGTGCAACAGGTGCTCTCTGGACAAGCGGTGCCCTACACGGATGCTGAGCCTTCTGGACAAGCATTGAGAAAATTATGTGAGTTCTTAAGAGGCTGCTGTTAAGCACAGTATAAGAAATATTACAGTGAGTGGAAAGGAACAATGATCAACTTGGAGAAAGAGGAGAAATTTTTCACTTTACTGAAAATGTTGCATTGAGTTACCACGTTATTAAGAAAACCATGATCTTGATCAGATTAATGGGTGATTACCTTATGAAGAGCAACTTTAGTATTACGTATGAACACTAATGAAAATCTGTCTAGCATGGCTCATTTAAATTAAAAATGGGTGTTTCAGCTGCCATTTGCCAAACTGGGAGTCAGCTGCGGCTAATGAGAGTGCAAAATCTCTGCTGAGGGTTTTAAGGATCCTGTTTTTCAGCACGTTACACTCATTTTGCGAGCAGAATTGTTGGCCCCAGGTGAACATGATGCCAGCAGCGGAGCCGGGAAGAGAACTGGGGTCTTGGTGCAATGATCTTTTAGGTGCAAATCCTGCCAGTGCCTCTGCCGTCCTTTCCAAAAAGAGAGACCAGTTTTGTTGTGTGCCTTGGCAGAGTTTGCTGTTAATTCCCTCTTGTGCACATCAGTGCCTAAAGAACTGCTGGCATCATTTCGTTTGAAAATGGCAGGATAAACAAGTGCCTCTCTATGTATTTATGATAGTGCTTTAAGTACCGCTTGAAGCATCTGAAAGTCACTGGGTTAACTCTTTGAAATGTTTGGCACTTTCTGTGCCTCAAGGTCAGCAATAAAAGTCCTGCTGATTTGTTAAAAGCAGAGGTGGCCTCAGGGCTGATGTTTCTGAAAAAAGCCTCACTTTTGACCCCAGCTCCAGAGAAATGATCCCCCAGCTTGTGACCTGTCACCTGTGCTCACATGGAGCAGCACTTACTGGTTGGAGCTGTGTTCAAGGACCTATATTTAGCCAAAGCATCGTGAAAAAAACAGCCAACAAGGTTGTCTCAGGGGCAGCTTTGGGGAACACTTTTGTTTTCTGGGCAGTGGTTCAGTTGTCTCAGCAATGATGGGGAGACCTGGATGGAGGGGAGATCACGATTTCAGCTACTGATGTCACCTCACGTGTTTGTGTAGGTTTCTTAAAAAGTCTGTGTAGGTAATCCCTCCATGGGAGGGAAAAGGGAGGATAGGTTGGTATCAAGACTTTGGGAGGGCCTTTTGTCTCACATTTATTGCAAAGACACAATCAGGAGAGTGAACAAGAAAAAGGGTCTGACTGTGACCCAGCAGAGCTTGTGTGTGATGGGGCGGGGAGGGCTGGATTCCCTGCTCTGGGAGGGAGGAGGGGAGAGGCACACGTTTCACTGGTGACCTGGTGAGGGAGGAGTCCTGAGCACGTTCTGCTGTTGTGGTGAGCCCTGATGACGGATGAGGTATGCTCCAGTCTAGTGCAATAATGCACATTGGCCTTGCTGCTTCAAAATGCCAGTTTCTCCCAGCTTTACTGGTTTGCTAATAGACTGTTGCTCATTTGTGCCTTCCCCTGAGCCCTTTCTCTCCTTGAAAGGAGGAAGCTGTCAGGCTTTTCAGCAACGCCAGTGCTGAAGCATAATTATGTTACCAAGACCCCCTTGCATTTGGATGAGGAGTTTTTGGGCGTTGTCTCCTTGCTTCCTCCAGGCAGCTAACCTTGTTGGAGAACATGGGCACAGAAGCACCAGCACTTAGGCATGGCAGGATCACGGGCATTTAAGGCTGTGCAGCCATGGTGACGGTCTGTTTGCTTCCTGTGCAGGTTGCTCATCTATGGGCAGTAACCTCAGAGCTGAAGAGCCATGAGAAACCACTGGTGGAACTCTGCAAGGGTGTGTTGAGGCTCCTCTGCCCTCATTGCTGGGAGGTGCACAGGACTGCCCCATCATGGAGACCTGCCCTGTCTCACCAGTGAGAGCGGGGAGATATATAGATATATATATATCTGCGAAAAAAGGATGTGAAGCTGGATTGATGATGACACGGCCAGCTGGGACACTTTGGGACAATTTGCTCGTACAACATATCCTCTGTCTTTTTTGCCTTCAAGAGCATCAGCTGTGTAGGGATGGGGTTTGCCAGGCTGCTCTCAGCATAGCTGAGCCCAGCCCAGAGGGGACCTGTGGCCTTTTCAGTGAGACAAATCGTGCATGAGTGAGGCGCTGGGCAAGATTGGGCTGCAGCCCTTTACTCTCTCTGGGAGGCTACCTGTGCCGTCCCAGAAAATGTGGTAGTTGATATATGGGGGAAAAGCACTTTTGTCCGCTTTAGATCACTTTGAATTTTTTTTCTCTATGGCTTATAAAGAATAATCCATTTTATAAACCAGATCCTGTTTGAATAACACTTCTCTGTTTACTGTATTGATCTGAGCAGCAGCAGCAGCCAGGTGGCACTGGGCCGTACGAGGGCTATTGGCAGGAAAGCCGTGTGCTGTGTAAACTGCTGCATTTAGGAGGTAAGCGTGCTCACGTCAGGCTGTGTGCTGAAATGCTTTGAAGTTTCTTACAGCTTTGCAAGAATTCCACAATAATCAGCCACTGACAAAAATGAATCTGTGAATTAGCAGGGACACCATTAATTGCTTTTGCATCACTTGACTGGTGGCCTTGCAAAGGTGTTTTCTGAATTTGGTGGAGAAATGAGTGTTAAAGGAGGGAAAAGGACTTGGCTGTTTTCTGGCACATGTTGACCATAACTGTGTGTGTGGAAATGAAACTGCAAAGGTGACTGGTTAATTTTACCTTTGTTTTGTTTAGGAGCAGTTTCTGTATCTGTTATTGTTTCAGGAATTTGCACTTGATAGATACACAATTCAGCTGCAGAAGTAATTACACAGAGTCACGAAAGGGTAATAATTCATTGTAATGTTAAAAATGAGAAGCTATTCAAAGGTCCCCTATATTCAGGAGAGAAAACAGAAAGTTCCTTTTTCTGTGAAGCAGACTTGATTGTGATCTGAAAATATTCAAGGCAGGACCTTGCTCTGGAGCCACTGTAGGCAATGACAGCATGCATTAAGCATCGAACGTAGCCCCTGAGCTCACTCCAAGTTCGTTTTGCTTTCTCTCCTGAAGCAACAACAGGTTTGTCGCTGAAGTTGGTGGCTGGCAAGACAAGGATGCAGAAACTCTTAGAATGAGACAAGGGACTGGTTTTGCATCTGCAAACCCTGAGCTCAGATGTGAAAAACCCATCTTAATCCCTGCACTGGCACTGGTGTTAATTATGATTTATTAAACATAAGATAGTCTCTGCCAAACAGAAGACACAGATTCAGGCAGGCTGTTTCTGGGCGCCTAGAAGAAGTGTGGAGGGCAGGTGGCACCAGTGGCCATGTCCCCAGAGGAGTATCTCCAGCCTCTGGGGAGTAGCCTGGGAGGAAGGTTTGGGAAGATTTACAAGGGGACAAACCCTGCTTGCCTGGACCAAGAGACTTGGTTGTCCCTTCTCTATCCAGAAATGTAGTTGGTGGCTACCAGCATTGCCCCAATGGAGCTGTGCTGGTTTAGACCAACTGCAGGTTTGTTGGCTCAGTATATTAATGTGAAATGTGAGCAAAACCCTGGAGCCTGCAGCACAGGAGGTGAAGGGACTGGAAATCAAAAAAGATAGGCATCACCTGGGAGCAGGGGGAGGTGGGGAAAGGGATGCCCTGTCGTGGATGTTGGGTGTTCAGAACTCCGAAGCCCTCTGGTTCGTGGTGATCTGCAGTGTTCCTGTCCTGCCTGTGAGCTTGCTGCTGCTTCTCAGCGTATATTCGAACACTTCATACTAACGATCATTTATTGTGAGCAGTAATGCAAATGTGTTCTCACCAGTGATATGAGAAATCTGCCGTTGTCTCAGCTTTTCTTCTGGTTTGACAAGTGCTTTATAGCAGGCGACAACAGTCTCTGACACAGCCAAGATGCTCTCGTAGCATTTTGTACCTCTGTCAGTTTAGCTGAGCTGACTTGTGATCCATTTTTAGCGTTGAGAGATTTTTCCAAGATTTTCCTTTAGTGTGTAAAAGCATTTCTGTGAGATGTTTTCATGTGGCAACAACTTCTCATTTGATCCCAAACCGTGTGTCCTGGACAGCGTTGCTCCGAGGGAAAGGTTCCTCTATGCTGGAGGCCACGCTTCCTTCCCAGGGGCACAGGCGTCTCCCAGCATCACGTAGCAAAACTCAGGTTGTTCCTGGTTATGGAACAGACCCAAGTGAATCTCAAAATGAAGCATAAATGCAGCAAAAGTGGCCTCAAGGAGTTTCAGATGCTGCTCAGATGGCCACGAAATACACGGAACTTCTAAAGATGTGAACGTTAATAGCCACTCTCTTATGAGAAATGGGATACAGCAGAGGGATTGGGGGAAAATGCAATTTTTTGTTATTTGGGGTATTTTTTGGTATCACATACACATTTCCTTGGCACCGAGGCAGCGCTAGGAGATAGGTCCTCAGAAAAATAAAGACAGCTTTGCCATGTAATGCATAGCTTGAAGTTCAGGACAGTGATTAGTTACACGGGTGGTATTGCCTCTGTTATATAGGTGTCATTTCTTTGCAACGAGAAGTACCAGGAAGAAGTTTGCAGCTGTTGAAGAATGTTGCATGAGTGAATACAGTTGGTTTTGTTTGGTTTGGGGTCTTCTTCAGGATTAATAACACTTATTTAATGATTGGTCCCATTAAAATTGCCATATTGATTCACATGCCAGGAAAATAGATTGGTGGATATTTCATATCATACAGCTGTATTGATCTTCTAGAAGCTGATGGGATGGCAGCTTTCATCATTGGACAGCACATTAACACCTTAATTGATATATTCTGAAAGCTAATTAGAGGCCAGCTGGATTCCGTGTGGGAATAATATTTATTTTTGATGTTGACAAAGTGCTCCAGAGCACAAGTCATATGGTGTGATTTAACAGTGATTAAAACTTGGCTACAGACATAGGCAACTTGAGGAAACTGCCAAGCAGCCGAGACTAGAACGAGTGAAGACCTAGATGTGCATAATTACTTTGTGCTCCGTCACATACACACATCTCCGTCTATCTATCAGTCAGTGGAATATCTGGAGAACGGCTGCAGCACTTTAATTATTCACTGTCAATCATGCTCTAGCCAGCACAGACATGTGTGTGTGCACGTGCCATGTGCAGCCTTGTCTGGAAACTCTTTGGAGAAGATGTTGTTAAGGTCACACAGGTAAGTACAAGCAAATCAGGAAACCTTAACTCTGTCCACCCATGGTATCTAACAGCTTCTCTGATATGATCATGTTTCTCACCTTATAAAATATAACAATTATTTTTTTTCCCATAATGCATATATCCTGTCTCATGCATATGCTCCCCACTGCTCACAGGGGAGAGAAAGAGGGAAGGTGAGGTTGGATGGGGCTTTGGGCAACCTGGTCTAGTGGAGGGTGTCCCTGCCCATGGCAGGGTGTTGGAACTAGGTGACCTTTGAGGTCCCTTCCAAACCAAACCATTCTGTGATTCTGTGATTCTATGACTCAGGGACCCTATCCTCATGAAAACTTTCTGGTGAGCATGCAGGGCTCCTGGGGTGGTTAACACCGTTGTAGCCATCTGCATCTCATCAGATAGATTCCACCACTAATTTTGTACTGTCTGATCTTTTATATATCTGCCTCCCAATTTACTATGAAGAATTACCTTTCCAAATTTCCTTCAGTACTTTGGATGATTCTCGCAAAGAATTCTCTGCATTTTAAGTTTACTACATTTGATTTTTTATTTTATTTCTCTAGAGGGGAGGTGTTCAGGATGACAAGGTTAAAGGTTTTCATTGAAAATTGCAGGTGAGCTTTACCCACAGCACATCCATTCTCCTGCAAAGAGCAAAGTCAAGCAGCTCTGCCTTCTCTTCGTGTGCTTCTGCAGGATCTGCTCTGAGCCTCTCATCCACAGACTGAACAATTTTCTTTTTATTACTATTGAAGGCTGTGACTGTTTTTCAATTTTTGTTCATTTGTGGCAGGTACGAGCTCTATCTGTTTTTCTGTAATTGATTCCTGTTCTCATTTCTCTCCTCCTGCCTTCAGATGAGCTTTGTGCTCTGCAGAGCTCTGTCAACGTCTGCAGCCGTTGGAGCTCTGCCTTTGCAGCAGCTGCCTCTGCCCCGCTGCCAGCACCTGCCTGCGGCATCCTGGCCGCTGCCTGTTCTTCCTCTCCTCCCGTGGGACCCACTCGTTGCATGAAAAGCACCGACACTTGATGGGATTTCTTCATTCACTTTTACAGCACTGTGCCCTGCTCCTCTGCTGCTTTGTCTTCGAGAGAGGGCAAACAGTGGGTGTGCGCTTGAGGCAGGCTGAAGGTTTTGCAGGTGTCTGTGACACAGGATGAGTTTCTCAGTTTCCAATCTGCTTACCTGTAGCAGGCAACTCCAGTTCCCCAGGATGGTCTTCTGCATCTCTTACTGCTCTAGTAAGGTCACTCATCCAGGTTAAGGAGCTGAGCAGGCACCAAAGAAAGTGCTCGCTGTCTCCTGCAAGCTCGGTTACCTTCCTATGGCCTGAACTTATCTTCATTTCTGTGTTGCTTCTGCTGTAGCCCTCTTGATTTTATCAAATCCCAACTGTGCCTCCAGGAGCTCACATCAGAGAGGGAGTCTGAAAGAGCAGCTTTGTCCTGCAGGAGACATTGCTGACCACTGGCGTCGGTCCCCTGCTCTGGCAGGTGGCTGCAGCTTCTTCCCAACACAATGGTTCTTACTTTCTGCTAATACTTGGCCTCATCTCGTTCTCAGATATAATCTTATCTCCCTTGATGTTTGGGGCAGGTGCAGGAGGAGAGACAATCTCCTCAATATTTACAGAAAGTTTCTGCCCAACTGCAAAAAATCATCAAGAAAAAGATTTTGTTTCTGTTAGTCTGGGCAAGGAATTGGTTTATGAAACTAAACTCGTGTTTTCTTCTGGCAATGCTCTCTTTTAGTAAATCTTCATGAAGTTGATAATATCATCTCTTTCCCAGTGGCTTCCTATTTTATCGCAAGCATAGTCTTGTAGCAATTGACCTCCAATGTTGACTAGTTCTCGGTTTGGCTAACCTGCAAGCTTTCCTCCTCAGCCCAGAGCTGATCGTACTTCTCAGCCTCAGCACAGGGACAATGGCTCTCAGCACCTTTTTCCAAAGTTCACTGAGACCTTGGGCTCCTCTTACACTGGTGGTTCCTGTTCTGGAGTATGTTACTGGTGGCTTCCCAAAGGGCTCCATCCTGCCTGGCCAATGGGACTCTCAGGAAGCCTCTGCTGGAGGAGAACCTGGAGGTGAGCAGGGTTCCCCAGCCAGCCCTGGCGAGGTGGCTGTGGGTGCCATGGGGCTCTGTCCCTGGGGTGCAGGCGTGACTGAATCATGCCTCCATCTCCCTTTCTGGGAATGGCCTGAGGGATTTTGGGTGCTCCAGAGCCACTTGGCATCAAAGGGCACCATGCCCTGGGGGCTGTAAGTCTGCTCACTGAGATGTAAATCTTAATGGATCAGATGCCTACGGCTACACATGAGCTGTACAGAAATAGAGTCTGGTGTAAAGAAAATGCATTTGTGAAAGTCTGCTTGCAGTGAATGATGGGGCAGGCAGGCGATGCCTGACTAAATCCTTTGATGCTTGCAGGTTTGCCGGCGTGATTGAAAGCCTGCAGAAGGTGCCGGCCAGGGAGCAGCTTCGGGCTTTCCAGGCTGACTTCATGCACTAGGTAATGAGATATCGTTGAACTGAAATGGCTGTTAGAAACCTCAAAGAAGAGCCAGACTTGAATGCTTCACCTCGCAACAGGTAAAATACTTTATACAGTAACTATGCTTGATAAAGCTTTAATGTGAAAGCTGCATTTCTGTGCACACTGATGGAGTTTCAATGTGCTGCTCTCCGTCTCACCTGGGCTGCAGTTCAATGGCAAACGGGCTACGGTATGGATGACTTAGAGACTGAGAGCCTTACTGGGGCCATGGGAGCATGCAGGTACCCACGGGTTGTTGCTTTTTGTCAGTGGTAGGAGCTAAAAGCCTATGTAGGTTTTTACTCCACCTAGGAGTGCCTACCTCCTTAGTTAGGATGAATGGAAGTGTTTTTCATATCTGATACAGGCTGTCTTGATTAAAGTGGTAGGATATCACCCTCATTAATTCCAGTTATTACCTGTGCTCAAGACATGGGCATTATGGACAGAATCACAAGCTCTCCAGTTTGGTCTCTGGGGTGCTGTGAGTTGGGGGCGGATGAAAGGGTTTGGGGAGCAGTTCCAGGTACACACTTCATTGGGAAATTAACTTCTTTTTTCCTTTGGAATGGCACAGTGAGCCCATACCTGTCTTCTGTTAGGAGAGAGAGGGAAGCTGTTTTACTCATGACTTTCTCTCCTCTTTGAAGCTTTCCAGGAGAAATGGTGCTGGGGCAGGGTAGTAGGCAGAGCTGCCAACGCACGTAGTAGTGTCTGGGGGAAGGAAGACAAAGCAAACCCAAATGTCATACCAGACCAGCACTGCCTGGATAGGATGTAAAGCTGAGCTCCCAAGGTCCTGTGACATCTGCTGAGGGGCTGTGTGACCAGTTCCTGCAGGGCCTCCCGCCTGTCCCGCTCAGCTGCCTTGTCCTGGCTCTGCAAAGTTGTGGCTGGGATTTCTGCACCGCGTGTGCCCATGCTTTGTGCAGGGCATGTTCAGGGGGGTACCGTCCCCCGGCACATCGCACCCGCTGCATGCCCCAGGGCTGTGTGTGCGCGTTGCGGGCAGATGCACCGGGGCTGCCGCACGACCCTGGAAACTCGGCTCAGCTTGCCTTGGAGACAGCTGGAGAGCATCTGCTTGCTGCAGAACCTCGACTCACTGGTTTAGTGGGTGACATGGTGACATTTTTCCCCTCCAGACCATGGAGAGTCTCACCACCATCCTGGGGACACAGCAGCTGGCTGCACTGGTTCTCCACTGGAAACTGAAAATATTTCTACCACAGACAAGTTAGCTTTTTGGTAGTGTTTCTTTTACGTCACTTTGGGATGACTTAAGGCTCTGGAGAGGGAAAGACATTTTTATTTTCTAAGTGTGCAAGATGACTAAAAGATGAAAGAACTGGTGGTGGTTCTGACAGGGACTTGCCAGGTGTTTGGAAATAGTTATACGTTTCTGTAATGCTGCGTGCTGTCTTTGTACCATCATAGTTGCTTTATTTTCTTCCTCCCACTGATTATTTTCACATATACGTAACAGAGTTTGAAAGTAACTTTTTTTTGGGTTTACTGTCATGGAAGGACCCCGAGTCAGTGACCACGATGTCTGTATTGATTGCCAGTTCTCAGTGCTCTTTTAAATACCAGACACTATGGCTACTTTGGCATATTCTCAATGAACAGCAGTTGATTAATTAGAACATTTTAAACCCCATAATATCTTGGATATGGTTTTGTTCAGAGGAAGAGAAGACCTTGCATTGAACAGTTAATGCAATTCAATTCTAATTTGGATTTAAAAATACTTTGCAAATTTGTAATGCTGTTTGAATAAGAGCAATAAATATGCATTCCTGTGAAAATCCATTTTCTTGCCCAGGGTATAAATGTCCAATTGAAATCTCAGAGTGAGGAATATGGTTTCCCTTGGACAAAGTGTCTCAGTCTAAGTGTTTTATAACTCATACTCTGCTCCTGGTGTGGTGGCATAGAAACTGTACTTCGTATATAGCTTTATATAACTGCTGTATATAACCTGCTATAGCTTAACAGCAGCAATTTAAAAAGCAATGACAATTTATTCCCAAGTGTGGTCCCTGATCAAAGTTGGAGTCTCCATTTTAGGTGTTAAATATTTATTCAAAGTGCAGATCATACATTTCTGGTGCTGTGCAGGGAATTTATGATAAAATACTGCTCCATGTTGAGCACCAAAATGTCTTCTACTCCTGCTTTTTTCTTTTTTCTTTTTTTTTCTTTTTTCTTAAAAAAAAAAAAAAAAGCAGAGTAATTGAACATAAAATAGAATTAGACAAGTCCTTTTGCCAGCAAAACTTTAGCTAGCTCTCCACTTTTACTGCAGGTAAGTGTGCAGGTCCAGCAACTGTGGGATGCTGGGGGTGTGCCTTCTCCCCACGCTGGGTCTCTTGGTGCCTGTTTTGGGGGTATGTGTTGTCGGTTGACAGCACTGTGGTTTGTTCATTGCTCCTGGCCATACCGGTGCTCTCTGCCTGCTTTGTCCAGTGATGGTACCCAGCCAAGGACAAGTGCTCCTTTGTGTGCCGGGCAGAAACTGGACAAGAAATAACCAGTACACGGGACTGCGATCTCAATGGGCAAAGTGAGCAGATGTCTTCACTACCCAGTGTAAAGACAAGGAGTTTTGAAGGATAGGCACCCCCAATGGGAAACCTAAGCCAAAGATACCTGTCCAAAGTAAGAGGGATGAATCTGAGGTGTTTTGCCCTCCTTTTGCTACAGGTAGAGCCTGTACAAGCAGGTGACTAAATTTAGATAGCTGAAGATAGGTGAGCTGAAACAGTCAGAGGACTTCTGTGCAAAGATGGAAAGAATAATCCAGGGCTTTTAGCATTAGATCATTTGTAGCTCAACATTCACCTCGAGGAAGATTGCCATTTACTGATCCACCCATGGTACTTTCTACAGTGCTGACCCAATGTTCTGGCTCAGGTGAAGTTTTGCCTGCTGGCAAAACTGGGAACAGTGTCTACTGATGTAGATAATGTGTCCAGCAAAATTATTGGTTTTGGCAGGTGGACTCAATTTTCATAGTCCTTCATCATTTTCTTTCTTCTGAAAGCCTCATCCTTTATAATTTCAATCCAATAATACTGAAATGTATTGTTTGCTATGTATACCATGCAGTAGCTCTTTCCTGAAAAAGCTCTTTGATTTACCTTTCTGTTCTTAAACCCACGACACTGAGTCAGGGAAAGGGAACTACCTGACTTTGTGGTCAATAAATGACCAATTAGCTAGGTGATGACAAATCAAAGAACTGGTAACTCTTGTTCCATATACTTGTGAACAAATCACAGAATAATTTAGGCTACAAGGGGCCTCTGGAGGTCACCCAGTCCCACACCCTTCTTGAAGTGGTTCCAGTTAGGTTATATTGCTCAGTCTAGTTGAGTTTCAAACATCTCCAAGGATGGAGATTGCGCAACCTCACTGGGCAACCTGTTCCAGGAATGACAGGAGGCAGAAGCATACATAAACAGAGGTGGGAAACACCTCTTAACAATGGGACAGTGACCTCAGCTCTCCAGCTCAGCTGCTGAATAATAGTCACCAGAAATAATTTGCATGTCTTGTTCCTAGTGACACAAAACACTCCATTTAATCCAGGAGCATTTCTAAATGCTCGTGAACTAACAGGAAGGCATGGAAATTTCTAAGCTTTAGGCAGTCTTATTTAAAAATGAACTTCAAATATTTAACCACTGCATAGTCTCTTGTTAAATAGAGGTCTCATGTTTGCAAAACTAAGGGTGAGGGTCATGCTCTGTATCTGATGAAATTAATGCCAGTTCTGACTTTAAGGATCAAACCCCGAATGAGTCTATAGGAGCATTTATCATCACAGGAGTGAGGCATCATCTGCTTTCTTATGTAACAGAGGTTAGGACAGAAACTCGTTGACCTTCTCCAGGAGGAGATCTGGGGCACATCAAGATTTTGATCACTGTCATGTTGTTGGAAATTGAGAGAAAATCCCCTGAAAGAGGATTTGGAAGAGAGCATTGGAAGAGAGCAGCAATAAGCAACCTGAGAATGAAGCCCATAATCTCTTTGTCCCTTTGCTGCACATGTTTTCTCTGTAGCCTAATTTAAGAACAAAATCTTAATTTGTTTGAGAAAAACAAAAGCGGCTGCTGTAGTTAATTTATTTGGGGACACACATGCTGATGAGGTGGAGGAGGATGTTATCTCTGTCCTTTTACAAGGAGACAGATAACACTGTGATGTATGCAAGAGCCAACCTGTGGCACGTACGTTAGGAATGAGATGGCTCTTTTGATTCATGCAAAGCACAGTGGAGGGCAGCTCTCTGAGGATGACTGAGATGTGAGGAGCAATGGGAACTGAAGGTTACAGGTACTTTCATCTGCACATTCCCACTGCATCTGCTTGTAACATTAACCACCACTCTGCATCTTCAGAGCAGAGCTGCCAGGACCAGACACCCTTCCTGGTTGTTGGAAACATTCTTATTTCTGTGCTCAGAACCACCATCACTCACCCCCCCCCAACCCTCTTCTTAGTAGATCTCCATTATGCACTAGCACCTTTGGTTTAATTTTAGTTAATTTAAATCTATGCACCGAGGACAGTATGTTAATTGATAGTGAGATGGCACTGAGTCATATAAATGCTCTCGCTGGACTTTGTCTTGGTTCTCCATCAGCAGGATGTCTGTAGTTCACTTAACTGTTTCATCCTAAAGCTGACTTTATGCACAAGGACTCAACTGCTTGCTTTCCCCACTTTTTGGACACAGTGATGCCCAAGTTTTTAGAGAATTACTGCAATGGTAGAAATGTGACCTGCTCTGGTAAGCCAGGTTGCCTGGATAATGGCAGAAAGGGGATGAATGAGGCAGAGCTTACTCGAAGGTTTCTCTTACAGAAGCAGGAAAAAAGACTCCATGGATGTTCAGCTTCTGTCTCGTCAGCTTCTGCTTGCCCTGTTAAGGCCTTTTTGTTTTGTATTGGTGCTCTGCCCTAATGTTCATTGTGCATTAAAAGAGTAGAAGAGTGCAAGGTCATAAGCATATTGCACTAAAAAAATATATTAGGCGATGGGATGAGTGCTACTGGACTTAATATAGAGCTCTTTACTGTTGGGGTGGTTAAACCAAATTTAGGAAAAATGGTGTCAAAGACTATTTCAGAGGAAATATTCNTCTTCTGTTCTCCAGACTAAACAGACCCAGCTCTCTCAGCCTTTCCTCATATGAGAGACGCTCCAGTCCCTTAATCATCTTTGCAGCCCTCCACTGGACTCTCTCCAGTAGTTCCCTGTGTTTCTTGAACTGGGGAGCCCAGAACTGGACACACAACTCCAGATGTGGCCTCACCAGGGCAGAGTAGAGGGGGAGGATAACTTCCCTTGACCTGCTGGCCACGCTTTTCTGAATGCACACCAGGTACCATTGGTCTTCTTGGCCATGAAGGCACACAGCTGGCTCATGGAGAGCTTGTTGTCCACCAGGACTCCCAGGTCCTTCTCCTAGGTGCTGCTTCCCAGAAGGTCAACCTCTAACCTGTACTGGTGCTTGGGGTTGTTCTTCCCTAGATGCAGGACCCTACACTTGCCCTTATTGAATTTCATATGGTTCATCTTTGCCCAATTCTCTAGTCTGTCCAAGCCTCACTGAATGGCAGCACAGCCATATTGTCAGAGCAGTGTTCTCCCCAGGTGGTAGGAGCCTTCTGTTGAGAAGAGCTCTGCTCCAGTAAACCAAGAGAAGATCAGCAAGTACCAGAGCTGCCTGAGCATCACTTCTGGTTTTGCTTCAGACCTCTACACCCCAGGTTACTACCAATCCTTGTGGCCTCAGGCTGGGTTTGTATGCCCTCCTCTGAGGTTAATAGTGTCTAAGCATGGAGTTTTCTGGTGGTACTGTGGAGTTGTGCCCCTGAGCCTAGGGGACATTTGTCAGAGCTGCCCTTGTGTAAAAACTAGGTGTTATTCACCACTCAGCTGTGATCTCTTCTTTGTAGGTAGCTGGGCATGCGTGCGTCTATAAGTAATGCAAACAGGATTTGGCCTTGACTGTCTGTCTGCTCTGTTGTTTAAGTCTCTATGCACATGTGAATGTATTTCCTATCATATGCAATAGATGGTTTCTGAGGCTGCACAAATATCATGGTTTCATGCCAAAGACTTGGGGACTGGGTGGTCTCACCTCACCATTACCTCAGTGCTTTGGATGGGTTTCAATGGCAGCCTTCCCTGGACACTGCACATGGGAGGGCTGTCGAATGTCCCCGTGGCTCCTCAGCCTGGCCTACTGTCTTCTCTGAACAGAGCCTGAGGGCCCGTGCTAGGGAGAATTGGGGAAGGCTGCAGTGCTGGTGTTGTACCTCTTGATGGGTTAATTAAGGATCTCGGTAAAAATGGCTGAGAGGTCTCAGTGACTTGGGCAAATAGCTGTCTGCCATGGGTATCTCGAAAATCACCTTTGTCAATGGGAGTCAGGAGCCTTAGCTAAAGAGACACATCTGAAAGTGTTATCTTTCATGTTTAATGAACAAGAAATCAAAACAACAGGACCAATCATGCCACTAAAAGAATGCATAGCCCAAATACTGAGGTGAAAGGATAATCTTCTACGCCATTCCCTTTCTCGTCCCAGTTTGCCCTCTGTTCCCTGTCCAGGCTGTGTCTAAGCTGTGAATGCTTAAAGACTGATGTTTATTTATTTGTTTGATGAGGACCTCACTCACTGGAGCACACAATTTGGGTGAGGTTTCCAGGTGCCACAATAGTAAGGATCCCTCTTTGTCTTTCAGTTACCAACACACACTCTAATTTTTCTGTATAGGCACCAAAAGAGATGGTAGTGGTTACTCTTATTCTCTGTCTTACATGGAGAGGAAACCTGTCACCTGGTCATTTAGCTGGATTTACAATATCCCAAAGACTGTACAAATGGGAGAGATGACAGCTGTTTGACAAAAGGCCCAGCAATTAAATCCCCCACATTGCACCCTCTGCTTCAGATAAAATGACATTAGCCTGCCAGGAAGCATAAAACAGCAAACTGTATAATTACACAGTTAATTGTAGCTAATGACCAGAGAAATGGATAACCCTTGGTAGTAGCATAGAATCAGCCACTGGCTTCCTCACCTATTTTATTCCTGATGAAAAAAAGAAAAAGTAGGAAAAATGATGTTTAACCTGTGGTCCAATATTTGCTCTCAGTCCATTGGATAGCATATTGTATCATAGCAAAAGAGCATTGGATTGTGACTGGCCATGCCATACTCTAGGTTCAATAGAAAATAGTCCTGCAAAGCCCCCTTTGTTCTTGCCTTGTTAGCTATCAGGAGAAGAGAAATTCTCACAAAATGCATTTCCCTCCCCCTTCTCAATTATTTTAAAACACCTCAACACTGAGCTAAATCACATCTCACATAGTCTAAATGGAGTACATGGGCTCCAGGAAAGGAATTGTCCCAGAAGGTATCCTCTGTATGATCAAAAGTCCAGCAGAGGAGGGCAGCAAATTCTCCAGATGTTAAAACATGTTGAAAAATAGAGCTGCAGAAATATTTAAAGCCCATTGTACGGCAATGTCTCCTTATCTATTAGACGCAATTCCAATGTAGCCTGTCAGCTTGCTTTAACTCTGCAGTGAATCTTTTTTGTCATTCTAAAATCTGTAAATAATGAAGGCTATCTATTAGGAAAGTACTAAAGGTCTTTTTCAACCCACTTCATAAAGGAGTCCTGCAGGCTACCATTTGGAAAGAGCCTGGGGGTGCTGTATCTCATTTGAGCCCTAATGTGATAATATTAGGAGCTATGAGATGTGAATCTTAAGTTCAATCTCGATGTTGGTACAAATCAGACAATGAAAGTATCTGTCTGATTAGGCAGTTAAATAAGAAGAGATGACTCAAAATATCCTTTCCATTTCAATAACTCCTGTGAGATTAGGGACCCTTTGAAAACTGTGTCAAACTCCCTTTTCCTTTAATACACCTCCATTTAATTGAAACGCTGTGAAAGAGGATGGAAGCTGTAGTAATCTGAGGAGTCTTGGGTGCATTCCAGTGTCGCACCAAGACTTTAAATCGATTGAGGGATTAGGAGTTACAGACTAGTCCCCTGAGCGATTGGTTTTTATTCCACATCTTTTTTATACCCCATCTTTCTGCTTTCCAAGTCCCACTGTTTTTCTCCTCTCTGGTGCGAGGTGTTTTGCAGGTTGGCAAACCCTCTGGGTAAGTCAGAAGTGCTGCTCAACCAGAAGAGCAAAGTGAAGTGCAGGGTCCGATCTACAAGTGCTAAGCAGGGGGTACAAGATAAACTCACCTCCAGTTTTTCCTACTCCACCCTCTTAATTAAATCAGATTGTGCTGTTGTGATTGCCGTTATCGGAGCCCTTAGCTGGCGCAGGAGGGGACGCGAGCATGTGTTCGTTCCTCTGCCTCCCCGCAGACTGTGGTCTCGGTTCTGCCATGGCCGCAGGGACCACGCGCTCTGCCCGCAAGTCCCCTGTGCCTCCGGCGCTGCGGGGAAGCTGCCTGGTACGTCAATGCATATACCAAGGGAGATCATCCCCAGCTCTCTGTTAGCGGCTGTGCTAAACGCACTGAGCAGGCACTCAGTGCTGCTCAGACTGGCAATGTAAATCTGGCTGCCCCCTCGGGACGGTGACATGCTGGTAGCAGGCAAAGTAAATGTGGAAAGTGCTTTGCAAAGGAGATCCCCAGCTTGCTTAAAAATGTCTCTCTCTTTATTCCTCTCTGTTACACTGAGTTATTTGTCCTGTTTTGGATATGGAATAAATTGCTGTTGTTCTCCTGCCTTATACTGCGTCCTGAACATCTTGTTCTAACTGCGTTAGGCTTCCTATAGTTTCTGGCAGGCTGAACAAATAAAGTGGGGAAAAATGCTATAAAATCCCAAACAGATTTTTCAACCAGCTCCATTATGTTGTTTGTGCTTGGCTGGGATATATTACTGTGCTGGGTTATATTATCGTGCGAGGGTATTGTGGTCCTTGGACGAGGTTGAGTCAGTGCTGCTCCACAACAGAGCTTTGCACAGGATCAGCAGAGGCTGGCATGCCTGGGCAGGGTCAGTTCTTTGGTCCGGTTTGAGTCCTGCTTTATTTGATTTTCTGGCAGTGCAGGCAGTGTATTCCAGGAAGATCTAGAGAACATCTGCAGCTCTCAAGTGAGGCCTGCAGTAGACTCAGCTGTGGACACTTGACTACAGCTGAATTGAATAGTTTGGATCAGGCGGGATGAAGAGAAACCAAAGATCACCTCTGAATGCAAGAGAATTAATAGAGCATGAAGTCTCTCAGGGACAGAGAGGTCTTTAGTTGACGGGCAGAAAAATAAGCTTAAAGAAGTTGGGAGATTCAAAGTCAATGTAAGAGTACTTTGTCCCCATTAGATCCTAAATAAATTCTCAAATGTTGGACTGATGTTATGTGACCTAAATTTAAAATTTGTCTAATGAGTTTTGTGTCCATTGAAGTTCTCTCTTTAAGCTGCAAGGCTCACATGGGAGGTTATCTGCTGGTTTGGAGTTTTTCCTTCAGGTCTTTAGGAATCCTATATTCACATATTCACATATTCATGTTCACATATTCACAGTTTTTGTATTGAATATCCATCACTACTTTGTTTCTGTAAATGCAAACATTCATGGTTTTGGTACATGTTGCAGCAACTACCCTACCTTTTCAGTGAGAGCAATTCTGCTTGTACTGCCTCAGAAATAATCAGTTAGCACGTTTTTAATGAAAGTATTTAATTATTGCAGAGTGTCCAGAAGTAGGGAGAAAGACGGTGCTAAGGTAATCTACAGAAATAAGTAAGTGAGGATTCGTCACCACATATTTACTGGAGTGCAAGAAATAAATTTAATTAATAAAATTGAATTAATACCTCCACAAACTCAGCTTTAAACTCCAGCTTACTGTATGACCGTTAGCAAACCAGTATTTTCACTACCTATATTGACTGAGATACTGTAATGCTTATTCTACCGAGGACCTTTGTAAAGTTATACGGAATTTTATCAAAGTTAGGATATAGTGAGGTCAAGTTCATTGTCTGTTACTTATTTATAAAGAAACAAAAATGTGCTGGTCACCTCACAATGCAAATAAATAAATTTGCAATATCAACCTATTCCCTTTCTTAGAAAGTATATACTCTAATCTAGACATGCAAAGGGTGGCAAGAGCGTTACACACCATAGAAAGAAGACGAAGGAAGGCAAGTCTTATAATGACAAGAGTGGGTATGGCTCTGTTACATATATTCATTTTTATAGGCTTAAGTTCTAGAGGTGATGCAGAAGGCAGTGGGTTTTGCGAAAGCATCTGACTGAGGAAAAATTATGAAAATCTTTCCTCCTTTTTGAGTCTTCCCTTGTCACTTTGTATTGTGATTGGTATGCTGATCTGTTTGTAGAAGATACTTTGGCTGAAGAATCAGCCTTCTGATTATCAGTGTTAGCTAGAAAGTCCTACATTGTGCATTTCTTGTTTGTCTGGTGGGTCTTTCAGTCTCTAAGTAGTAATGCAGGAGATCCATCCATGGTTGCAGCCTGCCTTGGGGCCTGCCTTGGGCCTGCCTCTGCCCAGCCAGCATGGACCCAATTAATCCTGTGTGAACTGGATAACAAAGGTAACATTTCATTTTTCCAATATTCTGATGAGAGACAGAAGCTGATGAAAACCATGGTGGCAACTGCTGGCTTGCCTTGGGCTATGTGACTAGTGAGGCCATTGGTGGCTGTGGTAATTAACATGAGAAAAAAAAACATTGTTAAGACAACTGGGCAGGAGGGAAGAGAGGTGGGCAGCATGCACAGTGTGCAACATGTGTAGAAGTTCCTCTCCAAGGAGAGGAACTACAAAGTGTAGGAGCTGAGCTGTCATCAGACGTCCAAGTTGACTGGTCACAGTGATGTCCTGTGCCCCAGGTGTCCTTGGTGCTGCACTGGTCTCCATGAGGCTCATGGGACTGATGCTCTGACATGTGGTGCGTGTGAGCTGTGAAACAGGAATGGCTGTCCAAAAAAGGACCTTGTGCACCATGATAAGGAGTGTTTTGTGGTTTTAGTCACTATGTCTTGGCAGTAGACTGCAGAGCCCCAGGTAAGAGGCCTGTCTCACCGTGAGGTGTAG
This sequence comes from Aramus guarauna, assembly GCA_013400195.1. Taxonomy (NCBI): domain Eukaryota; kingdom Metazoa; phylum Chordata; class Aves; order Gruiformes; family Aramidae; genus Aramus; species Aramus guarauna. The sequence continues at coordinate 394,531 of VXBL01001372.1, forward strand.
GGGAAGATTTAAGCATGTATGGAGGGCAGCAGCAGGAGTCAGCATGCTGAACAGGCAGTAGCTGTGCCACTTAACAAAGGTCACTTCAGATGGGGATGTGTTTTAAATTATTTCCTTCTCCAGGACTCAGATCTTTTCTCAGAGCTAAGGGAAGCACCTTCATCGGTACAGATTTACAGTTGGCAGGTTTCCCTGAAGGTTAGTACTGCCAAAGAAAAGGAGCAGGGATCAAGCCTTTATTTTACAATCCAGTAGTTAGGATGAGAGAGATGCTCCTTCTGTCATGTGGAAGACCAAGGCCAAACTTCTTGCCTGAAGAAATTCAGTCCACTTCTCTTCATCATCAGATAAGGAATATTTGCCCTGTGCATGAAACAAAAAATCATGGCATGAGAGAGCACGCAAGTGAATCCCCGTGGCACTCATGTTCTCACTTGACAGATTTGGGATTCAGTCTCAGCTATATGAACAGTTTATACATTAATGCAATGACTGCTTGACATAAACCTCCCTGAATATAGCCCTCTCAGCAAGACTGGCAGCTGGGCCCTTGTAGATAAGGCTTTTCCACTGGGAGATAGGGAATAGTTTTGAATTAAGTTTAATTAAATTTTACTTTCCCTTGTAATAGTTTCACAGATCGAAAAAGGATAATGATGTTTTCTATTTAAAAAAACCTTATGCAATTAAAAATTATGGGCAAAGTTTCATGTTTCTGTATTATGGCACTTACCTAGTGTATCATTAAGGCACATGCCTTCATGTTGGGCAGTGAGGATGGTATTTGGGTGACAGCCCACAGGAACATAGCGGTGTATATGCTATGGCAGCTGTTCAACGTGCAGCTGGCATGGATTTTTATCGTTTTATTTTTCAGGTGTAACATATTTTTTCATTACATTTCTAATATAGATAGATTCACCACTTCTATGTTCTCTGTAACAGCAGGTACACTTTTGATTAATTTTGTTTTACAACCACCCATATAGATATCGGAATTTCTTCTGCCTAGTTTTGGGTACAACAGTTACACAATTTTACTTTTGTTTAATTACCCTGAGAAAATAACAAACTGTCTTTTAAGTCCTTTGAAAACATCACGTTGGTTATTTTTTAAAAAATAAGTATTTCTGCTTATAAGAAGAATTTCACAAGGCATCAAACACAAAGTATTTGAGTTTAAAGAGACGCAATTTCATGATTTCTTTGAAAATACGTTGAGAACTCAGTCTATCATTCTTTCTTTTATTTTGACAACCTTGTTTATGTTGGTTAGCACTGTACTCTTCTCCATACGTGCTCCCACCAAAATTATATTTGAAGAGGGTCACGTGTTTGGTTCAGTTCAGAAGATGACACTCTAATGCCACTGAGGATTGGGAACATGCTCCTTCACCAAGCAGCATCATGACCAGAGAAGGAGAGAAGGAGCAGTGAGGGTCTAACCAAGCATGGTACAAACCCGAATGCTCTGAAGATGATATGCCAGCCCTCCCTTTTTAATGTCTTGGTGTGGAAGATTTCCTCTGTCTAAGTGATTTCCTCTTTTCTGTCTACCAGTTCAGCAACTCTGTGGATGTCCCTGACTCAACAGGTTGCAAACTAGTGTCCTGCACTGCCCATCACTCCTCCACATGGCCACCACTCCCCATCTTCATCTGCTGGGCATCCCTGCAGGTAGTGGTATCTCTTGGCTCTGTGCCATGCTGGAGATAATTTTGAAGCTTACCTTTTGCTGAAGCCGCACCCGTCCTGATCTGGAAAATCCCCAGGAGATTCCCAAGGCTCAGCTCTCCCTGTGGCTCAGTGCGTAGGTTTGCTTCCTAGAGATTTCCCCTTCTATTTTAATATGGAAGAAGTCCAGATGAGCTCTCATCTTCCCTCCCACCAGTAGGCTTATGCCAGTTTTAGTTTGAAGCAAACGAGGCAGATTTTTTCCCAAACACCCATAAACACACTTATGTGCATTTGCTTTCTCTGCTCCATCACTTGAAACTCTGTGTCATGGGGACATGCTTGTTCAGCAAATTGTTATCTTAGAATCATAGAATCATAGAAAGGTTTGGGTTGGAAGGGACTTCAAAGATCATCTAGTTCCAACTCCCCTGCCATGGGCAGGGACACCCTCCACTAGACCAGGTTGACCAAAGCCCCATCCAACCTGGCCTTAAACACTGCCAGGGATGGAGCCTCCACAACCTCTCTGGGCAACATGTTCCAATGCCTCACCGCTCTAACAGTAATGAATTTCTTTCTACCGTCTAATCTAAATGGACCCTCCTTCAGCTTAAACCTGTTACCCCTTGTCCTATCGCTATACTCCCTGATAAACAGTCCCTCACCATCTTTCCTGTAGGCCCCTTCAAATACTGGAAGGCTGCTATAAGGTCTCCCAGGAGCCTTCTTTTCTCCAGGCTGAACAACCCCAACTCTCTCAGCCTGTCCTCACAGGAGAGGTGCTCCAGCCCCTCTGATCATCTTCGTGGCCTCCTCTGGACTTGCCCCAACAGCTCGATGTCTCTCTTTTACTGGGGCCCCCAGAACTGGATGCAGTACTCCAGGTGGGGTCTCACAAGAGCGGAGTAGAGGGGCAGAATCACCTTCCTCGACCTGCTGGTCACACTTCTTTTGATGCAGCCCAGGACATGGTTGGCTTTCTGGGCTTCAAACGTGCATTGCTGGCTCATGTGGAACTTTTCATCAAAGAATACCCCCAAGTCCTTCTCCTCGGGGCTGCTCTCAATCCATTCCTCGCCCAGCCTGTAGTTGTGCTTGGGATTGCGCCAATCCATGTGCAGGACCTTGCACTTGGTCTTGTTGAACTTCATGTGGTTTGCATGGGCCCACCTCTCAAGCCTGTCAAGGTCCCTCTGGATGGCATCCCTTCCCTCCAGTGTGTCGACCACACCACACAGGTTGGTCTTGCTGGCAAACTTGCTGAGAGTGCACTTGATCCCACTGTCCATGTCACTGACAAAGATGTTAAACTGTGTCGGTCCCAGTACCGACCCCTGAGGAATGCCACTTGTCACCGATCTCCACTTGGACATTGAGCCATTGACCACAACTCTTTGAGTGCAATCTTCTCTAACATCTGGAGTTATTATTTGAGGGCTATTGCATAAACCAAAAGATTTGTCTACAAGGAACTTGCCAGGGCTTGATTTCACCTTATGGAAATGATGGACTGTGAGCCTAAATAAGCAAAAATATTCCACCCCACAGTGTTGATCCTGACTCTACACTAAAGACTGGTGGCTTAACTTTGCTGTCACTTTGCAAAATCTCACTTGTATGTGTTATTCACCATCTACTATTACCCTTATTTCCTTTCTGAGTAAAAACACACCTGGTCTCTTCTCTTTCTTCTGCTCCTTTGGCTGCAGGAAGGTGTTTCTAGAGAAGCAGGGGTCCAAACTGAATCCTTTCTTTTTTCATCTCGCAATGCTGCTAGTTCTGCTGGTGACAACCCTTGGATGGGAGTGGGGATATAGGGTTTGCATTCCTAAACCCTAGACTGCATATGCATTTTGTCCAATGCAGAGTGCTTGGATGTTGTGCTTAAGCCATTTTTTCACTTGTTCTCCTTTCATCCTGGCTACTCTTCCACCTCCCTAGCACCATGGTGGTTGTTGGTGCTCTCTCTTGACTGTTGAGATGAAAATTTGGTTCAACTGATATAACTGGGTTTCTAAGACATTTACTGAATCTGGCCCTCACTGCTCTTAAGCTCTTGCTTGTCTGTGGCAGCGGTGCTTTCCCCTCACCTCTTTGCCTTGCTCTGAAGTTGCTGGTGTTGCAGAGTAACATTGGCTTTGACACACTGTGCTTCTGTTGAAGTTTAGAAGAGCTGCAAAGATTCCAGCTCCCGGGGTTTGAGGCTAGAGCAAACACTTTAAAGGGTATTGTTTATTGGTACAGACACTGAGGAGAAATATTTTCTGCTTGTCTGTATTTATTATCTCATATGCAAGGGAAGAGTGCTGCAATCCTTCACTATATTGCCAGCAATATAAGTTTCTGCAGGAAGCTCCTCGGTTTTCCCATAAACTACCACTCACATGTTTTCATCCTCATCAGTTTTTTTAAAGGGATCATTAAGTTCCCCTCTGACAGACCGTCATGGTTTTGCAGGTTGGGAGCTTTCTGCTTATTGCAATGCTTCATGATGTACGGGAAGAAATACCACTTACCAAACAGGAGGTGAGATGAAGTGGAGGCTCTGCCATCCCATCATATGTTGTTGAACCTACTGACCATCTCTTTACACTGTTAGGGTGTTAATGCAGGGAAAAAAACCCAAATGTTTTGAGTGGCTTGACTTCAATTCAAGCAGAAAGACCAGTTCAGAGCTGTGATGAAGTCCACTGGGTGCCAAGTGTCCCAGCTCCTGGGGACATCCCATTGAGGGGCTGCACAGCTGCTCCCACTGCCTGAACCCTGTGGTTTCTGGGGATGCCGGCGGGTGTTACTCATTAGCCAACATATATTTCATGTGAAGAGGGAAAAGAAAAGGAAGAAAGGACATTGTGAATTTGAAGATCAAAGCCATTATTTAAGGGTTTTGTACATTTTGCCTCAAGGACCTGCTATCTGGGTCCTTGAAGCAGTTATGTTTGAGATGCGTCGAGGTGGTCTGATGTTCATGTGAAATTCTTTTGACAAGTCTAGACAGATACGGGTGAGGAAAATTAATGAAACAAAATCTTCTTCAATGAAATTAAGAAGCTTATTAACTCAGCAGCTTTGGGGAAATACTTCCAATCTAGATGGACACCTGACAAGAGCCCCATCAAATTTTCATGGATGCAATTAATTCCTTCCATTTAGAAACACTCAATTAGAAGCTTCCGATTGGGTTGCAACCTGTATCATTAAAGTACTATTAACCCTCAAAACCACTGCTACTGACATTAAGGATCTGACTAGGAATGAGTAAGCAGCTTGATCTGAAATAAAAGCTGCTTACTGAAGACAAATCTTTTTGCCAGGCACCAAT
>VXBL01001373.1:2868-15226 GCA_013400195.1 Aramus guarauna
TGGGTGTTGGTGTCTTCTCCCAGGTAACTAGTGAAAGGACAAGAGGAAATGGCCTCAAGTTGCACCGGGGGAGGTTTATATTGGATATTAGGAAAAATTTCTTCACCAAAAGAGTGGTCAGGCATTGGAACAGGCTGCCCAGAGAGGTGGTGGAGTCACCATCCCTGGAGGTGTTCTAAAAAACATGTAGATGTGGCACTTTCAGAACATGATTTAGTAGACATGGTGGTGTTAGGTTGATGGTTGTACTTGATGATCTTAGAGGTCTTTTCCAACCTTAATGATTCTATGATTCTAAGTCCCAGGGGAGCAAATATTAGCATTGGTGCCAAATATGTCCTAACTTGCATTTTAGCTAAAAGGTTTCCCTGAACTTCTGTTCCAAAAATGGAGAGAATCTTGCTCTACACAAAATACGCACTGTATGAGATAGGCTTGGTTGCACAGCAGCAATCCTGCATCTGAGTGGGAATGAAAGTAATTTTTTAGAAATTGCAATGGTGCTGCATCTTAAATTGTTCTTTTTATAAAAGTGCACATAAGTGTTTAAAAAGGAAAGGATATAACACTGGAAGAATAGCTTTGAGGTCAAAGTACAGTATTTACAGCCTGGCATTTTATATTATCTCTCTCCTGTTACGCCACAGAATCCCAATGCCATTCTGATTGAGCAAGTTAATGGGATCACTATCTTATGACATGACTACTCTTTTTTTATGCCTCACTTTATTACTTGAGTAATTTGTTACTAGTTCATTATTTCTAAGTCACCTCCCTTCCAAAGGCTTGAACAGGACAAATGATATTTGCTCCTAAGTAATAGCTTTTGGTTATTTCAGTGCAAGCTTTTGTACAGTTGGCCTTTAAAAAACCAAGGCTGGCTGCTTCTCCTTTGCATGTAGGAGAAGAACACTGAGCTGTCTTTCTGTCCATGGGGACTTGGAGTCTTTTCTTCTTGGAAACATGAGAAAACTGAACATCTCAATTTGCACCACTGGAGACTACTCCCTTCTTCTCTTCCTAGGTGACAGAATTGCTCCATACTGAAGAAAAGACATCAGCAATTTTAGGAGACTCCTCGACTCAATAAGACTGATTGCACTACTCAAGGAGTTCACGCTCTGAACAAACTGGATTTGACTTCACCAGCCTTGCCCTGACTTTAGACAACATGAGCATCAATTGCAAAATAATTAAATGATCCAAACTAATTTCTAAAACTCATGCATGCACACAAGTATACACTACAAGAAAAATATCTTCTTCCTCCTTTGTCCTGTCCAAATACTCAACTTTCAATGAGGCTTTTAATCAACGCATAGCAATAAAGTGATGCTTGACCTGTAAAGAGTCATGTTAAAGAAGTGGTCTTTACTCTGCTGCATGCATCTCCAACAAATCATCACTTAGGAGCATAGCTGAGACCAGTCTCTAATCTTTTTTGCCTCTTTTGCAAAATACAAATAGGTAGGAGCAGTTAAAAACACTAAAACAAACAGGCAATTCTCGGTTTATGTTTCCTGAGATCCCTAAATTGTTTTTAAGGTCTGTTGAACTTTAAATTATGGCTCTACACAAGTAGGTGAAAGAAGAATATATTTTGCTTCATCCCCATCTCCTGCAGCAAGAGAAACTGGTGAAGAGAGAATGAAGTTTGGGGACACGTTAATATGATGTTATACATCTGGAGAACAAACTGCATTTACACTCACTTCATCTAAGAAAAGTACTGATGTTTCAGATTCTAGCAAGCCTAAAATAAATCTTATGGAATAAAGAAATAACAATAACACTCCATTTAAGATTTATACCTATGGATTAATGCAACCTCTATTATGAAAAACTATGTAGAAACTCCACCAAAATAAGTCTTATTCTCTGTTTTTAAGGAATGACACTGGGGATTTATGATTCATGCCATATAACAACAATGTGGGCTGGAAGCATTTTAACTTGTTAAAAAATTTGGTTTAAGATTTGCCTTCAATTATTTTACAAAACCAAACCAAACTCAAAACACAGAGAGGTTGTGTGGTCCTCTACAAAGTCAGTGTTGGTGTCGCATCCAAGGAGGGAAGGTGAGGACATGAAGCAGTACCAAAAGGATAGGCCAGAGAAGGACTGCCTATATTTTTGCCTCTCACAAATTCTCAGCAATAACAATATATTATGAATATGAATTGCTGAATACTGTAGATGTAAATGAGCTCACCCATTTACATGCACTGGTTTAGTATTTGCATACAGTTGTGTAAACACTTCAGGAAATATTTGATAAGATCTTTCAAGAAGTTAGCCTTGGGTATTCAAAAATCATGGTGTCTGCAGTAAAGTAAAAATCTCTCTTCTCAATCCGAGGATACAGAGAAACAGAACATGATGCTTAGGTTGCCATAGAGTTAGAAAAAATGAACAGACCATCCACCCCAAATGAAGTGCTATGTAATTAATGAGCACCATGGACCAGATCCTTCAACATAATCGGCTGAAACAGGGACATGAAATGATGCATAGGGACCTTAAACACAAGGCAGCTAGTTTCGGTGATACTGCAAGCATTTGTTTCAGGCTACCTTTATGTCCTGGTTTTGGCTAGGATAGAGTTAATTTTCACAAGGAGCCAGGACAGGTGAGCCAAGCTGGCCAGGGGGCTATTCCATACCATGTGACGCCATGCTCACCAGAAAAGGGGGCTAGTCAGGGAGGGGTGGCTCATCAGGGCTCCGGGAAGGTCTGAGTGTGGGCTGAGCATCCCATTCGGTGGTCAGGTCAGTAAATTGCCTTGTGTTATCACCTGTTGTGTATATTACGTTATCAGTACTGTTGTTGTTGCCCTCTCCCTTTGCTGTCCCAATAAACTGTCCTTACCCCAACCCACGAGTTTTATCTTTGTCTTCCCATTCTCCTCTCCATCCCACCGGGGAGGGGTGAGCGAGCATCCACGTGGTGCTCAGCTGCCAGCTGGAGCTAAACCACCATACTTTCAAAAGTATTGCAAACTGCAAAAGAAAGCAAATATGCAAGCAAATAAGAGTGATAAGGAGAGGTACACATATTAGATCTGGTATGCATGAAGAGTGATACCCTCTCTTTATCAAGCATGGTCTAGGAAATGGAAGATGTAAAGACCTTCCAAAGGGCTTCTCAACTTTACCTGGAAAGGCAAGCCTCCATGTCCATGTATTAGTACATCTCAGCTCCATTATAAGTTTGCACCAGCCCTTACAAGGCTTAACATGGCATTAGGCCACAGGGACACACCATGTTGATTACTTTGAGTTGCTACTAACTGGAGGTCAATGAGAAAAGATCTGCTCCAGTACACAGTAAATTTGTTACAGAACAGAAATTTAAACCCACTTTCTCCAAATAAAAGACCTGAATAGCTTTCCCCAAAAGAGGAAAAATTCCCACTTTGCTCTATTTTCTCTTCTTAATCTCCTTAGGACAACCTAATGACAGTGAGCATCTTTGATCTTACTTCCACAATGAAATGATTCACTGAGTTCCTTTCAAAATACATCCTTTGCTCTCTCTTGTTGAGGCACAGGGATTTCTGCTGAGTGCAGATCTCATCGCTTCCATAGAGAACAATGAAGATGTCTGCATCCGTGCCAGCTCCAAAGATATCACTGGTGTAGACCGTGATCTCATAAGGAACAACTAAATTAGGAAATGGCAGAAAATTAAAACAAACAAATGAAAGCTAGTAAGCAGTGTACCAATGCTCCTAAGAACATTTTAATGAAACAAAATCTGGATTAGAAAACTCAACAGTTAAAGACAGGGTAGGAATCACACACTTGTGGTCAAGCTGGTCAGTACTATGAGAATTCAGAGGAATTTCCTTTAACCCTATAAGGCCAACTGACCTTGATGCATGCTCATTTACTGAGATTTTGGGGTTAATCACATGATCGGAAAGCACTCAGTATATATAAACCTACCATCTAAAGTTATTGAAACAGGATTTACTTCAACAGCTCAAGTCTTAAAGCAAAATATGAATTCACAAATTTTTTAGCAACTAAGCAGATGGATGAAGTTAAGCCATCTGGAGGCAGTATATAAATATTCAAGATAGCCTTGTTGGTAAAAAACCTATTGCTTTCATTACTAAACAAGTGACAAAAATCAATCATAAAGAAAAGAAACAAAACCCTCTACTGTCCACTCTGATCTAGTTTTCTCTTAGTACCACTTTCTCCTTATCAGCAAGGCAAACAGGGTAAATTACTACTAGATCAATGGTGAATGTAGGACAGTAAGGATCAACCCCCTAAATGCTTCCTTATTTGGTTCCCTTTGTTTCTCCAGAATGCACTATGACCCCAAAATCTGATGCTGCCTTTTGTCCTTTTCCATCTTCACAGCTTCTCAGTGCTGAATCCTGCTGGAGACTTGCTCAGGAATAAGTCTGACCCAGGAATAAGACTGGGGGTCTGTTCCTGGCTCTCCTGCAGATTTGTTGAATATCCTTCAGTCACTTTCTGCTTTGGTTTCCAAGTTGAGATGGTGTTTAGCTCACAGAGTAAGAGACCTATGTTCAGATGTCTGCACCTCAAATAGGTGTGTACATCTCCAGATGTAATCACTAAAGTCAATGCTGTTTGATATATGTCAGACAAACAAATGCAGGCATCTTCCTCAGGGTTAGCTGAATCATTCTCCAAATCCGGAATATTTGTGAATGACCAAATATTTATTGATAATAACGAGAATTCATTTACTGCCATGAGGACACGTAAATTCAGGTGCACCATTTGGCAAACCGAACACCATCCCCATGTCTTTTAAATCCTTTCTGAAATCCATAGACCAAAAATGACAGGAAAGCCTTGAGCACCTCTGATTAGCTACAGGGACTTCTCTTGCCACAAGCAGATACAATCTCTACCGTCCACATCGCTGCACGTAAGCACAACCTTCGACACCAGCACTATCACCACGATCCTCTCCCTGCCGTCACTTTCCCACACACCAGCTTCCACCATTTCCTATCCCTCACTACAATCTTCTCAGCTGCTTGTCATCTGCATCCTCCTATGCTGCAGTGACTTCAGTCATCTCTGCTATTTACACTACAGCACTTTGTGCTGTATTTCAGATTCAGCATCCCTCTTACAGTAGAGAGAAGGTTTCTGGCACCACGTCTGTTACTGCTGGAGTAACTCTGATTATGCGTATCGGAGACTAATCATTCATTAAAAACCCCAGGCTCTCTAAATACGGCTCTCAGGAGAACAGAGATGAAGAAGTTTTCTTCTACTGAGAGTCAGCCTGCAGGTACTTAATATTCTTTCTGCCCAACTCAATGAAATCTGCTCCGCTGTGCTGCAGGTAAACTGGAATAATTTCTCCAGTATGTAAGAGGAGGGAAAAAAAATCTCTGCTGAAGTCCGTGGCGCTTGCTCTTGTTGCTTGAATATTAACGTCAGCTTAGAACTGAATCAGCAAAGCAGCACTGTAACAAGGTCACTAGCAGCACAACTTTCAGCTGTCAGACTCCCATTTCATTTACATGGCAGTTTTAAAGTTGTATCCCCACAGGCATGATTTTAATTGGACTGCCGATGACATGTTTTCATCGTTTGTTCAGTGTGAAACAATTCTGGCACGAGTCATCACAAAGCAAATCAAACCATTTTAGTTACCTCTGGCAAGCTGAAGCCCCCACGTTAATAGTTAGGAAACCAGAATGCAGTAAATAGCACAGTGGGAATGGTTTAAATGGTGAAACAGCCTAAGCTGGCACCGGGTTTGGTGTAATCTTTTTGCCAGAGAGGCCTGACTATTTTCAAAGGCTGGATGTGGACAGCTGACAAAAATCAGGTTTACAGGAACTATGTACTGAAAGGCATGGTATGCCAGAAACTCTTACATCATTGCAGTATACTGGGACATTAATAAATTATATAGTCAACATCTGCATCAATATATCAACTGGGATAACATGGAAAAACCTGATGAGAAGCACGTACAAGGTCTTTGGGTTATAGTCACTCCTACAAACATATTCAGTACATCTATCTACAAATTTATTTTTTCAAACATAAAGACCGTTACATCTTCCAGTTGACTGACAAAAGTGAGGAAGGCAGTAAAGAGTGTCCATGTCATGTCTCTGCTCCAGACAGTTTAGGTAAAGAAAGCAAGACATGAGGAAAAAAAAATAATAGCTTGGTCAAAGCATGGGGGAGGCACAAAGAGATGACATTGGTAGATCCTCAGAGAAGAAACATGATTTTAGCTTACAGACTGTGGGATAGGAAGATCTGGACATTGGAAGGTCGGCCAGCCAATGTGAAGGAGACCTTCAACATGAACCACAGTGTTGACAGTAAAAAAGAAGGAGCCAAAGCAGCTGATAGTCTTCTGTGTGGTTATTCTCACAACTACTTATGAAGAAGGAAACTGAGGCAGAAAAAGGGAGATTGAGCAGCTCTGTTGAGCAACTTTTGATGTTTAAATAAGGAACTGCAAGACGTAAGGTTTTTGATACCATCAATGCATACAATGACAGATGCAATGAGATAGGAGACCTCTTTGGTGTGAGCAACTTATCACTTGTCCAGAGTGACCTAGGAAGCACCTGGCAGGGCATGGGGTGGAAATCAACTCTCAAGTTCCAGAACTTGTCCCTCATCATTGTGGCATCCAACCTAATGAAGTGAAAAGGCAATTCTGACAGTCCCCTGAAAGTGGGCCAGCAAATATTTGTTGACAACTTGAAATGAGTCAGACGAGGGAGGGGCAAGTCAAATACAGTCCCAGGGCTGTGAGTTCCCTGCACACAGTCAAGGATGCTCATGTGAAAGAGAGGGCAACAGAATAAGAAAAATAGTATTTCCAGTCACTTATTTCAAGAAAGCCATGTTACCTGATTCTTGATGTTCTGGAGATAGGAATATAAGCTGCTTGAACAGAAGACTTTGAGCTGCCATAGCAGACTTGAAAATTGTCAGCTTAGCACTCACAAAGAGCTCCCAAAAGACATTGGGTTTACCCCAAACATTAGTTTAGAGGGGAGTGAAGTGAAGAGTAAGGAAAAATTGGAGAATGCTAAAGAGGCAGACTGGTGCACCACACTGAAGAAATGCTCGAAGACAGTCTTTCAGCAAGAGAGGGGTATGCAATGCCAAAGGCACTGGGAGAACCAAGGCTTGGAAGCAAGACCAAAGTGTCTGCTTTGCAACAGAAACAGTAATATTAGAATGGCACAAGATCAAAGGGAAACTGGAGACAAGGAAGACAGCTTAGAATTGGCTGAGTCCTTGGAAATGAAAGGGCAAGAGGGAGCAAAAAGGCAGTCATACACAACCACATGGCTTCTAATGTCTCTCTGATTTGGGAAATACAGGAAATGTTAGTCTAGAGCACCCAGATGAATCTTCTTGTAGTAATTGGAATAGTTGACATGTGATGTATTTATAATTTTTTCAAAGCCAATTCAAGGGAGAGGCCAAGCCTATAAAACTGCATGAGCTAGTGAGATTTTATCTTCTGTAATAATGGGTGTATCCTGAGGAAATAGCATTCTGCTCACATGGGATATATTCTGTTGTCTGCAGTTCTGCAGGGAAGATAACTCTCTCAATGGCTCCATCATCCTCCGATTTATCCAGCCAACGGCCACAAGGGAACTTGAGGCACTGTCCCAGTGATGGGGCATCGATCTCCACCCATTCCAGAAACCAGCCAGTTGAATTACCTGGGGTTGGAAAGATAAGAGTGAATAACCCACAAAGTCTTTATAGACAACAGCAAATTAATCATTGCATCCCAGACTTCTGAGAAATAACTTCCTCTCTTTTGCCAATGGAATAATAGAACAGATACCATAAAGATCATTGCAATCATTAGATTGTGCAGGTTTGATCTAAGGTGCTTTACGTTTCTATATGTGTCAGGTTAAAGATGTGCTCGTGGAAGTGCTAAATACACCATCACTTGGACTAATTTGCCTTTGTAATAAGACAGAGCAGTTATCAACAAACATGTCCCTTGCTGCCCCATAGGGAAGCAATCCATGTGTCTTTCCACTGCTTCCCTGGTTTTAAGTAGAGGCGCCCCTATGTCTAAGAAGCAGCTAGGACTTGATGAAAACAACAAAAATATTGATAAAAGAAATGAGACAAGTCTATAGGTCCCATGTGGAACAAGAAAAACTATCAGGCTTTGTGATATATGAGAAATCTCTCTAAAGACGTGGCTGAAAAACTAAAGAGCCTCTTACAGAGAGAGAGGTTGCAAAGGTACCTGCAAGTTGCCACCACTGTGCTCTTATTGCCACAGCCATAGGAATGGTATTAGCAGCAAAGATAGTAGCAGTAACAGCTGAAGTGACAGCAAGGATCTGTCACTAAAAGGTAAATTACGTTTGGGGTCTTTGAGGCAAGTTATTTTATACAGCAATGTGCCTAATGCACTAGAAATACTACATTACAAAGCAGATTTTCTTACCTTTATTGTCATGGCCTATCTTGATTTTTTTCAGGTCTCCAATGTCCACAGACTCCACTGTAAACTCATCTACCTTCCCACGCTCAAATTTGTTCTTGTTAATCTTTGAGGCCTTCAGGCTGACTGTCCCTGTTGCGGTGATGCAAAAGGACATTATTCAGCATTTGAAACAAAACCTATGGGAACGTCAACAGTGGAACAGGGGAAGTGGCTAAAAAGTAAAAAATGTCTTTTCATCTCAAGATAGAATAGATCTGAGCTTTGTCCCTCCATCCCTCTGAACGCAAATCAACACCCAAAATATACATAATTCCTTTCTTGAGTGATCCTCTGGCAGTGCCACGGGGACAATGCTGTTGTGCTGCATTCACAGCTCAGGGAATCGGTCCTACCCACCAGTTCCCTGTCACTCTCACAGGCATCCGAGTCACTGCATGCTCAGCTCAGCTGCTTCCAAGAGTATTTGCTCATCAGCTGATTAAATACTTCTGGGCCACTCAAAGAGGCAGAGGAGAGCTGGGTTTCAGGAGCATGCTGATTCATTGCTGAGGAAAGCAAATCATTCACCGCATTCACTATGCAGTAATGTAGTCCCAGTCAACTGTGCTGTTTCTATAATTGAAATTAAAGCCTTTAGATAGGCAGCTGGTGCAAATCAGCATCGCAAACTTTGACAGTGATTTGCAGCAGCTGGTGGCATGCTCCCAGCTATCACGATGCACGCGGAGACAGCGAGAACATGAAGTTGTGCTAAAAAAGGAGTGAGGAAGGGGTATTGAGGAAACAAAAGGAAACCATGACCTGTCTTTTCAGGTATCCAGCAGAGAGGTGCTATCCTTTTCCATCACGTGAAGCCATACCTGTATCATCTTTGCTTCCATAGAGAGTGATGAAGACGTTGGCATCTGTCCCAGCATTCTTCTTGTCACCAGTTTTCACTTTCACAGTGTATGTTGTTGATTTAGCTGTCAGATAAAATATCTCAGTTTAAGAGTGTGAAGTCTGAGCAGGAATTAACTCTACTTTTCATTGCATATGTCTGTTTGGTTTGGGTTTTATTTTGACTGATCACAGTCATGTTGTAAGCTCTAATTCCTGTCATATGCTGTGGTAGCTCCTGGGGTGAGCAGAGTCTTCTACTGATCCAGCCATTCAGTACATTGTCTGCATATGTACAGATAAGTAATGTGCTCAAGCCTTCCCATTTGCTTCCTGGGAATCTCTAAGGCTCCTCAAAGCTGCCTCTGCCTATACTATTTCATAAAAAACCCAACACCCCCTCCTTAGCACCAAATAATGTATGTGCATATAACACATACCAGAAGGTACGTGCACTTTGACAGGAACACATCCTTCACAATAGCATCATTAGGGATGTTTTTATCACATCATCATTGGCAAGTGCAGTAAACTCATAAAAAAATGTGGAAAAGCCTAATATAGTCTTCACTGTGCTACAAAAATGTACTCAAGGTTTTCAAAACGGCACCTTTCTTCTATAGTTAGACACATATTTCCAAGATGCTGTTCAGCCAGCAGGTCCTCCTGAACCAAAAGGCTAAACAATTTGTGGAAATTTGTTGGCTATACAATTTGTGGAAATAACTCGTGTATTCAAAAGCATCTGAAGGGGGAATTATGGGAGAGTTTAAGACTTTTCACTGGCAGCGAAGCCAGCAGAAATGCTAGGCACTCAGCACCTTTCAGCATCAAAGCCAGGCATCTGTCATTGCTTTCTGGTTACCATGCAAAATTACATACAAGAGAGACAAAGTTATTTCAGAGGACAATGGACACAGGCAGCAAGATGGAAAGTGAGACAAATTTAAGTGCCTTCCCTTTCTCAGGTCATGTTTGCTCTCTGCTCGGCTTTATGTTGAAACATTTAATCATTCCATTCCATGATGTGAAACGGCTGCAATTTATGCCTTAGATATTAGCAACTAATGTGCATTTCAGTTGAGAGATGATGACTGAACATGTTATCCATCCTCCTAGCTTCCTTACTTTGGGTCCAATCTTGCAAGACGATTAAATCCCCTAGAAATGAGAAGTGTCTGCTCACCGGCTGACATGCACTTGCCACCTCATTCACACCTGAAAACTTCATGGCTGGGGCAGAACTGCTCACTAACCCCTAATGGCCTTAGCACAGCTAGTAACTTGGTTCCTTTTCAACCCCATACTGGAAGAAATACAAGGCTAACATAAACCTTTCTGTTCCAGGCCCAGCGTTGCAAGAGACTGGCCATCATTTTCCGAATCTTTCTTTACAAATGCTTCATCCACTGGGACCAGCTCCCTGACAATCTGACCGTCATCTTCCTCAACTGCTAACCATCGCTGGCATGGAAAATAATACCTACAAGAATGACAGCAGCACCCAGCACTTACACAGGACTTCACAGGCTTTAATAACATAAATAAGCACAGATTAGAGGCTACTTAAAGAAAACAAGATTACTCAAAGCTGAACAATACATCTGTTTTCATCTTTGAGCTTTGGTATTGTTCGTGGGAGCTAAATTCATACATAGGTTAGGGAGCACTCACTGAAAAGTGCTGTTTCTCAGCCCCATATGATTGATTTCTTTTAGTTTTCACTCCCAGAAGAAGTTAAATAACTCGAGGGAACCTTCGGTCTCCCAGGAATTTTGTGTTTCTGAAGAGTGGACCCATCTTGAGGTCCTTATGAGCAGTCCCAGCCACCAGAGCATTGTGCAACTTTTAAGCATGGGACTTCAGACATGTTCCGTCTCAAAGACAAGCCTGTATTTCAGGTTGCCAACAGCTTGGGCTTTGCTCACCCAGCTGTCTGTGAAAATCATGGGAGTTTGCTTAGATCAGGAGTTGCTTTTGGCCCAGATCTTCACATTAGGTACAAAAGACAACCAAAATGTCTTCCAGGGTGGAGCCTTGAAAGGAAATATATGAGTGCAGGCTCTGCAAGGGGACATCTCCTGGGAGGAACTCTCCCTCCTGAAACAAAGAAAAGCTGAGGTTTTCTTCCAAACACTGCTGGTTTCCTAACTGCAGAGATGCTGGGACAGCAAAACCCCACACAGAGGTACCCCAGAATGGCCCCTCGTTCAGTACAGCAGCACAATCATCAGAAGGCTCCCAAAGGATGCCTGCTCCCTGTGAGTTGGTGAGGAGCTATGACGATGCCCTTCTGCATCTCCTCTGCCTTCCTATGGTTCTGCAGGCTCCTGAGAATGTGCCCCCTTTTCTGACCGTATGAAAAGGGTGCGACAGGCTGCTCACGTGATGCTCTCCTTGAGGTCAACAATTTCTACCCTCTCCAGGAACCAGCTTGGGCTAGCACCAGAGTTATCATGGCGAATCCGCAGCTTCTTCAGCTCACCCAGGTCAATAGCTTTGATGGTGAACACATCCACCTGCACAGGAGGCAAGAGGCAAATAACTGTGTTTCCCAGAAAAGTAGAAAGAAACACAGTAAATGGCTATGGGTAATCTTTTTTTCCCCATTAAAACAAAAGGTGTTTGTAAGTCCCCCTTGTATTCTTTGGGTGGATGTACTAAAATAATGACAGAGCTGTGAGGTCTCCCGTTAACACTCATGCTTGACTCCTACAAGTCAGTAATAGCCAGGAAGCTACACAACCCTTCACTGCTGTTTACCTCATCCCCATTTCAGCTTCCTCTAGGTTTAACCCATCTCTCCTAAATCTCATTCCTTTCAGGCTTAGTATGTTCCCCCAGACTGAATCTGGAACTGGACACAAATGTATTGACTCCATGGAAACTCTCCTGGGTACCTCTATATGCTTTATTTCCAACCACAGAATTTCTTCCTTTTGTCATTTACTACAACCAAGAGGTTCATTTATTAGCTATATTAGTGTGATAGGATGGTCCTTGTTATCATAATACT
>VXBL01001374.1:5766-21485 GCA_013400195.1 Aramus guarauna
TATATATACACACACGCGCGCGCGCACACACAAAGAGCTGAGTAGCGGTGAACAGTTTGTTAGGGATTCGCCACAGTGCCGTAGGAAGGGATTTGTCATCTTCACCGCCTGCCTCTTCCCCAGTGGCCCTGGCAGTGCCCAGCGGGGTGGCCAGGGCTGATGCCCAAACAAAGGTTGAAGCAGCGCCCTGACTCTCCCCAGATGGCCAGGCGGCAGGTCTCTGGGGGCAGAGAAGGAAGAAAGGACAGCGCAGGATGATTTTATGGAGTTGTGCCGCCTGACAGTCATGGGTACCCCCCAAGTCAGGATATTGCTAAGCACTGTGCAGAGCCAGGCTCGAAAAATACACCCTTTTACTCCAGTTTGAGCAATGGGCTTAGAGGGTTCAGGAGATGGCCATGTGATCTGATAGATTTTGCTGAATTTATTGCCAGTGGTCTAGTATGCGCAGGACTGTTGCTTGGTGAGGAAACATGGTGGTGTCTCTGCAGCCATTGTGATTTTGTGTCCCGCTGGCTGCCCAAAGGCCAGGCTGTGGCAGCGTCCTCTGCCTCACGGGTTTGTGTGAGTAAATGTAGACCAGAAGAGCAGTCAGCCCCTAGGTTAGTCAGAGATGCCTCCTGCCAGTGCCTCCTGCCAGTGCCCTGTCTGGTGGAGCCCTGTGAATTGCAGCGGGTTGACTTTCTGTCTGCAGTCTTCAGTTCAGAAGCGGGGTAAAAGGGCTGTGGACTTTGGAGCCTTCAGGCTGAGGTGATCATCAGCTGCTTTAAGACCATCCTGACCATGTTTTCCCCATATCTTTGTAGCAGAGCAGACCACTCACTGCATGGCAGGGTCTGAGGAAGGTCTTGCAGGGTCCCTGTGGGTTGTGACCTCCAGCGTTATTCCAGCTGCAGGTCAGCAGAGGGCTCTAGCAGTGTGGGCCCAGATTGGCTCTTTTTTTTTTGTCGCACTCGATTTCAATTTCTGTAACTTTATTGGTGTGACAGTCTGCGTGTGTGTCTTTGGGACACATGGCTGTCTTTGGGATAGGTGTCCATTTTGCATGGGCAAAATTTCTGATTTGCTGGCGGGCTGCCGCCTGTTGTGCTTGACCCTTGCTCCTGCTGAAGTCAACAGAAGAAGGTTCAGTGACTCCAGAGGGATCAAGATGGAGCCTGCTGTGAGACTTATTTTGGTAACCAGTCCTCTGCTGTTGGTAGAAAAGACCTAGTGTCCTCATCTGTGCCATTTGTTGTCTCTGACTACCTTCTTGGAGAGGGGAAGCATCAAACAGAATTTAATTCCCTGTCACAAGAAGGCTGATGGGATCGCGGGAGAAGTTGGTTTGACAATGTGAGTTGTGAGACTTTGGTGCTATTGCCTTGGTGCTATTTCTGGCTCTGTGATGCAGATATGTCTGTGAGCTAGAAATCAGTACTCTTGGCATTACCTTCCTGGCTCTACTTCTGTCCTGCTGTATGACCTTTGAGGTCCTCTCTCAGTACCTCAGTTTCTCCTCTGTGAAGAGGAGACGACAATGTGCCTCTTCCACAAGGACACTCCTGCGGTTCCTTCCACAGAAGCTCTTGGGGTCATTGGGGATGGGGTAAAAGGTGATTTTGTGTCTTTGGCCATTTTGTGCTTGCTCTGAGATGTTGAGCTGTGACAGGTTTTTATTTGGGATGGACTTACTCTGGTTGGAGACTGTAATTTTAGCTTCAGCGCCTACCCTTTTGTGCTCAAGAGAGCCTTCCACATGTTTTGTGGCACGGGAAGTTGTAGAAAAGTCAGACAAACACTCTTTGTTTGTTCCACGAGAAAAGATTTTCTGGTATAAATAAAGGAAACCACCAGCACTTGTGGCTCCACTTTTATTTTTAAAAGAACAGTGTGTCTGTATTGCTGCTAAGTCATTGATGGGGGGAGGCAAAATGATCATAGACTCGCTCCTTTTCTAGTCTAACATGTTCCCACTGGACTGCTCTGAATTTGGACTTAATCCTGCCTGCTGTGGCTATGTCTGTCCTGAAGAGTTAATGTGGACCCTGACTGGGTTTTAACCTTACTTCCCCCTCCATTCACAAAGAAGAACCTCTGACTCAAATCTGGAGGTGTTTTGCAGGGTAGGGGTGTGGGTTAAATGCGGGATTAACTTTTAACGTGGGCTGAAGCCCAAATTGCAGGAAGGGAGCAGGCCAAGTGGTGTTAGTCCTTCAGTGACCTTCCTGTGTTTCCCCATGAAAGACAGACCTTCTTCCGTCCCTGACACAACCAATGGAAAGGAAGCATAGACTGAATCAGCCTGACAAAGTGTGGAATATGACTCCTGGTACATAGGAGTAAGTGTAGGTCCCATAGCAGGGGCAGGGCTTTGCTGCGAGGATGACTGTACCTCAGTCATGCGCTCCGGTTTGGGTGCTAACTGTGCAAATGAACTATGGAGCATTGCACAGTCTCAGTGTGAGTGCTCTGTATCCAGCAGAATCAAGGCAACGTGCCTGTCGTGGCAGGATGTTCTGACTGGCAGCTGGAGAAAGATTCCCTGTTTCCTTTTCAGAGGCTGATTCAGACTTTGGAAAATCATCATATGCTAAAGTTAAGGCAAAAAACTCCCAAATTCTTTATGGGAAGGACTTGGTCCTGTCAGATCTCCCAGATCTCAAGCATAGTCATCAGGGCGCAGCCGTCAAAGTAAAGGCTCTGCAAAAGAAGTTGAATGTGCTGTTCTGTGGCCAACCTGTAGTCCAGATTCTCTGGTGTAATCCAGCTGCTTGCGCAGTGCAAACATTTAGAAAGCGTGGCAGATGTGAATCAGTTTCACTTCAGTTTTCTACTCTTGTTTTGGTTTCCGCCTCTTTATGCCCCATACTACTGTCGTGAGCAGCATTTGATCTGCACAGGTAACTGCCACTTTCCCTCCCTCTTTTCTTCCCGCCCTCCCCTTGACACAGGTCAATTTTACCCAGAACCGTGCCTTTCCTGCCACAGTTCCCAGGTCCTTTCTGCTGGCACAGTGTGAATAATCAACAGTGCAGTTCAGTGGCTGTCATTGTGCCTGCAGAATTTCCCACATGTTAAATTGTTCAACTTGTTGGAACATAGGCAGTGACTAAGGTCACTCCGAAGGGGAATGAGAAGAAGGAGGTATCTGCAGACAAGATAGGAGAACAGACAGGAGGCATAGTGCAGTGAGAGGAGGAGGGGAAATGAAGGGAAGGGACAAGGAACAGAAACATGCTGTCTTCTAGATGAGGAATACCAACAAGCAGTCCATGCCTGCCAGGCTACATTTCCCTTTCACAAGCCACTTTCTCTTTTAATAGCTGCTCACACTCTCTGACACTTCAGACTGCCTGGATGGAAGCTCCTCCCCTCTTGTACCCGCTCTCAGCACTGTGGCACTGTCAGCTCTGCATGACCTAGAATTAACTTTCAACAATTAACTGCAGGCTGTGAGCTCCGAGCCCTGCAGCTTTTGCATTTTTGTGGCAAAGTAACCTTTATGCCAGTTTGTCACAAGTTCAGGGCACTTTAGAAACGCTTACTGGAGACCATTTTTTTCCATGATGCAAGCAGTTTGTGCTTATCACTCAGAGTTATCAACCTTGGTGCTGTAGGACTCTGCATACTGTACAGGTGGATCATTATAGTGCATAACAGCATCGGGCAGGTACTATCTCTTTGTGCATACTCTTATCCTCTGCTCCATTTGAGACATCCTCCTTTGCCTGCATGCTGGTAGAGCTAGGAGGCCTGGAGGGCTCCAGGTATTCACTGTTTGCAGAACTGTACTAGCAGCTGGGTTTTGTGCGTGTGTACTTATCTATCCTATCTCTCATCTCTTTAAATCTCTCCAACCCTTGACCAAGCAGCAAAATGAAGCTTTGGCAAGAGACTGGGAAACATTGAGAAACGCTTGTGAAATCAGTGCAGATCGCAAGCAGTTAGTGTTTGCTTCATTCAGAGAGAAGGCAGGGGATAATGGCAGATCCGCCCTATTCCCCCTCCCACACTACCTCATTGTGGTTCAGTAGCCAAGTATATGGTCTAGTTAATCCTGGGGGTGCTGTGGGCTTGCTTTGAACCTTTCAGTGGGTGGCCTGATTCCTTGGTCTGGGAAAATGGTCATTTTGGAGACATGGAGGGTGTGACTTGTGGCAGGTGCTGTCATGGTTCTGAGGTGGTCTGTTGAGGTGGATGTTCTGCATTGGCAGCAGAAGTAGCTGACAGGAAGAGTGAAGATACATGGGTGCGTGGTTCAGAACCCTTTGCTTGTTCTCGGAAGTGTCTCTACGCCCAGGTCTGTAGAAAGGATGCTTCTAGCTTATCTCCTTGCCTTCTAAAACCCACTGGGGCATCCACTAGCTGTTTTGCAAGGGGGTAAAAGGCAAACCGGCAAAGGGCCTTAATCCAGAGCATAGATCATCTGCGCAGCCTCAGGTGCTTTTTGGCTGAGCTAACATGCTTTGTGGCAGTGTATCCGAGAGTATGGGGGATAGTGGGGAAGAGGTTTGGGGAGGAGGCACCGATGGGATGCATCATGGTGCCAGGGAGGCAAATAGTGAGGCTCTCTTGACTGTCCTGCTTCTGTCCTGAAGCAGTGATAGGAAGAGTTTGTCTCTTTCTTTTCCCCACTTGATTTGTGTGTGTGCATGTGTGTGTATAGGACAGAGACAAAGGATTTAGGCCTGCAAGACTGTTAGTGAAGAGCCTTGGGTAGATGTGTTGCAATTGTCTGGCTCATTTCAAGGGGCATAGGACTAGATGTTCTTGAGCGAAGTTTGCATTAACTTATTCCCTCCATTCCTTCTTTTAGTTATCAAATTCCTGGAAGTCTACGAGCGCAGCTTCTGCAGGACAATTGAGACCCTGGTGGACATTTTCCAGGAGTACCCTGATGAGGTGGAGTACATATTCAAGCCATCCTGTGTGCCTCTGATGAGATGTGCGGGTTGCTGCGGCGATGAGGGCCTAGAATGTGTCCCTGTGGATGTGTACAACGTCACGATGGAGGTGAGGGCCCAGCTTGCAAACTGGCATGCTTGGGTAGAGGAAGCCAGTCAGTCATCACAGCCACTCCAAGTCCCAGCTCCTAGCTAATTCAGAGGAAGGGCAGCCTACCCTAGGGAACTGAAGATTGTCATACCAGGAGGGCTCACCTCTCTCCTGACCCTTGTGCCCAGCATTGCACCATGCAGGGTTAAAAGATGAGTTACCCATCTCTATTAAGGCTAAGAGGAGAATCTGTACAGTAGCTAAGAGCATGCAGAGGAGCATTTCTCTGCAAAGGAACACTTCATGCTTTGAGAATGCAAAGGGACATTTCTGATGCCGTTATCTCTGAGGCCCCAAAGAAGATACTCCTTGGGCCCTTGCTCCATCTTAACTCTGCGTTTGGTCCACACAGCTGTTGCTCTGAAGGTAGCTGAGTAGTGCAAAAGGGGAAAGCCTGTCAGTACTCTCTCCCAGAGGGCATGTGAGGTCAGCCTTTACCAACAGAGCAGGGGATTTGGGTCATTAGCTACATTGGCACAGCGGGGGTGGAAAGGGGCTCTAAGAAACACACTGCTTCAGTGTCAAGTGGAAAAGCCTTTCTGCTTCTAGGCGTCCTCCTCCTTTGTTTGGAGGCTGCTGAATTCATTCCTTGGAAAAGACAGAGATGGCCCTGATTGCAAAGGCCAGGCACATGGGGGAGATGCGAACTCTGCTGTAGAGAGCTTTGTCACTACCCTTGTCTGCCAGCCTGGATCCCAGCTTGTGTCCAAATGGTGCTAGTGCCTACTACCCTCAGCCCATAGCTCCCTCACATACTTTTGTCCCTCAGCCTCTTGGATGGCCACTGTAAATATTGCCATCGCTTTTTGATATGGATGAGAGACATGCAGGACTATGTGATTACCAGCAGGCTCTTTTTACTTGTCATTTGAGCTGTCTTTGAACTTTGGCAGAGAATGTGTCTGTGCCCTTCCATGGTTCCCCATACTGCTTTTCCACTTGCAGGCTCCAGCCTGGGCCAGAGCCTACTAGCATGACAGGGCTAGGGGTGGTTTTCTTCCTACCATTGCTTGCTGAATTACAGTTTTTGGCTGGTATGGCCACATGCCTGTAAAAGGTCAGAGGCACTTGAGCAGATCTCTGGTGCAAATGTTAGAGCTAGTGGTCCAGCCAGGTTCTGGGTGGAGAGACTGACAATACATGCATGGCTTCTAATATAACTTCCCTGGAGGCACGTGGGGCTGGGGGCTGGGCAATGTCTGGCTCAGTAGGGCTGTTTTAAGGACAGATCACCAGATTTATTTTCCGTGTTGAGTCACTGAGAAAGTAAGATGTCAGCTGGGAAAAGAAATGGCGGCTTAGGGAAAAGGAGTCGGATATGGAGCTTTTTCTTTGGGCCTTTGCATTAGATTGAAGCATGCCTCTACGTGAGAGCAGGCTGGATGCTCCGTTATGTCCCTCTAGCATCGACCAGGGATGGCTCAGTGAGAACCTTACCATGGTGTTACGCCCTCTCCAATGCCTGTCTCCAAGGCAGTCCACCAGTGCTGGCACCTTGCATGCATGAGCAAATAGAGCTTTGGCACGAGCCTGGTCTTGCCGCTTGCTTCTGATCAAAGGCCGTCCCTGACTGGGAGAATGGGGCCTCAAAGCCAGCTCAAACTCTGCCATGCTCTTCCCAGGAGCACCTGGGGTGCAAATGCTTTGCCACGCAGCGGGCTGATTTGGAGCTGTGAGTATAAATAGTGAATGGGCAGTGACCCTCTCTGTTTCTTTCATTCCAGATCATGAGAATTAAACCCCATCAGAGTCAGCACATAGCGCACATGAGCTTCTTACAGCACAGTAAATGTGACTGCAGGTGAGAATGGAGCAGCACTGGTTCCTCTTGCAATAAACGTATTCTGAGCCTTTCCTTTTTTCTGCCATTGGGTTGGGACTGTTGTCCAGAGGCTTCTGCAGTCTCCTCAGTTGGTTTGCAGTGGGATGGCTGAGCCTGGGAAAAGAAGTCCTTTGCTGGCGAGGCTCCTCCATCTCTAGATATCACAGGTGGACAATGCTAGCCTGCAACCTTGGGTTTTTTGGCACTGGCTGCCAGTGAGGTGCAACAGGAGAGCAAACACTTTGAGAAGGACCACTTAACCTGTGCCATGGGCATCCTGCAATGCCAGCTGTACATGTCCTTCCCTGGACTTGGTGGGAACTGGGAATAACGCTGGAAGTGTATGTGGTAAGCTCCCTTCTAATGAGGCCTTTGTTCTCTCTTCCCCCACAGACCAAAGAAAGATGTCAAAAACAAACAAGAAAAGTAAGTGACAAGCCTTTCCTCCTTTCTCTTTTGGTGGTTGGTTGGCATTTCCTCTCCCTACTGCCCCTTGCCCTTTTCTTTGGTTGGAGATACTTTGAGAAGGTGTTTTTGGAAATGGCATATGGTAGTGCATGGGGCGACACTCTGAATCCGTTCCAGGTGGGCACAGAAACCCAGATCTGATGGTCCTTCCTTCATACCCCAGACCTGGAGCTTGCATGACCCACGGCCATGGCAGTCATTCCTAATGCTTTATCCCGAGTCAGGGAAGTCCCGTCGTGTGTGTCCTACCAGAATGGATTCAAGGTGCAGCCTCCATTCTCCCTTCCCTCTTCCTGGGGTGTTTCTGGTTACTGCAAATTGCTGCCTTTCTTCATTATTAATTTTTTTCTTGCTGCTTGAGTGAGTACTTGCTGGCTTCTTTCACAGCAGCTTGGGTAGGAACTCTGCTGGCTACAAGGAGAGGTGGCAATAGAGGCCTGGTGGAGGCAGGACTGATGCCATGCAGGATATGATGCTGGTTTTGGTTGGGTGGGGGCCCAGGAGGGTGCAAAGGCAGGTGGATGTCCTAACCGGGTCTTGGTGGAGGCTTTCATGAGAGTTTTTTTTCTATCTGATGGATTTGCTCTGGTGACCTGAAGGAAGTTAAGGCACAACCTTCCCTTTCCTTCCTCCCCAAAGTAAAAAGGTTGTGGAAAGTAGACAAATAAGCTCTCGTCCTGCAGTAGTCGCAGAGACGATCACAAAGTGGAACTACATGGAAAAGAAAGAGTGACCTCTCTGGACGAGAGGGTCAGCTGGACTGCGCATGGCTGGGATAGTGACTCTGCCATTTAGAGGTGCGGAGTTGGAGAGGAAGGGGGTGAATATTGGGAGATGAGGCTGAAACAGAGACAGAGAGAGCAAGCGGGAGAGTGAGAGAACTTCTTTCACCCCTCTCCTGGTGGTTGTATATTTCTAGCTGCCTTCCAGCCTCTCCTCCTCCCCCTGGAAATCTGCTCCTGGCTGCATTGAGCTGCGTGCAGCCAACACTCCTCTCTGTGCAGGGCCGTGTCGGGGATGGTTGGTCTGTGTGGCTCTGTGGTTTAAAGATGTGCGAGAGTTGGGTCTGTGTGAACTCTGGTGAGGATGGGGTGTGGGTGAAGCAGCCAGCCCGGACTGCGTTGCATTCCCTTTCCTTTTCTAACAGCACCTGTCCTGCTCCTTGCTGGTTCTGCACTCCCCGGGGAAGGAAGGGAAGGGATGGGAGAGATTGGTGTGCTTTGATTTGTGCTGGATTGAAAGTCCTGTTATATTGGTGCCCCTCTCCTCCCTTCAGGTCGATTTTCCTCCCCTCACCGCCTCCCTGTGACTCCTGACATGTAGGGCGGAGGCTGGGAGCGAGCTGATGCTCTGACACTCGTTCCAGTGAGATGACTTGAACAGGGCCTGTGGTGCTTTCCCTTCTGTCCCCCCCATGTCCCCTCGACAGCTCCCTCCCGAGGTGGGCTGTGCCAGGGATCGAGGGAGCCTTTGCTGAACTGCCACAGCGCTGGGGCTCACTTGCCTGACCAGCCCTGGTGCTTTGCCTAGGGCCTTCTCCTTGCATGTCTCTCCCTTGGTCCTGTGCTAACGTGGCTCAAGGAGCAGCGCAGGCTACAGCGTCCCTCCCTCCCCATGCTCTCACTGGCCTGTAGGGATTCACGGTTAGTGCCCAGGCCTGCACGTCCTAGCCCCTGCCTGTCCCACCTCCTGCCCAAGAGTCGGGAGCAACTGGTGAATTTTTCAGAAGAGAATGAGTCCCTTGGCTCCATCCACTCGTCTGTCTGGCAGATCCATATGGAAGGCGAGAGGAGGGAGGGAAAGGAGGGAAGATCTGACAGGTGCTTGCTGGTTATCTCCTGGGTATCATAACTAGGTCAGGCCTCCCTCTTTCCCCTTCAGTCCTCAGGATGGACGCTGCCAGAGGGGATGTTAGCAGACATCCAGCGAGGTCTCCTGGGGTCCTTGGAACCACAGACAGGAGGTGGGGTGGGTGAGCAGAGCCTTGGAGCTGGATGGCCCTCTCCCACATGGCACTGCTGTATAGACCAGGTCTCTCCCCTTGTCTGCAGGATGCTGAGGCCAGGCCCCCTTTGCTCCCATCCCAAGACAGGATTACCGCCAGCCCTGCAGCAAGGCTGTTGGAGCTCGGCTGCCCCCTCCTAGGCCCAGTGCCGGGCAGTGCATCAGGTCAGAGTGGTTTCCTTTTCCCTGAGGAGAGCCCCTCCGCTCAGGTTGTTTCTTGTCAGTCAGCGTGCGCTCGCGCTTGTCACCTGGAATGGTTGTCTGCACTCACTGTGGTTGTGTGATGCTTTCACGAAGCTTTCTGTTCCTTCCCCCTCACCCTCTGTCCCTTTACCACCGCCTCTCTCTGAAGGGGGCAGCTGCCCCTCTGATCCGCCTCTGCTGGCAGCAGCCCTGCTGGAGGTGGGCTCTGCTGAGTCCTCTGGTGTTGGCTTGGCTGTGGGCAGGCTGGTTGCGGTGCTGGCAGGAGTGCAGGAGGGCCGGTGAATGTGTGTGCGAGGTGGAGATCTGTGCTTCGGCCCAGGGACTTGCCCTCCAGTCCTGCCTCATGTGCTTCCCCCCTCCCAGCAAGGCACATGGCTGTATTTTTTTTCCCCTCTTCTTCCTTGCGTTTTCTTCCGTTTTCTCTCTATCTCTCCCTTTCTTTCCTTCTCTCTCTCTCTCTTTCTCTGTTTTTTTTGTTTTTCTTCCAGAAAATCAAAGCGAGGAAAGGGGAAGGGTCAAAAGAGAAAGCGCAAGAAAGGCCGGTACAAACCACCCAGCTTGTACGTTTGTGTCCTCTGCTTGTAGACTCTCTTCCCTCCCTCTCCCTGAACCAATCCGCCTGCTTGCTGCTCACTCAAATCTCACCCTCCCCTCCCCGTCACTGGTGGGTTGCAGATCCTGCAGGGGCAGCACTGGTGGTGGCACTGCTCTGGCACTAAGGGTATCTCAGGGAAGGTGGCTTTAGCTTGCTTGGCTCTCTAATCATCAGTGGCGACCATTTTCCCAAGGCACAAGAGCGTGGGTGGGTGGGCGAGTGCCCCGCACCTCTTTTCCACGCCTTCTGGTTGCAACTCTGTCATTTGCTTTCCCCCACCTGTCTTGTGCCCTTGCTGCTACGACGACTGGCGACAGGCAGGCTGGCATCTGCCATGCATGTGTGTGTGTGCGTGTGTGCGCACGTGTGCGTGCGTGTCTGGTGGAGTCACAGGTGGAGAGGAGAGGTGGGACAGTGGGAAGCTGGAGAGGGGGTGCTGGGGAACTGGGGTGGGGGGCTCTCTCCTTTTTTCTCTCTTTCTTTGCTGGATTTGGTGGCTTCTCTCTCCCTGTCTCTTTCTCTCTGTCTCTTTCGCTCTGCCTCTCTCACAGTGGTTCACAGAATTCTGCATTGTAAATTCATGGTCCCTCTGTAGGAGACTCCTAGGTGGCAAGGTTGGGATGGGGCTTACAGAAAGGAGGGCAGTGCCAGCTGCAGGGGTAAGCATGTGATGCTGGAGCCCAACTGCTTTCCAGGGGAGGAGAGACCCTGTGTATTTAACTCATTTAGCTGCTGGCCTCTTTCTACTCAAACAGCCCACTTCAGAGAACTCCTTTCATTGATACATCAGTAGCTGGTTGGGACCTCTCACCTTCCCATCCTTGCTTTCCCCTTCTTCCTCCCTCTGGCCTGTGCTGATGGATCCAATGCAGCATTTGTGAATACTGTGCAGAGAGCCTGTTTTCTTTCTCTTTACGCTAATGCAAGGGGGTGCTGTCCTGGGGCTGCCAGGGTGCTGCTGGAAAATCCATCAGCCTGCGACGCTCCAGTGGGCAGCATGGGGGCTGCGGGAGGGGGCAAGGGGATTGCTTTGATGTTTAGGGTGTTGCATGTGTATTTTCTTTCTGCTGAAGCGCTGTAGCTTAGACATCTTTCCTTTTGCCTTTTTGCAGTCACTGTGAGCCTTGCTCAGAGAGGAGAAAGCACTTGTTTGTACAAGATCCCCAGACCTGTAAATGTTCCTGCAAATTCACAGACTCACGTTGCAAGTCGAGGCAGCTTGAGTTAAACGAGCGCACTTGCAGGTTTGTGTCCTGAAGGATGAAAGAGAAACACACAAAGAGAAAGAGAGAGAAGGAGAAAGAGGGGAGAGCTTGCTTCCTGCTGACTTCTGGCACCAGTGCTTTATGATTACTTCTTTTCTCTGTCCTACGTGGGCCAGAGGGCAGAGGGGCTAACAGAGGACAGAGTTTCCCTGTGTCAAAGGGCAGCTGTGCGTTTCAGATGTGCTGTCAGGACTCGGACGGGGACGGCTCCCAGAGACAGGGCGTTTGTATCCATGGTACCCTTTCCCGCAAAACAAGATAACGGAGTTCACGTGGCTGAGGTAGCCACAGGGAGGGTCTGTAGCCCTCTCTACATTATCTGTATGCAACTCTGACCGTACTGTTGGACAAAGACAAATCCTTAGCTGACTGGGATTTGACCACCCCTGTCTTTCAAGCTCTTCTTATGCGGCTTGTGGACACTCTTCTGTGTGCAGAGTGAGGCGAGCCAGGGCAGGAGCCCCACATTCTCCTTTGCCTCTGTTCTTAAGAGCCAGGGAGAGCACCTTGTCCTCTTGCCCTGTGCTGACAGTTCCCTGTCCATGTCTCAGCCAGAGTTGTGATTTGAGGGGCTGCAGTCAGGGCTGCAATGTGGGATAGAGCAGGATTAAGTCTGTCTCTAGGTGAAGGCAGGCAGAGGTCTGTATTTCAGATGTGAGGTGGGAGATGTAAAGACACTATGTGGTTAGTGCTTGTTCAGAGATCCATGCTGTGCACGTGACATCTGAGTGCTCTCTGTCACACACCATCTGTGGCATAGACGTGCAGAAACTGATTCCTGGTTCTCACCTGAGTGCTTTGGTGAACTCAGTGGGGTCTCTTGGCTCGCACCAGCTGCATGTGCATCTCTTATGTGGGATCATCCTACCTATCCAGAGAGACACATAGAAATAGGGCTGCTAATGAGCCTTTGACTGTGACTCTGAACTTAGGTCCCTTTCTCAGAGATCTAGGAGATTCCTCCTATCAAGAAAGTATTGCAGTGGCAGTGGCTGGATGGCAGAGAGTAAGGGAGAGAGATCCAGGGTCCTTTGCAGCTACATCCTGAGAGGAGACATCCTTCAGCCTCCATGTGCCTGCCTGGAATTGGCTTGGTGACTAAGGCTGCTACAAGTAGCAAGTGCTTCCTTTAGGTGTGAAAATGCTTTGTGCCCAAACCAGAGAGGCATTGGCACTGCCAGCGTGATGGAAATGGCTCTGTATACAGAGGAATTTTCTGGGGTGCTGTAATTTCAGTGGGAAAGTAGTTGATGGAGAGGCCAGAATAGAGCAGCTTCTGGAGTTAAACTTCTCCCAGCGAGCATAACCCCTAAAGCGTGAGACCAGACCTAACTTTGGCCTCTTTACCCAGTCATGGTCCCAAACCCCAGAACAACTGGAAATTACCTTACAGAATTTGAACAGTGCGAAATAGTCACAAATACAAAGGGAAAACAAGCAATACCTCAAAGAAGTCAGGATGGCAGAAGGGGTTTACTAGTTTCTTTTACTAGTCCCTCTCTGTGGTGCGATAATTGGCACTAAGGAAGGTTTCTAGAGCTGGTGTGTTGGCCAGAAAGATAGGAAGGAGTCATAGCAGTGGGTAGCTTATCTGTTCCCAGATAAAAAGCTGGTTAAGCTGAAGTTCCTCACACTCTTTTTTGTAGAATTAGAATTGGGCCCTACAGGGGAGGGTAAATTCTCATTTCTCCTGCTGCTTCTTCAGGCTGCTGCTGCTGTTCTCTGGTGCTAACCCCTGCTCATGGCAGCTAGTGGAATGAGAGGCACTTTCTTTTCACCTTTTTGCCTGCATGAGGCCTTGTTGTCTGCACCGCTTCCAACCCAAACAACAGGCTAGGTGGAGAGCTGAGGGAGTGTGTCTTTCTGCATGCATTGCTTAGCCTTGTTTTTCTGTGTGTTTGTGTGTATCTGCGTGTGCATGGTGTGAGAGCAAACAAGACACTCGGCTCATCTGTGAGGAAGCTTCTGATTCTGCTCCTAAATTTACCCCTGTACCAGTATCCCCCCTGCTGCCCCATCTAGGTGAGCCTGGGGGAATAGAATTCATTGACCCATTCATGGGTTGAGATTCTCAGCTGTTTTGCCCCATCTGCACAGTGCTTCACCCCACCAGTGACGTCACGCCATGTCTTAACACCATGTGCTCTTAAACACATTAGCAACCTCCCTTCCTTCCCTTCCTTGTCCTACTTGCACGCCCATCACAAACACTAACCCCTTCTCTCTTTTTTTCCTTCCCTCTCCTCTCTGACAGATGTGAAAAACCGAGACGGTGAGCAGCGGAAAAGAAGGGGGAACAGCCCTGTTTCTGGAGCCTGATTTCTCGCCTGGACAGAAAAAAAAACAAAACAAAACACTAATCCAAATGAACCCTAAAAATGAAGGATCGGTAGAGCACAGCACTTTCAGTACGGACGATGGACTCCGGAAGGAACATTCCCCAAGGCACCCGCCGCACAGAATTCACCTTTGGGTTTTGAACTGTTTTATTTTATTTTTCTTTTCATGCTGCTAAATAACAGAGCCAGGAAGACTATAGGGGTGTATTTGATGGGTTTTCCCACACATACATATATATGTGTGTATACATGCATATACATATATATATATGTATATATATTTTAACCACATCTATATATACATATATGTATATCTTAACCACACAACACACACACACATATATATTATATATATATATACTGATTATTTTTTTTAACATTGCTAATGTTATTGGTGTCTTCACTGGATAATACTCGACTGCTGTGGACACAAGCGGGCTACTTGGGGCATAAGAAACAAGCTAAGACTGGACTTGAGTAGAAGCGCTGGGTGTAAACTTCTTAACTCTGACTTGTGCGGCCTCCGCTGTTTCTCTGTAGAGTGTGCTGTACCACAAACCACCTTCTCCTTGCCTGGGACAGGGAGGAGAGGTGACAGAGAGGATGGGCAGGGAGTTCCAAAGAGCGGCATCCTAGGGTGCGATGGGTCAAAGGCCAAGGAAATGGCCGTCTGCGTGATCAAGGATTCCTCCTCCCCTCTCTTCCCCCAACCTTCGCCCTTACTCGTCTCATAACCTGCCTGCCTTGCTGGGACATGGGATGTCAGTGTACATTTTGCGTTGACTTTATTCGCTATAGAAACTTTGCTTCTCTTAAGGATGGTGGGCAGCTGATGCACGCTAACTTTCCATTCAAGGAAGTATCACAGGAGTCTAGATTTCCCGCCCTTGGTGGCTGCAAAAGGACGCAAGGCCTACAGTGTGCTGAAGCAAGAATGGGGACCGGTGCATAGCCACACAGTTGTTCAGCACTGTCTGCTTTCTTCATGCACAGAGCTGCCACTCAAGAGCATCCAAGATGCTTACGGAACATTTCTGGAAAGGGATATTAATCAAAAGTATATACACAGTAGCGGGGTGTGTGTGTGTGTATGTGAATGTGTGCATTTGTGTTTGTGTGTACGTATGTTTGTGTTTTTCTCTCTTTTTTATATATATATATTTATTTTTATACATATATATATATAAAAAAAAATAATATATATGTACGCCAAGATTGAAGGAGGGAAAAAGAAAGCAACTTTTGCTGTCTTCAGTTTGCGTGCCCAGTGTGAATGACCCTTAAGAAGGTCAAGATTTTTTTTTTTAATGACGTGCTGTAAATATCAGGCCCCTTTTCCACATCTTGGGCTGGGGAATCAAATGTGAAGGCAGCCGGAATCCCTAAGCCGTGTCTGAGAATCTTGGCTATGTGTGTATCTGCAATATACGCTGTGGTGTATGTGAAACCCACCTTACACATGCGCGCACACACACACCCCCCGAAAGCGTGTTTGTACATCTATGTGGATATATATAATCTAGTTCTGTGATTAAAATTATTATTAATAATAATAATAATCAAAAAGGTACTCGGTCTGTGTCAGAATGCTGCCAAATATCACCTACAATTGAATTTTCAACGCCTGATAATGTACAACACGGAAAGCTTCCAAAAAGACAAGACAGTCTAAAAACAGACTCACAACAAGTGACTACTAACCACTAGGAACTCCCCATCCGACTGATGGCTTTCAGAAGGAGGAAAAACACACGGGTGGGTGCTTGCATCTGCAATGTATAATACTCATGCTGCAATGTGCGCAAGACAGAGGCTTCCGATGGGGGGGAGGGAAGAGAAAGTGTTTTATATACTTATTTAATATCCCTTTTTAAATTAGAAATTAAACAGATAATTTAATTAAAGAGTAGGGATTTTTCAGTATTCTTTGTTAATATTTAATTTCAACTATTTATAAGCCGTACCTCCTTTTTTTTTTTTTTTTT
>VXBL01001374.1:21637-65566 GCA_013400195.1 Aramus guarauna
TTTTTATTTGTACTGGTTGTGTATAAATTTAACCTTCCTGTTGTCCCATCCCATCTCTCCCCAATTGTTGGCAGAGTCAGTAGCATGTTATGGGCAGTTATTTAATTAATTTCTCTAACACCTACCCCTACACATTCCTATTGAGACAAGGGTTAGATATACATCTACATACTATATATATATTTGGCTATGTGTTTGTATATATATATATATGTTTATGTATATGTGTGATTCGGATTAAATAGACGCTACGATTTTTTTATATATGTAAAAAGAAGAAACAGGAAAATAGAAAATTCTACATCTTGAATCTCTCTCCTTTTTAATTTTAATATTTGTTATCATTTTATTTATTGGTGCTACTGTTTATCTGTAATAATTGCGGGGAAAAAAGATATTAACACTACATATTGTGTCTAGTGAATTTTTTCAAGATATTCCTTAGTACATATTTATTTTTAAACAAAAAAATTACAGATATATCTTAAAAAAACCAACGACGACGACGACAAACAAACTTTTTTTTGTATTAAAGAATTTAATTCTGACCTTGATTTCCTTTGCCTTCTCCTTCTGCCTTGCATCCTGGTTTTCTTCCGTTGTATAGCAGACCCTCCAGCATTGCCTCTGGAGGCTACAGGGCGCCAGCAACCTGCCAGTCGGACTCTTGGATTTGGGCCCAGAGCCTCCAAAAGCATCTAGGTACCTAAAGCCCATTGAGGCGGATGGGAGGTAGCCACCGAAATACTCGTGCGGAGCTCAGCCGGAGTTCCCCGCTCGGTGAGAAGAGGGTGGTCTGATGGGCAGGAGCGAGGGGGCAGGACTCCTGGGTTCCTTCCTGGCCTCCGATGCCGAGGAGCGTGGTGGTGATGGTCCCAACCCTGCCTCTGCCCTGTCGGGAGCCGAGCCCCGGGCACCGTGCAGGCACGAGTAGACGCAGTGCCGGTGGAGCTTACAATCTTAAGATGAAAGTGATGCTCTGAGCCCGCCCTTCACTGGTTATGGACTTGGTGTTTGCAGTCGGAGCGGTATGTAACCTGCTGCCAGTGATGGCTCAGCAAGACCTCGCTCACCATCCTGGCTGACGTTGAGCAAAGAACTGTTCAGCTCCGACCCTGCTCATCGCTTTGTAAGGGATCTTGATACCGTTGCATCTTTTGTGATGTGCTTTGGGGTCTTTGGGAGGAAAAGCTCTTTGGAAGCGGTGTCCTTTCCTCATCAGCCGTGGAGGTGAGTGTATCACATGTTTGTCAGTTACCTGGCCATGCTGGAAAGGAGCATACAGGATGTTCCTGGATGTCTGGGAGGCGACTCACCTGGGTTAATACAGACCGCTGAGTTCATGGCTGCCTCAGTCCTGCTCTTGTGAAGGTAAAGGATCTGGCTTTTATTGAGGGCCAACTTAGGTAGCTCAACAAGTGGATCTGCAGTCACAGCCTCTGCAGAGGGCAGAGTGGAGGAAAGAGGACGAGTACCTGAGGAGGCCCCAGTTCATCTTGTTCAGTTACATCTTGTGGAGTGCAGCGGTGAGGTGAGAAGGTCAATGGCGGCTGTCTGTGGATGCTGCTGTGTGAGGAACCCAAGGACTTGCTTCCCTTACATATCCACCGCTGGCTTTTGGTTTGTGAGGATCTATGGGCTGTGTCGTAGATGGCTGTGCAAGGTGACAAAGCAAGCCTATCATCAGTAGACCTGCATTGTCTCTATGTGACCTGGTGACCTGGGAAATGTTTACAACTCATCAAATCAAAAAGATTGAAACCATCAGGTCAGTGCTGCTCCCACGGGCTGAGCTGCAGAGACCTCTCTGGATGTGAAATCTCAGCACAAGGGAACTCAAGTTTCCCAGATGGATGAGGCAGTGGGTCCCACTGTCAGTCGCAACACATCAAACCCTGCCTGCTGATGGTGAGCAGGGCTGGCTGCTCCCAGTGCCTGCAGAAGAGCGTGCTGCACCCCTCTCTTTTCCTGCCTTTGAGGGCTCAGGAGAAGCAGGACATCCGCAGAGCCAGATGACCTGCTAGCCACCAGGCATCAACTGCACCTGGCTGGATGGCATGTTTCAGCTGGGACAACTCTGCCCGCTCAAAGGATTTGCTTGCATGTGGCTGCAGCCGAGGCAGCTACCTCAAACCACTGTAGCAAGAACCTGCCCAAGCCAGCTCTGAATGAGGTACCTGA
Organism: Aramus guarauna; assembly: GCA_013400195.1. Taxonomy (NCBI): domain Eukaryota; kingdom Metazoa; phylum Chordata; class Aves; order Gruiformes; family Aramidae; genus Aramus; species Aramus guarauna. The sequence goes on from VXBL01001374.1 coordinate 23,819, forward strand.
GGCCCTGGACACAGTCCAGCCCATCTCCTTTATCCTCTGGGATGGATATGGCTGGGCTGTGACCTCTCATGAGGACAACAATTGCAGCTTGATGTCGGAGGGGAGCTCAGTCTTGCTGGGGAGGCTGCGTGCAGGTGAGGACCCCACTTCTGGAAGGATTGGGACCCAGGAGCATGGCTGCCCCTCACCCTGCCCAGCCTGAGCCTGTCTCACACCTGGGTCACGTGTGCCCCGTCCCAAGGTGAGGTGAGGATGTGTGGAGCGAAGCCAAGTTTGCAGGCTGGCGCTCTGATCTCAGCGTGCAGCCTTTCACCCCGTGCATGAGAACTTTCCCTCAAAGGCTTCTGGTCATGGCCACGTTTTGGTGGCTGGCTAATTAAAATGCTATCTTCAGGTAGCTGACTGGTGCTTTCCTCATGCCTGCTTCATTTATTCTGTGGCATTCAAAGAGTGGAGGCACCTCAAGATGCAGAAAAGGATGCTCTGGGCAGACACGACAGAAATCCCCACCAGCAATGGGAAAAGGATGCTTTTGGTTGGAAACTCCTTCCATCTTTCTCATTTGGCACCTGCTAGCTGGTTTAACCCCTTGTTGCTAATGTGTTATGCTGCTGGTTGGGTCTGTAAGTCAGCTGGCCTCTGCTTGGGCTCCAGGGCTCCACCAACACCTGCAGCACCTCTATTAGAAATGCCTGTAAATCTTCTGTTCTCCAGTGTGGTCCTGTGGAGCACCTTGGAAGCCCAAAAGAAATCCATCCCACAGGCCACATCCTCCACCGTCTGCTGGTGGGAGCTTTGGCAGTAAGAAAGACGTGTATTTTTATCCCAGACCAGGTCTGCGCAGGCACGATGCTTGCTCCCAGCACCCCGTTTGGGACTGGGCCAGCGCGGCCCCGGCAGCACTGTGCCACCCCACAGGCAGCTGCTGGCCTCTGCCGTGCCCCACAGCACCCGATGTCCCACAGCACGAGGCTGCTGAGCTGCCGGCCGTCCCAGAGGGACCGGGCACTCGTGCCTGGATCTCCAGCCAAGTTTCCCCTATCTCACAGGAGGTGGTGAGCTGTGGATAAGAGTGGGGAGGTGATATCCCCCGTGTCAGCCGTGAAGGAGGGTGCAAAAGGAATGTGAAGAGCACCTGACCACAGCTTTGGGGAAGGTTTTCCCTTTGGTTCAGGGAGCTGGGAGGACCCTGGGGGCTTTGCACCATGGAGGGTATGAGGCTCAAGTCACCCCCCCCTCCAATGTCAGTGGGTTGCTGGCTGCATTCATCAGGGAGGGGATCTCAAGGTATCTCCCAGAGGTGCAGCTCACTGTGAGGAGGATGCAGGCTTTTGCAGGCAAATTTGGCAATGGGCTTGTTGGGCATGTGCCATCCGTTTACCTCCTGAGGCCGAAAAAGCCTTTCCATAAGGGTTTATTTTGATGTGCTGCCTGAGCCACATCTATACATCTGGACTGAGGGATGCATTGAGAAAGAACTGCACTTCTGTGCTATATCTATATGTTGTCGTACGGGGCTAATCTTGCTGGTTTGTGCCCTTTATTTTTACCTCACTCTTTCAGATGCTCCAGACACATTTTTTGGGGTAAAAAAACCCCTCAATGCCTCCCTAACCTGGGAGTGCCCAAACACCTCCTCAGGAATCGGGGCTGCCTGCTGCAACCTCTGCCGTAGGCTGCTACGTGCCTTTAGCACCCAGGTACCTCTGCTGCCCGCCCCACGCTGCCCGTCCCCTGGCCAAGCCCGGTGCACACAGCCGGAGGAAGGCATGGTGCTGCAAGCCTGATGCCGGCACGGCAAGGGTTCAGCTATGGGGTTACTTCGACACCTCCTTTGCCAGCTATTCTGGGAGCTGTTGGTGCGCTCCGTGCTTGGAGCGTGTCGCGTGGTGGGACCCAGGCTGGGAAAGGCATCTGGCTTTGCTGAGCACCCTGCCAGGACTGCTGATGAGTGGCAGTTCCTGCTCAGCACTCCCCAGGGAGGCCCATATAATCCCAAAATAATCTGGGATGCGGGTCAGGATGTCTTGTTCCCAACCTGTGTGGTACCTTGGAGGTGAGAAGCTTTGGCTGCGGATGGCAATACCTCTGAATCTTGGTTGAACAGGTCTGTGGCAAAGGGAGGGTCTGTCTCACACAAGTCCTTGGGCCCTCTGTGGGCAGCCCTGTTCAATGGGAGCATTATCTTAGCAAAAGGGGGAGAGACCTAACCCCTTAGCTGCAAGCCCTATGGACAGCTCGGGAGAGATGGCACAAGATGATTACAAGGATCAGCTAAAGCAAATAATCCAGTTCCATTGCTTCTTCAGAGATTTTCAGGCCAGAAGTGTGACCTGCCTGAACCAACCAGAGCCCTTCTCCTTCGTCTCGCCCATAACTCCTCCCTGAGCCATGGTGTACACTTTGCAAAGGCATCCAAGCTGCCATCTCACTGCCTGGCCTTCCTGTCCTTCTCACCCACAGGGAACCTGCTGGCACTGGAGGCAGCCTGTGCCATGAACATGTTGATACCTGGGGAGTATGTGTTTGTGCCATTGGCCTCTCCTCCAGGAGCTGGGCTCCCACCGGCACCCCTCCCGGCCCATCCTGCCTGTGCTCGGTTCTGACACCAGGAGTACAGAAGCAAAACCCCCAACAGAGCTTTATGATGGACTCATTCCTTTCAAAGAAACCTCTCATTCGGCTGCTCAGAGGCCAGTGCAGGTACTAACTTACGAAAAAGTAACTTGCTATCAATCACCTCCACTATTTTTTGGTTTGTTTGTTTTTTTTTTTTTTTCAGCTTGTATTGGCTCATTCCTCTGTCAAGTCTCCTTCCTTATGTTGGGCAGCTTGCCGGAATGTTCGTGCCTTCTTTTTTTGCATTGCAAGGACCTCACATCTGGGAGAAGCAGCCTGGAGGCTCCTGAGAAGATCACGTTTCATCTAAGGTGTTGTTGCTCCTCGGGAATAAGGAGCCAACTCCTACTTATTTTGATTTATCTCACCATTGGAAGTGCAGCGGATGTTGGGGGGGGGNCGGTGACTAATCTGAGGCCGGTCTTGAGGCTTAGGGCCAACTTGTTTCTTGCAGTATTGGCTTGCCAGAGGTCTGTGTTGTGAATGTGCAGCGCAGACCTAGTCGATACACGGCACCTCGGAGAACTGGCTGAGCTGCCGGAGGTGGTGCTGATGAGTCAGGGAGTGGCACTGCCCTCTGCACCAGTACCCCACTGAGGTGGCTGGATGTATAGTGCAAGAGGCTGTGACATTCGTGAGTCACTTTGTGGGACTGTGTGACCCACGCCCCTGCTGAATTGTTGGGACTGGTCACGGACTCAGGGACATTCCAACAGGAACAATTTCTGGGTTTAGGTTGTCTTGTCAACCAGTTGCAAATGTGCTGCTGTTCTGAACATGCCTATCTCTGTGCAGGTTGTACTCCACAGCCTAACATGTTGCACTGCCTGGACTCTGTTCCACTCTTTAGCTTCTTTTTTCTCTGCCTTAGTTTCCCCCTGTTGCTCTAAGTTTGCAGATTTGTCAGTAGACGTGTTCCCTTCCTCTCTGACGTAGACCCCTCAGATGCTTGTGGAGTCTCACCACATCTCCTCTGCGGACGTTTCATGGGCAGTGACCTAAAATGGTTCTTCAAAGCCCCTGGCGTCAGCTCATCGAGCTCTGCCCTCACCATTCCTGTTCCTCATCTCCTGATACCTTTCATATATAACAATAATACTCCTTTTCCCTGAAAAGGCGTCTGCCACTGAATACGGTCAAAGGTGGATCACTCCAGAACCACAGAAGAGGAAACAGGCAGCTAGCTCTGAACATATTCCCTTGTGTCCCTCTCTGGATGCATCTCTCCATGGTTGCTCTTTCTCAGCCTCTTCTGGCAGTTCTGCTTTCCAGGGTGTCCCTTCCCACCACAAAGCAGCTTTGCCCCAGACACGTTAGCTTATCTTTTCCCAAGTTAAATCTCATTTTGTTTCCTGCTCATTTCTAATCTCTCTAAATCCTTTTTGGAGGATTTTTCAGTTTGCACTGGAGTTCGCAGTCACTTCTGCTGGAGATGCCAGCTTGAGGAGTTCACGGGGGAACGTTCTTGGTGCTGCTGAGTCAGGAGGGTGCTGGGGCTCCCGGTGACGGGGTGAGGGTGGTGGTGCCCAACAGCGTGGGCGCAGGTGCGGCCCTGCACGTAACCGCGTTCAGTCGTCTGGTGAGCTGTATCGCTCCCTCACCATCAGATAGGAATTGGCTAGCGCAGCTGGAGGAACCGTGGGAGTCAGCGGGTCCTAGTCTGTAAAGCAGAGCAGGGGTGTGGGAAGTGAGGGAGCTGGGTTCAGTTCCCAGCTGGGCTGCCAATGCTCGGCTTTCCCTCCCTGCCTTGATTTCTCCGTGCATAAGACAAAAACGATCCTCCTCTTTTGGGACTCTTGACAGACAATCAAGTGGCATTCGCTGCTTACTATTTTGTTGCCAGTTGCCAGAAGCTTCCCATCGTGCTGAAATTTTCAGGGATCTCTGTGTACTTTCCCTAACAGCTGGTAAGTCACTGTCCCTTCACCACCCAGTCCCAGCTACAGTCATGTCTCCCTGCTCCTCTCCATCATTTGAGAGAGAACCTCAACAGGTATTTTCGTACCGATAGCACCTCCTTCCATCTGCTCTTTGGGAAGGGGACAGGACCATACGGGGTACAGGGGTGGAGGGGAGGGGAAACAGCAAGGCACAGCTCAGGAGGGGCTTTGCTGGCTGGGAGAGGTAAGGGACAGTGCAAGGTCAGTGAGGGCAGAAAGTAAGGATGCCCTGTGAGGTGGGAGGATGAGGAGGAATAGGCTGACTGTGTTTCAGGAGTGGGGTGGGGCAGGCCTGAGATTATCTGGCAGCCCTACGTGCAGGGAACCCTCCCAGTTACGAAACCTCCTGCGCTCCCATGGACATATCTCTCGCTAGTGTGAATTGCTTTAGTGCTGGAAAACTCACGGTTAGGGTTTGCAGGAGTGCCTGAGCCACCAGCGCCTGGGGAGCCTTCCCTGGGCAGCCCCTCAGCCTCCCCATGCCAGAGCAGCACTGCTGCAGAAAGGGCACCGGTGAGATGCTGCACGGCTGCCTCCATGGCTATCGACTCCCTGGAGTGTCCCCTCTCTGTGGGGTGACCATCCCAGGGAAGACGCGGCTGCTAGAGCCCAGGGTGGCCAACACTGAGAATCCTGTGCTACTTAGACCAACATAAGAGCAGTGTGGTGTGTAAGGCTATCTGCTTTTAGTCAAATCAAAAAGCTTTCAATCCTTCATACTGGTGAAAAAATAAAATCCGACGTGACTGAAGTATAGTCCAAAAGCTCAGAAGGCAAATGGCCCCAGGTTGCGTTAGTAGAGTTCAGCTGGATGGGTGATTTGCCAGCAAGGACTTTCCTTCCTAGCCTTAAATCCTGCCAGTAAGTCCCCCCAGGCACGCTTCAGACTGCTCTCCAGGCTCTCACCATACCCCTTTACGTCCAGATTCCACCCTATTTTTAATCCACTCCCCATCTTCTGGTGTTGTCAATCTCAGACCTTTCCTAAGCTTGGAAGAGGACTGTATATATGTGAATATATATTGACTCCTTGCTGTGAATATTTTTTACAGTCTCTCTCCTGGTTTTAAGTCACTTGAGCCCTTTTTGCCTTTTGGGTTGCAGATACACGCACAGCCCAGGCATCCAATCAGAGGTATCCACAGCAACTGCTAAATATTTTTTTCCAGAGGGGACTTTCAAGACCTGTTGGTGAAGAGGTGAAGTTTTGGCTGTCCTGTGCCAGGGTACGTCACCTTGCACCTATCCAGGGGCTGTTTCAGAGGTCTGTTGCGCTGCTTCACTCCAAAGTATCTTTACATCCCTTTCAGGCTCCTCAGACATCTGAGCACCATGAGCCAAACCCATTAGCTCCTCATCCTCGGTGTGCTGGGATCATTCAGTGGCGATCAGAGAACCGGCACCCTGCAGCTTCCTCATTGGAGGCTCTGCTCCGAGCAGCAAGTTTCCACTTTTTCTTTAATCACATCACCAAATTTTAATGCCCAGCAAGAACTTTGACCCTTATCTAGGGATTAGTTGTTATCCTTAAGATCTTTCTGCAGCAGGCCTTATAAAAGAACTCCAGCTTTGGAGAATGCGGGCAAATCGTGTCCACTGGGTTAATTTTCTCTATTAGCTGACTACCTCGTTTTTCCATCCACAGCCCTCGGATATTGTCTCCTCGCTCCGGGAGAAGGGCCGTTCCCATCAGTTCACTGCTGGGATCCTTGTTACCACCAAGCCGCCCTCAGCAAGAAGGGGAAATCTTGGCCTTGGTGAAATTAAGGGAAAAACGTTACTTTCCCTCATTGGGCTGTTTCGCATCCTGCCCTGGCAAAATTAGGCAGTGATGGAGGGCTGCCAGATAGACCCTGTAAAGAGGCAAAAGGTTTTAAATAGGGGGTGTGGATGCAGCTGGGGTTAAGCAGAGGCAGCAAAATCCATTCAGCTGGTTAGCAAGTTGTCTTCATGAAAAGAAATGTGGGCATCTGTCTCTTTCCTTGTATCTATATCACAGCCTATTTCAAATATAATCCTGTTTACTGAGAAGGATTTTATTAAGGCATAAAAGCGGATTTTTGTTCTGCTTATTGACTGTTATTTTGCATGTGTCTGCAAGGTACTCGGATAGGGCAAAACCGGCAGCACAGTGTTTTTTGCTCTAAGTAATTAGAGGCAGGATTCACAGGTATATTCTGGCTGCTTTCAGCCTTTCCCGTGACAGAAAGCAGCTGCACACCCAGCATTAGCCAATCTGCTAATAGGCTGTGTCACAAGACACAGCATCACCATGTCTCACAAAGCAACTGCATTGTCCTCTCTAAGCTTATTGTGCGAAATATCACGGGAACACCACCAAATAGTGTCCTGCAGACTGTTCCAGACTAAACATCCACGGCCCGGCTCCCTGACCCGGATTGGGGTACCTCGCTTTTGCTATGCTGGGAGCACAGGAGGTCCGTGTGCTTGTTTGGCGTCTCCACACAGACCTGCCTGTATGCACTGACTCCAATGCATCCAGAGGCTCCTCATTTTCTTGTTCAGACAATAAGTGTGTGTAACGTGTCAGCGACAAAAATCGGTCTGTGGGTACCTCTGAACCAGGTCCTTGGCTCTTGCAGCCCAGGCGGCCAGGCAGACCAAGCCCTGCATCAGAAAAGAGTGGATCCTTTAAATCCAGGGCGCTAGCTAGCACCGGATGACTGGTCTCTAACTTGCTGAGGGTGAGGGGCTGAGGATAAAGGTTGAAGGCAGAGTAATGATGGGAAACCTGCTTGGAGGCTGCTACAGAGAATGAAGGGAGTTTTGGATAGGATCTTTTAGCCAAGATGAACCCAAACTGCAGCCTCTGTGGAAGTGTTTTTGCCAAACCCTGTGTTTTGGCTTGGTGTAAAAGAAACTGGCTAAAAGTTACGGGGTTGTGCAACACAGGTGATCCTGTACCGTGGTGCTGTGCCAGAGCTGCGACTCCTGGGTCCTCTTCCCAGTCCTGTGCCTCACTTGCTAATTAGGGCAGTGTCAATCACTGCTCCAGTCTCTGCCTCAGTTTCCTCATCTCTTAGTGGCGATAACAGTACCGTGGTGATAACAGCACTGAGCTACCCTGGGGGATGATCTGTGAGTGAATTAATGGCGAGGAGTTAAAGATGGATTAATTGGTCGCCTCTGTCGGGTGCTCAGAGATTCCACGATAGCAGGCAGCGAGAGGACAGCAGTAGTTCTGCCTGCTGCGCAAAGCACGGCTTTTGCTTACGTTGCAGCCTGTCTCTGAGTCTTCACTCCTCTCTGCATGGCTCCAAAAGAAAGTCACGCCTTGATTAAGACAAGCGCTCATCAGTCACGTAATGTTATTTCCAGGTGTGCAACAGTCTGTGTGGGCAGGATGGAGTAGCTTCCCAGATGCAACTCTCTTCCCCTGAAGCAATATGTAAAGAGATAATGCAGGGGTAACATTCTCTAGGATACCCCCGTATGTTGCATGTGATGATAGAGAAAAGGGAAAAAACTAGGAGGAGAAGAGAAAAGTGAGATGTTGCTTGTAGCGTACTAGTGCTGTAGAGTTTTAAGCATAAAGCTAGGGAGCATGGCTCTGGAGGAGAGACACCTGGAAAGTACAAAGCATCACACAAAATCTGCCGGGAGAATAAACTCAAGGACTAAAGAAATGTCTGCTGAGAGCTGGATTTGGCCTCTACCTCCATAATATGAACCATGGAGTATGACAACTGCTTATTAGGTTTCAAGTTTTTTCAGTCTCTGAACCCCCACCCCTCTTCCAGGGGCGTTTCAGAGCTCTTCAGAGAAGTCAGATGTGTAGATCTCTGCAGGACACCCAGCGAAGTGCCCTACTTTGTCACTTCTTCTGGATCACTAAGACATAGTTGCCAGATCTGTGATCATTTCTAGAACACAGACAGACGATCAGCCTTGGTGGGTCATTTTGCCTCTCTGCACCTCAATTTCCTTCTCTGTGAAACAGGGATATTAAACCCAACATCCTCCTAAACGGCAGCTTGGTGCCCAGCGGCTGGCAGGGGCCACGGGGCAGGAGCGAGGGGCAGGATCACGTGTAGGTCTGAGTGAGACCTCAGAGGACCACGACTCTTCATGGGTAGGAGATGGTGCTTCCAGCGCAGCCGAGCGCAGGCAATGGGAAGAAAGCGGATGCTCGGTGCTGGCACGTCTGCTCTCTGCCCATTTGCACAAGCTGGGTGCTGCACAGGTCGCCCCGGGGAGCTCCGCTTGTAACCCCCTCTCCTGTGCACAGCAGGTCCCTGAGGCAGCTGGGCATCCACCTGGCAAGCCCCGTCCCCGCGGCTTCTGCCTCCAAAGATGGAGCCTCTCTCCCCTGAGAACGAAGCAATGTGGCAACGCTGTCAGACCTTGGCTTGTAACAGCAGTAACCTCCGAGCTGCTGACTGTTGCTCAGCAATAAACACCACTTGTGCTATTAATAAACACTATCTGTCAGCCTTGGTATTTTTAATGCCGGGACACGGTGCCCTGGCATGCGGAGCCACTCAGAGGCTGAAGGCCGGATTCAGAGATGAGTCTAAACTGGCCTAAGGCGCTGCATCGTGCAGCCCTGCAGCCTGCGCCTCTTGCAAGGTGGAAGGTCTCTGCTCTCCTTGGTGTATTAGACAGGTTCCAAGTTCCTCCCTACGTGGGATTTCCTTTCCCGCCCATTGCCATCCCAAGGCACTGAGACTCAGACGGGCTTTACCCGCTCTCATAGACTGGGATGGATCTAACAGGATCTCTGGACCCGTGTGAGTCAGTGAAAATACTTCAGCTTTTTCCCCGTGATGTGCCAGTACGTTTAGCTGAATCAGCAAGGGAATGCTGCCTACTTACACAGTGTCTTTGGACTCACAGTCCTGATACAGGAGGTTTCAAGCACCAGACAGGGACGTGCTCCCCCGTGCACAGAGGTCGTTGAGAAAGTCCAGATGGGATCTGTGCCTCTGAACGAGGTGCCTGGATCCTGCCCGCTGTTCGTGACTCCTCTGCCGACAGCCTGGAAGGAAAATAGGAAAGAAAAGGAAAAGGAAGCGTGTATGGGAGCTGGTTATGTTGTACTGAAGCTCCCGGCTGCTTCCACCTGGCTGGGGTGTGAGCCATCCCTGCATCGAGCTGGTGTGTTCTCTGCCGGGGTTAGTCTATGCCCAGGCGGGGCCGAAGGGGGCTGGCGTGATGCTGCGAGGGGGTCTGCGTGGGAGAGGGTCTGCGGCAGTGGGAAAGAGCTGGTTTCACCTGCAACCTCAGCATTTGGCCCTGGAAGTGCAGCTCGGGTGGCAGGTGGGTGGCTCCTCCTGTGCTCAGGGGCAGGGAGTGGGGCTGCGGGCGCTGGCGAGCCGGGGTGGGGTGCGGGTGATGTCAGAGGGGAGCAGCGCGGCCTCGGCGCTGGCTGCTGCTGGGGTGCGCGCTGGGCTGCCGGACTGGCTGGGGCTGCACCCCAGGGGGGGGCTTCGCCCTTCACTGCTGTGAGTGTGGCAAGGGCGGCTGCGGAGGGTTTTGGAGGAGTGGGAAGGAAGAACGGCCGAGCAAACAGTGAGCTGGCTGAGCAAACAGCCGCCAAAGTGAAACAATCAGGTCCCGTTCTGGTAAAGCTCAGCAAATACTGTGTAAAACCTGCTGCTGGCAGCGGTGCTTGCGCTAGTCATTAGGCATAGCACTATCAGAGGGCAGACACAGAGCAACCTCGGGAGGCAGGGAGAGGCTGTGCAAGAGAAAGCTCTGGCCAGCATGACTCAACACTTATTAGCAGTGGCACACCTATGAGAAGCCCATTAAAACTGAAAGGAAGAAGCTCAAGCACCTTATTTCTTCTGTTTGCCGTAAACCATCTCTTTTCCCATGTGCACATCTCGGTGTCTGCAGTGATGGCAGCAGAGAGAGAAGCGCTGCGTGTCATAATTCCTGGTTCTTGGAGCTGCACAGCATTTCTGGAGAATTAGTCCCTGGCCTGAAGAGCTTCCAGCATTGCTGGAAGCAAGCCATCATAGCGGAGTGCACATAGCCAGGGGAAAGAGAGGTGGGAGAACAAAGTAACAGAGATAATTCCTTATCCCGTCACTTTAACCCCCTTTAAATTCCCCACAAGCCTGGCCACCCTGGCTCTGCCCCTCTCTCCTGCCCCATGGCCCCCACCAGCCCAGCCCCAGGCCCCCCACCAACTCTCTCCAGACTGATGGACTTCTCAGTGATGTGATCCAAAGCTCATTTTTCAACCACTGCCTTGGACTCCGGTTTCTTCAGAACCATTCACCCTCATGTCTGCAACCTCTTACAAAGGCTGAAGCAGCCGAAGGACAGCGCTGCCCTTGTGTGCTGTGTACAGCCCTGCGCTGGGCTGACGACAGTCTCTGTAGCACAGTTGTAGATCTGCACCTGGGAGATGCCCTCAGGTTTTAGGGTGAAGCTGTGCTTTCTGAACACCATCCCCCTGCCAACTTTCCCTTGCCTGCTGGCTGGTTTTTTGGACATGCCCTTGAAGAAACCACCAAACTAGAATGAGAGGGGACTTCTATGTGTCTAGGTATAAATATCCTGACCTGGAGCGTGGGGAGTAGAGACAAGCAGAAAGCACGTCTGTAGCTCACCTCCCTGACGCTGGTGTCCCTTGCTGATACATCACTGGGAAAATGGCTTCATTTTTCTGCTCCCATTAAAGACACCAAAACACAGGTTTACCCTGAAGTGCTTAGTATACAGCTCTAGGACTGGCCTTGGAGTAAAACTCCCTTAAGTCACTTCTTCATTAGTGTTTTACAAGGAGATAGCTAAATCCAGTCATCCCTTGGGTATGTCTTCACTGCATTCCAGAGGTGGGATTGCAGCTTGGTAAACACACCCTAACAAGTTTGGGTTTTAATCTTAATTGTAACCTACTTTTCTGCTTGTTAGCATGGGCACCGGTAGCAGTACGTCACCGAGATGTCCGGATTGCAGACCCCTCCTAGGCCTAGCTTGGCGGTCTGCTGCTGCTCATGCTCTCCTCAGCTAGATCAAAGCTGCCTCAAGGATGTCTCCCCAGTCCACCCTCATGATTTTGGATTGCTGTTTTGGCTCTTTATGTCACTGTCAAACTCCCACCACATCCCCCATCCCAGAGCCACCGTGAGTGCTCCCCTTCTGCCCTGCAGCTCCCCATATGTGTCTGAGCTCTTGGGCTTGCTGGTTTGGACCCAGGTGCATAGCTCTCTTGCAGTTTGGAAGAAAGGATCTCTCTGCAACGGCAAGGGCTCTGGGAGGTGTGCTGTGTGCTGCAGCGGGGACAGATGGTCCCAGCCCCCTGTGCCAAGGGTGGCTTTGCTGTCCTAGACAATTATCTGCCGCAAAGAAGACTGGTCATCCTGCCCCATCCTTCCTCCCCGTGCCACTCTCTCCTACAAGTCTTCAGGAGAGGTCTTGTCTCTCAGAAACACCGTCCTAGGCCCACTGTCTTTTATCTGATTCGGTTTCTTTCTGCTTTTCTCTTCCCTCTGTTGACACACAGAAGAGTGATACCCCCACAGGGGAGGGTCCGGACAGGCTCCAAATGATGTCAGCTTTGATTTATTATTGTTTAATATCATGTTGCTTACTGTTCCCATTGCATGGAGTTAGCTCCGTTTGGGAAAGACTGCTCTTCTTTAGACAGGACATATGGTCTGAAAATTAATTTTTTCCCTTGACTTCCTAAATATCCAAAGCAGGCTGTTCTGTCATCAGAGCTTTGCTTAGGCAAGATCTTTCCTCAGCAGAAGTGGTGGGGGATAATGTGGGGATAAGAGGAAGAGCAAGAGGGGGATGAGTGTGCTTTACCACAGTTGAGGTTTCTCAGTTGTTCTCCTCATCTCCCCTCCACAGAGCCTCCTTCTACTCCTGCCAGTTTCCCAGTGGTCTAATTCAGAGTTGCATCTGGGATGGGGCCAGTGCCAGACACTGCAGGGAAGAGGGACAGGAAACGCGGCTGCAGGTAATTATGAAACAACCTGCTCAGATGTGTCATTTTGTCTCAATCCCCGTCAGTCAGGGCTGGCTTGTATCCTGGGGCAAGAGGGTTTAGATCTCTTACTTTTTTATTCTATCTCATGTAGCTCTGGATGTTCTCTTTTATCCATTGAAACATCTGATCCTTTCGTGCTTCCTGCACAGCTCTTGGCCTCCCTGATGACAATGATTTCCATCTGTGCTCTCCCTCAGATCATTTCCAGGCTCCTTTTGGTAAGTGTGTGGGTTCGTGGGGATCTGAGCTCCTGTTTTGTGAATGAGCTCAAGGGCTTGCTGGGAAGACTGCTTGAGCTCTTGCTGCCTTGCAAGCTCCACAAAGCTCAGTGCCATGTCCTGCAATTGGCAGGATTGTGTGGGTCCTTGTCGGTGTAGATGGGTCCTGGCCAGTGTAGATAAGTCTTGTTTCTTGCCAGGGTCATGAGCTGTTTGGGACAGGGAGAAGAAGACTCCATGCAGGAGGAGAGGAAGGGAAGATGCCCAGAACCCACATGCTCAAGCCAGCTCCAGTTTCATTCTTAGCAGGGATGCTGCCTGACACGCACTTTGCTTCTTGTATGTCCACCAGGCAGACGAAGAACGCTGCATTTGTTGCCACTACTACTTTTAGTATGCAGCTCTCAAACGCATAGACCTATATCATCTCAAAATGTTCGCTTATTTTGTTTGGCCTGAATCCTAGAGGACATAACTGTGGGTTTCCGAATATTTAAGGCCAATGTGTTATTTATAAGCCGTGTCGGAAACATCCTGAGCATGTGGATTTTTAGTGAGGAGAGTCTGGGTTTGGTATGTCCGCACACCTCGGGTTTGCCATTCTGCAATGCTGTCTGTGGTGACTGCATTTGAGGTTAGCAACGTCTGTAGCTGCACTAGTCTCATGACATTCTCTTCTTATTATCTTCAAATCTACTGGCAAACAGCAATGAATTAATAAGGTGGGTAGCGAAGGACTGAGGAAGACCTTGTATGCTTTTGGATCTCTTGCAGTGCTCCTGTTTAAACTCCTAGCAGCTGTCGCACCGCTCCTCTCTACTCTTCTTTGGCTCCCTCACAGAGCCCTTACCCTTTTTTTCTGAGATGGTGACCACCGTCCTTGGCGTAGCACCCCAACCTACAACCACCTCCCCAGGGGGGAGCAGGAGGCAGAGAACTGAGCCTCCTCCTCTCCATACTGCTCCATCCACCCATCCCTCATGGTGTTTACACAGAGCTCATCTCCGTGCTGGCTGCCCACAGTGTCCCTCCTCAGCAGCCTTTCCCCCAAGATACACGATCCCTGCAGCACAAATGCCCGGCAATTAGCCGAGAGCCAGAGCGGCTCCTGGGGCCCACGTTTTCCTTCTGCAGCAGCAATTAGGCTGCTCTGAGGCTGTCTTCAGTAGGCTGATGTTATCTCCACCATGACGCAGGCGAGCAGCCCTTGTAATAACCATGCCAGGGTCACTCTCTCCCCGCTGCCTGTGTGCCTCTACCTGTGAGATAGGCTGAGCTCCAGGACTCTTCCAGCTATCTTCAGCCAAGGGGCAAAGCCTTTCCTTTCGTGGCACCAAAGCTTGAGAAAGCTTCTCTGCTCTGTGCTTGAGGCAAGCCCGCAAGGCTTTTTGGAGGGCAGATGGATCCCACAGCTCCTACAAAAGCCACGCTTTGCTTGGCATGTTGAGGCCAAGGAGCTGCTCTGACTGGGGACTGCTTCTCTGGGGGGAAGCCTTGGCTTTCTGACCAAACCACAGAAGGTCTGAGATTTTGCTGCCCGCTAATTGAGACAAGATAAAAGTTTGCGTCAGGGACGCCTGCTCCTGCTGACACCATCATATCCAGCGGGTCTGCTTTGCTCGGGTGTTAATTGTGTCTAGGAGCGCTCCCAGCCACCCCGTGTCACTACCCAGGGAGAGGTGATCTCTACCCCAAAAAGCTTTTACCTAATTAGACAAGACAGATAGGGAGGGAGACAGAAAGAAGGAAGTGGCAAAATGGCTTGCCCAGGGCCACGTGTCAAGTGAGTTGCAGCAGTAGGGCGTGAAGAAAGGTCTCGTGGTGCTGGTGCCATGGGTACACATTGCCTCCATGGTGGGGCTCTGGCACAGCATGGTACCGGACGCTTCCTGGGGCCAGGCACCCTCCAGCCTCCCACGGGCTGCAGGAGTGTGTTTCCTCGCCTGGCACAGACCACAGCTCAGCAGGGAAAGCCTGGCCTTGCTGGGGGTGCGGGTGGGAGGATGGGGAGGCGAGCACTGGCCAGCCAGCAGCCCCCCAGGAGCAGACAGAGGGTTTGGGGCACTGTCTGCAGTGGGTGGTGACAGCTGGGTGAACGAGGGGTGTGTGGTTCTGGAGCCGGGGGCAGGCAGGTGTCATGGCTGATGCCAGTGATAAACATGCACATCCACCGGAGTGATGCGGTGTGCCATTCCCGGGTACCTGTGGGTGGGTTCCCCTTGTCCAGAGAGATCGTGGCATTGACCACTAAGCCCGAGGCCACGTCTCTGAGGATGTAGTGTCTGATGCTGCATCAGTCACCCGAGAGAGAAGACCACTGGTCAGGCTCTGCACAGGGCACCAATCTCATTGTACTCTGTCCCCAACTGATGTGGAATTTGTCATGGGACATGGGGGCTGGACCACCTCCACGATACCTGCCTTGCCTTGAGTGTGGCTCCAAAGTAAAATTAAACCAGACATACTACCTACACTTCTCTGTATGCTGTTGGACACATCCTTCCAGGTCAGCAAGACCACTCAGCCCTGCCTTGATCTCTCACTGACCAAAGCTCTACCCTGTATCGTCAATTTTTGCTGCAGTCTTGAGTGGTTTGAGTGACAGGATACACAAAGAGACCAGCCCAGGCCAGGGCCCTTCTTGCTGAGCTGTTTTTTTTCTGCTACCCATGATTATTTGGGGTACATCTGGATCTTTAGTTATACATCGTGGCAGAACACTTTATATCTTATGGTGATTGCAAGTTCTTTAAACATCAAGCCAAGGTCTTGCAAAGGAGGTGAAGGGCAGGGGTGAAAGAAAATGGCCCTGAACTGTGGAAGAAAGATCCTTATTTCAGCTGTTTCAGCAGACAGAGTTTCCTCTGGACACCAACAACCATTTGGGAGCTGCTTGTGGCCCCCCAGAGCTCTGAAGCATGAATGCAATGTGCTTCCAGTGAGGTGGGAGGACCATGAAGCTACTGAGCTTCAGGTTCAGCCTGGTCTGCAAGCCATTTCAGTGCATCCATCCTCATACGTTATTACCCGCAGGATTACATTAGTGGGACTGGGTTTGCCCCATTCAACTATTTCTGATGTTGGGGATCACCTGGTGTTTTGCTCACAGGGTTTATTCGTTGAGGAAAGTCAGCTGGGTCAAGCAACAAGGTGTTTCACCTTTCTCCCTGAGTAGATGAGCCAGTCCCATGCAATTAAGCAGCTTAGCTAAAGGCAACAGAAGCCATTATCGCTGGGCTCCTCTGCTCTGCTTGAACTCTTGTTATCCATGATAAAAATGTCAGAGAAAGAAAACATTTCCTTCTCTCCCTGGCGTCTCCCTGGCGCTGGCTGAGTGGCAAGTGCATATCTGAGATACCTGTATGTGCATCTATCTGATCACCCTCTCTCCCCACTTCAGGCTGTCTAATTTGAGGCGGAATGGGAGCTGGTCTCATGAGAGAGCAAGAACACCTGGACAGGTGTGACTCTTATCCCTCTTTGAGGAAAACCTCTTTGGCTTGGCAACCTTTCAACCTCTCAGAGAGAGAGCTCATCTTAGCTGCTGAGGCCACCATGCAAAACTCTCTGCCTGACCCTTAGGAAACAACAAGGGTTGAGGAGAAGCCCTCCTCTGAGTGCCTCTGTGCTTCTCCGTCCTTCTCCACTGCACCTGCACTGGGCCTGCACCAGAGGAGAGGGAATGCCTGTGGAAGGCATGTAAAACACCTCACTTTTAGGGTAATCCCATGACTTTTTATCTGAGCCTGAGCTTGGCATGTACTACAGGGTTGGGAGGTGTCTTGCAGATAGACATAAATATTGCAAGGATTATTTTCTTCTGGTTACGAATGTTCATGCTGCAGTCCCACTCCCCCTTATCTGGGCAAAAATGTGTAACATTCAAAGAAAAAACAACACACACACACACACATACATGTACGTGCATGCATACATACATGTGCAATGCACAGAACTGATCCCTCTACGTAGCCCCAAACACAACCGACGCTTGAGGACAGGATGTATTCACTCCTGTCCAAAACCACAGACCGTCTCTTCCTTACAGCTGGTCCCTGTTGATTTCCTACCTATTTACCCAGATGTCACTAAGCATTGCTCTGTTACTCAGACATGTTTCCTGGCCATAACTCATTGTGGGTTTTCACGTTCAGATGCTATTATCACCCATTCATGTATTAATAAAGACAATTAAATGCCTGTTTTAAGAAAGAAACCTCTTTCCAGTGAAGGTGCCTCTAATCCATCTTGCTGGTTAGAAAGTCCTCAGTGTCTGTTGGCACAAAAATAGCCGTGTTATGGCCCAGTGGTTGCTTCCAGCCAAATAGTCTAAGAAGGTGTCCCAAGCTCTCTGGGCAGCCCTGAAAGGGATGTGGGCGCTTCCATGGCACTTCAAACACCATTTCTGCCACTGGCTGTGAAGTGGTCCTGCAGGAGATGTTGGTGTATATCATAACAGCTGGAACACAGGCTGCTTAGGACAGGACAGCAGAGCTGGGTGTCAGGGCATGGTGTGCAGAGTCTGAACCCTGGTGGGAAAGAGTAGGGAGATCTGTGGAGGTGAACTAATCCAGCTTGTACTGGATGCTGAAGCGCATAACCTGCAACAACGTGGACAACTGTGGACATAACTGAACTGCGCGGAGAGGCATCTCTCCTTCTTTTAGGAGACACAAGTCTCATACTATCAGCCTGAATGGGAGAAGATCAGCATGAACTGGCTTGGCTCCAAGGTGGGCAGCCACGCCGGATTAGGTAGGAATATGAGCTTTAATCCTTATGAAAGACCTCTGATTAGAACTGAAGATCTCAGCCCCCTTCCTTGAAGAGATTGCACAGGATTTAAGATCGAAACTGCAGAAATGAGCCAAAGAATTTGCTGCCAAATTGAGAAAGCTCCTCTGGGCTGGGAGGAGAGCTTTCTGGTGAGTTAGATAACCATCTTCAGGAGCAAAAGACCATCAGAAGTCTTCCCACCTTCTGTCTTACACATGAGGGCACTTGAAGAAAGCTTCTTCAAAGCTGCTTTCTCTGGCTGTGATACCTGGTGAGCAAAATAAACCACTTGCATTACATGTATACTTCTGCCTGTGGGAGAGGAATGAGGAAAGGAGTCGCATAGGGCAGATGTTAGTCAGACTGCCTCAGGTGCTGCTAGGTGGTCTGCAGATACCACCACGCTATGTTTGTGTAAGGAAGGGAGAAACTCCGAGTTTGGGTTACTGTGGGCTGGGGGCCAAGGCTGCTGGCGTGGAGTCTGACATTTGGGTAAGAGTCAGCAAAGCGTCAGAAGTGGGAGAAATGTCTGGTCCTATAAAAATGACACATGGACAGGGGTAGAGAAAGGAAGTCTTCTTGTGAAGTGGTGTCAGGAGAGGGCTTCATTTTTCACTTTAGCAGGTGGTACGTCACCCTGGGATGGGCAATGATGGACTCATTTCTGAAGCTGCTCATCCCCGTGTTCCTGCAGACACAAATATTCCCCCCAATGCTTTTACAACGCAGAGAGGAAAGTGACTTCATGGCATTCCTTTTCTGACTGTTTCTCTGGCATGTACTTTCTAAACATAGATCTAAAAATCAGAAAGCACCAGGAGAATTACGGGTTTCTACACCCTATTGTGCTTTATAATAATTATAATTATTGTAAATACGGCCCAGACACTGTAATTTTCTGCTCTCCATTGGGTCTTTCTTTTTCATTTTCTTCTTCTTTTTATGACTGTTTTCTAAGAAAGTTTTCATATGTCACCTTATAGATGGGAAATGGCAGAGTCAGCTCTTAAAATAAAAGGAGAGGAGTGGCTTGGGGGGGATGGAGAGAGGGATGAGAAGGGAGTGAGGAGAGAGAGAAATGTCATATAGTCTGTGGTGAGGGCACCAGTGGGGACAATCAGGAGACCTGGTGCTATACCTAATCTAATGCTGACCTGCTGCGTGATTATAGGCTCCATCTTTGTACCTATTTTTGGTTGTGGGGGCCTTCTCTTATCTCATTGCTTCACTCAGCTACTATCTGATCTTAGGTTTAGAGGTGCTGAGCACCTCTCGCACACAATGTCTGGCTGAAGTTATTGTAAGAAGATATAGTATAGATATTTGGATAGGTGGGGTTTTTGTGGCATTGTTCAGGTACAGTCAGGAAAATCTGGTTTACAGTATGGATAGATGTACGATATTGTATACACTCTGGTCCTATGCCCTATGAGTGTCCAGGGCACAGATGTGGCTGAGATGTGTCTTCCTGCCCAGGAAACTTGGTTTTATTGCTGTGGACATTAAGGTAGAGTGGAGCGGAGAGGGACTGAGAATCAAGTATGTCCAGGTTTTGTCCCACCAGAAAATCAGAATGTGGCCAGGATAGGGACTTAGACAGGTAAAATGGAAAATACTCCTATCCCTCAGACAACAGACACAGCTAATGCCACCTGGGGCTTTGCACAGGAGTGGTGAGGAAAGGAAAGATGCACTGAACAGCCTCAGGGGAAAAAAAAGGCAAAATATCCAGATACCTTGAACTCAGGCAAGAAAGCTTACATTGAATTCAGACATTGAACTTAAAGAAGAATTAGAAAGAAAATGGAAAAAGGTAGGATAAGGATCAATAAGACCTGGTAAAAGATGTGGGGGATGAATAGTAGAAAAATGTGATGAATAGTAGAAAATGTGATGAATAGTAGAAAACCAGCAAAAATATCTATGTGATGTAGAGCATAGGAAAGCAGATGACAGGCAAAAGCAAAGTTACCTGGAATGAGAATCACTAATTTTAAGTAAGGAACTGAGTTGAAACATCATCACCAGAAACCCAGCAGAGATTCTGATTGAACTGCAATTAATTTATCCAACTTTTGCTCAAACAGGATAGTTGAGTAGTCTCTCACTGAGAACTCAGGCTTCTTCCTCTCCTTGAGAGTCTCCCCTGGAGACTTCCAAAGCAAACCAAAGAGCAGAGTGCTGCTCTGTACCACACAACCAGGGGAACCTTGGTTTTATATAATTTTAAAGCAAATGGAGAAGTCTTTCTGGGTGACTTTCTACAAAGAGTGTAGGTTTTACAGTGTGGACTAGAGGCTTGAGAGATGTAGGTATTATTCTGCCAGTAAAAGGAGAACTAGTTTAGAGATTGCAGCTGGTGATGTGACTCGAGGATTTTGGTTTCTAATTCCAGGCTTGGGAAGTGACTGACTGTAGCCTGGAAGTGAAAAGTGGGTTAATGGAGCTTAATTCCTGCCTTTCCCACTGTTCTACAGCAACCTACTGAATCACTTTTAGTACAGCAACACCTATTAATTGCCTCACAGAGGGTTTCCCTGATGCTGAAGTTGCTGTTTGCAAAGCACCCAGAAATCTGCTGGTGAAAGGTGATTTGGAGGAACAATGATTATCCCTTTACCTTATGGGGCAAGAACTTCTTACAAGAAGGCTTGTGTATTTGCCTACGGCCATCCATAAATACAATGCTATTGCAGGCAATGCAATAGGCTGAGCAGAGCCCTGTGCATTAAAAGGAGCAGTTGCCATAGTATTTTGAAATAAGTCAAATCCTCTGCTATCTGCATTTCTTACAAATACCACAGATTCCTTACGTTTGTGCCTCCACCATTCCAAGCTGTTGCTTTGACTTGCTAATAGGTCTCTGTTGTAAAAAAAAACGTGTGTGCTTCTTCTTTTTTTTTTTTTTTATGGGGCTAACACTCAGATGTTACTTCATGCTCAGCAAGACAGCAAGAACATGGAGTCTGCTGGCTTCAGGAAGGAAAGGTCTGCAGGGATCCTGGAGGGAAAACTGCCAGCCACGTATTCATGAAAAGGAGGCGATCTGGTCGGATTCAAGAATATACTACAAGCTAGATGCTTATCTGGTGTCAATTGACAGTTTCATTGAATTAATTGGAGCTATGCTGATTTATAACTACTGAGGATTTGGCCAAGTCTATATAAACAACTCTAATTAAGCCCCTTTCAAGGCAACAAGAATTAGTACCAACAGATAAATCTCGATGAGCTATAGGTCTTTGCCAATTGCCTTCCAAACTCTGCTCTTTCTTGTCACTGTAAAGACCGTATGGAGCTTTCCTGATCCAGGTTCAGCCAGCTCACTTTCCACCTCTCTCAGCTTTGCTGATGCAACTCCTCTAGCTTGTGCTGAGTCAATGATCACAATTAAAAACAAACAGCAAACCTAAAGAGATGAGCAGCACCACAAGCAACAGCATCAGGTGGGAGCCAATGCATGCAGCTAGGTTCATGTGGTAAATTCTAGCTTGACCCATGGAGAAATTTATAGCAATGGAGAGGGATCACCAAGACTTGCACTCTCAAAGTGAGCTTGGCTGACTTTCTGAGCAATACGCTTTATCTTGCTCAGCAATCACCAAGACTTGAGTAAGAGAGGGCTGGCAGAAATTCCATGGCTGGTACCGAG
The DNA here is from genome assembly GCA_013400195.1 of Aramus guarauna. Taxonomy (NCBI): domain Eukaryota; kingdom Metazoa; phylum Chordata; class Aves; order Gruiformes; family Aramidae; genus Aramus; species Aramus guarauna. The sequence continues at coordinate 44,996 of VXBL01001374.1, forward strand.
CAGGTATTAAGCAGAAAGCTGAACTAGAAGAGCCCAAGGATCCCTGTGAGCATGCAGAGGTAAGGACTTAGCCACTCGGGCAGCAACTGTTGTTTGTGGGCTCGCATCGCCTTACCCACAGACCTGCTCGTGGTGTAGCAGCAACGCTCAGCGGCTGTTCCCCAGCAGCGAGCGGAGGATGGCCGATATGTTACCCACTGCGCTTCATCGCAAGATTGCCGGAGGGCTGTGCGGCACCTGCTGCTCTTCTCTGGGCCCTGGGGATTGCTTTTGCAAGACTGAATGTGGACCCTGGGCTCCAGGGCTGCATATGTTGCTTAGAGGACTCAAAAAGGGGAGAGCGTGAGGATCTCCAGAGTAGGCAGCTGGCAGTTTAATTTCAGCATGGGTAGGTACAAAGTAATAGAACATGAAAGATCAATTTAAACTACTTATGTAACACGACAGGCCCTAAATTAATTATTTCTTACTCAGGAAAACATCAAGGTCCTTTTCAGGCTCCTTGAGTAATAGTGATCACAATAGCTAGCTAGTACTGAAAAGGTTGTATTATAATACTTCCCTATGAATTGAAATTATGTCTACATTTGAAACGATGTGCTCAGATTTTGTCACTTTTCTGAAAGACATACCAGAAATAGAAGTTATCTAAAGATAGATGATGCAAATTAGTAGAAGACCTAGAAGAATTTCACAAAGAAAAGATTAGGACCATCAATTTAGTGAGAGGGATGTGACATGGGAATGAAAAGAACAATGGCAGGTTGAAGACACATGAGACCCTGCGATTTATCCTTTATTAAAATACCAGAAAGAGAAAGAAAAAAGCTCATGACTTAAAATACTGCACTTGAAATACTAATAAAGGAATACACTGCATTACGCAGTATGTAACCTGTGGAGTTCACTGTTTGAAAATACGACTGGGGCCAAGAGCTTGGGAAGACATTACTCTCATATTTTCCATATAGGAGCAATAAAAATATCATCCACCCCTACACCAGCTGGGATAAAAACCTACACGGGCTATAAATCTTCATCTTGCACGACAATAATTGCTGTGAGCTAGACGAGGAAGCCTATTGCATAACTGTCCACTACAAGGTTTTTACTACCTCCCGTGAAGCATGCGGTGCTGGCTGCTAGCGGAGATGAGCTGCTGGGAGGGACACGACCGTTTTCCCTGCCATGCCTCCCCTCTCCACGCGCACCCTTTCATCTGGAGCAGGTCCTTTAGCTGTGCCGGGGACCTCTGCAGCAGTGGAGCGTACATGGGTCAGACCACCCTCCTTGTCCCTCTTCAGCCGCGCGGGCTGTATTTGGCGTGCCTGGTGTTGTTCTGGTGAGCTGGCTGACGTGAGACGTGCCTCTGGCCTTGGGAGATGTGAAAGCTGGTAGTCATTCACCCGGCTCCCTGCGGGAGCAAACTCCCGGGGCAGGAGTCAGCAGCAGGGAAGGCACTCGTCTGCTGCAGATGTCGGCATTCCCCTCGAGACGGATTTTCAGGTGAATCACTGCCGCTGCGAGTGGCAGGGATCAGAAAGCATGAAGTAGTTCCCTCATGCAGCCAGCGTCCAGACCATGAATTGCTTTGGAGAGGAGGGCTGAAAGTCTGGATTTGGCCCAAAATTTGGCACGGAGCTGCTGCAGAGAACCAAAGGGTCTCGTGTTTGAAGCCAATGCCCATAAATAAATGGGGGCAGTCATTTCTGGAAAGGCTGCATCAAAATGTGAACCCAACGGGAAAGAGGTGTTGTCTCCTTGCCAAAAGATGCTTTATTACTATTCATCTGCAGTACAGTTAGGTACCAGCCAAGAATGGGACTCTGCTGCTCGAGGCAATGTTCATACAGAGCAGCAGATACGAATCTAACAGATGTGGCTATTTCAATGTCTAGAAGTGATGAGGAGCCAGGGGAACACCAAGGCTGTGGGTTGTCTTAACATGCCCAAAAAATGGAGCTGATGATTTAAGTTCTTCTTAGCCCTTAGTTCTTCTTAGATTTTCAGGGCAAGACCCTCAACTTTTCCATGGGGAGAGAAATTCTGAAAGGTGTTTGCGAGCCAAATCAGTTATTTTCAAAATGTTATTACAAAAAGGATTCTGATAGAGTTTCCAGTTTGGGATTTTGGGTTTTGCACTTTGTGTTTCATTCACATTCTGGAATTTCAAAGCATCAGTCAGAAATCCTAATTTATGTCCTTTTCACATTTTACCATGATTACTGGCTGTTTTAGGATAAAGTTTTAGTGCATAATATGGCAAAGGATTTGAAGCCTTTCATTCTTTTATTTTTAAACACAATTAAAGGCAGCTGTTATATAGGACTAATTAAAAAATCTTATCTTTCTCTACAGATCAAAGTGACTTTTGTTTGTTTTGTAATGAAACAGTCTGACAAAAAGTCAAACACAAAAAGTGTCAAACTGCTTCATTACAAAACAAACAGGAGACACTTTGATCTGTGAAAAAAGATAAGGTTTTTTAATTAGTACTAAATAACAGCTGTCCATCATGATTTAAGAAAGGAAGTAAAACTCCAATATTTCAAGTCTCTCATATGGTGATGTGAACGCTGGGGAGCTCTCATAAAGTTAAAAAGCATTACAATGAAAATTGGGATAAAATTTTGAAATGTATAAATTTATGAAAATGTATTTCTGAACCCAGGACAAAGAAGATGCCCATGCTGAGATATTTTGACAGGGGAAATTTTCATTGACATCAATATCTGTTTATTAAAAACAACGCATTTAATCAAAACATCTTTTAGGATGAAAAGCTGTGTTTAAAACCATTCCAGCCTGCTCTGCCTGCAGACACTGGTTTCAGCTGTGGCCCCACTGGGTGCAGTCTGGAGGTAAACAACAACATAATGCAGACGCAGCTTCAACATGTTGCTGGCACCTCCGCAGCCGGGTGCGACGCAGATGCAGCGCTCCAAGCACATATCACCTGGGTAAGTCATTCTGGACTTACAGCTGGGCCCTTGAAACCTCTCTTCACCGCACCGTGAAGCCACCGGCGTTCATGGAGGTGTTGGGGGCAAGGCAGGTGAGCTCGGGTCTTGCAGGTAGCGCTGGCTGTTGGGAGGCAGCGGCTGATCCCAGCCTTCTCTGCAAGGAATGAGGCACCGTCTCGGTGCAGTTCTGCTGAGCTTTTCCATGTTCCTGGGCCAGGGCAAGTGTTTTGAAGCTGGCTGTGTCAAATATTGCCAAGAGTAATGCAAGTCTGCTCTTAGAAAAACAACAGTTATCTGTTGGTAAGTATTTCCACTGATTCTCCCCGGGTCTGCGTGTTGTGCAAACCTGGTGAAGGGAAACTGCTGTCCCAGGGAGCTACACTAGCGGAGGGAGCATAAACCACAGAAGGACCTGATTCCTGCTAATGAGGCCAGGGTGATGGATGACCAGGCAGTGGGTGAACATGTCAGAGGGTTGATCAATGGTCTGAGCCGCGGAGTTCGTTTTTGCTCTTCCCTTCCACCTTGCTGTTAACAGCCAGTGAATTTCCTAGAGGAACCCCACGGAAAGGGTCCTCAAAACAGCGTCCTGTGATCCCAGGGGTAAGCAAACATCAGTCTCAGTCCAATTCTTGGACGTCAACTCTGCCCCTTGTTCCCGGATCATTGAGAGCTGCTAGGCTATGCTGCTTGCTTTTCACAGCCTCCTGTTTATCTCACCTTTGGTCCTGCTCGGTGTTTACAGTTAAGCTGTTCATTCAAGTGCCATATAGTTTGTCAGGATTTGCTGAGGGAGCAAAGGTCTTCAAGCAGAAGACGACACCAGAGGAAAAACAGCCTCTGGCTGCCACACTTGTCCACAACTTGCTTCAGAGAGGTTGCTCAAGATGAGCTGGCAGCTAATATGTACAAAAAAAGATAGCAGTAGCAGTATGTCGGGAAAATTTGGAGGCCTCTGAGACTCCCCTTTGTTATCATTTTTAGTTGATTTCTCAGTGCCTTTATGCAGATGGTGATGATGCAGTCATTGCTGATTTTACTCCTAGTATTTTATCAGTAATGTTTTTATGGATGCACTAAATTCTGAAATATGGATGGGGTGATTGCTTCTGCTGCCTCACCCCAGCCCTTCACATTTACAGTCTCCCATATTAGAGTTAGAAAAAATTGTGGTAGAAAAATACTATAAATAAATAAACTGTTGTGGGGAGAAAGTATGTCTTTTACTTGGACCAAATCACACAGTTAGGAAAAAAGACAAGCTTTCAGGCACCTAAAGACAGATTTCCGCTCACCAGCTCATATCCTAGAGTAGCAAAAGGCATCAAGATTTAGCATTTTAGTTCTTCAAAGAAGAAAACTTTGGCAGGCTGGGCCTTTTTGACAGGATCCTTGATATCTGTGTGAGGTAGGCACAGTCCTCCAATGCTGTAAGAATTCCTCAGTCATTGCTGTAACTGAAATACCATGGAATTATTTGGGATGCAAGAAATTCAAGGCTGTGAGTGAAAGGCAATAACCTGTTGCTTAAGAGGTAAACAGAGGCGGGAGCCACTGGAGGAGAATGCTAACTTAGGCAGGGACTAAGAAGACCCATCTGCATATTAAAGGACAGCAAAAATATTGTATGAAGGTGGAAAACAGGTGATTGTTTATACAATGTCAAAGGAACTCTTGAAATAATATTTACAAAGGGTCAGGAGAGGAAAATCGAGCTATTTATCCAGGAAACCATACTAAATAAAACTGAAAATGGCAACAATGCCAGGGGTCAAGACCAGGCACGGGCGTTGTGCTTCAACCACTTCCCTCAGGCTGGCAGTGACGTGAAGGAAGGGCGGCCATGCAGGTGGCTCGGACCTCGGGTTGTGACTCCTGTGGTGAGAGCAGGTCTGAAGAAGCGAGCTTCTATGCAGGTTAAGAGCTAGTCCCCCTGGTAGGCAGTGTGATGTAAATGTGGAGGATTAGAGCCAAGAGGCTGAGGTGAGGAGATGGCTGGGGGAACCGAAGGAATAAACATGCTGGAGGTGGCATTATGCATTTTGCTGTATTTTCCAGCTTCAGAGACTTAGGAATCACAGCTGGGGTTGCAGGACTGGCTCTAAGTGAAAGCTATCCCTATCCCGAAGGACCACCTCCATCCCACGTATGGCCAAGGAGTACTTACCACAGATACTGTCCTCCCTGCATCCCTCCCGGCTGGGTCTGTCATTCTGGTGACCCAATTCCCTTATTTCCCATAGCCCGTATTTGTGTCTCAAAATCACCGCCCCTTTCCCCGCTAACCATTCCCTCCCCAGGCTCACCAGGGGAGGTCAATCACCTCTCCAGGCATTAGTCAGCTTCCTTGGCAGCCTTCCCCAGGGAGGGGACCCAGTATCTTTATGCAGCCCACATGCTCCGTGGCTGTGCCAGACCTGCGTAAGCAGCGAATGGTACCTCCTGAAGCTGCCCCTGAGACGCCCATTCAGAGGCAAGCTGCATGCCATTTCCACAAAGACCCTTCTTTGATTTTCCCCTCAAGATGATCCCAAAGATGAAATAATCCAACACACACAACACCATGTGGTGGTGAAGAAGGTGCTGCTGGGGTTGCAGAGAGGGAGCAGCATTGGTCTCACCAGGGTCACTTCAGCCAGTTTTCTGATCTGCTTACTCTGGGTAGAAAGCTTTCCTTTTCCAAGCACATGTTGAGAGGTGAGCCAGGACTGGTGAGCCAGCCATCACCAGTGTCTGTGAGGGGTTCGTGGCATCATGCCACATAATTCAGATTGGCTGTATGAATACACGTGTGTGCAAGCACTGCCCTCAAATCCCAACGAAACCTTTGTCCCTATGCTCTGGAAGCAGCACAGGGCATGCCCTACTCCTTATGCCTTTCCTCCAGGATGCTAAGCTGCCTGTCCCTGTGGAGCCATGTCTCAAGATGTCCTCATTCTCCATGCTGTGGTCAAGGAGTCATCTCCACAGTCATCTCTGCCTGGAGCTCAGCCTTGGCTTGTGACTTGTGGCCTTGGAGGGTGCACACATATCGCTTAGCCACACAAGGACTATGGCCTGGTCCTATGCTCCACCATGGAGGGCTGCATCCTGTGTTGCTCTTTTTCATATGTTTGTACATGCTCTGGTACATGGGTCCCCAAAGGGCTGTGTCAGTCCTTGGTGGGAGAGCAGCACAAGTTTTGAGGGGTCGTGACCTCCTGCAGGGCACACCCGGAAATTCGGGGACAGGACATCTCACACCCTTTTCTTTCTTAACACAAGGTCACCTCTAGATGAGATTATGGGCCTGTGGCCTGAGTGGAACTTCCCACCTACTGGTTCCCCAACTTAATTGAGAATTAGTTTTCAGTCACTTCCCCTCAGCAGCCACTCTGAGAAGCTCTGGTCCATGAAAACAAAGCGCTTGCCTTGGCCTCATGCTAGAGCTGAACATGCCAAGCAGATAGCCAGTCGGCCGTTTCTTCCCATCACGCCGGTGGGAGTGCTTTGATCATGTCCTCCGAGTGAGGACAGCTGGGCTGTAAATCAGGGTCCCTGCTGCTCTGAACTCTTTCCTTCACCCAGCACCACAGAGCGAAGAGACATGTTTTTCCTCTCCATGCCGAGGTGAGCCAGGGTGAAACCTAGGCCTGGCAGCTGGGCCAATAGACCTCTCTGTGCCATTCACTTGTTGCTTTTGCAGGAATTTTCCACCTTAAAACCCCATGTCTGTCTTCCTCTTCTAGGCAAATAATATAGGCAAGAGGTCAGCTTTCCTGCACAAAGAACAGCCACATTACACTTAGACGATAAGCTGAAAAAGTGCCAGATTTCTTTTTATAGCTTCTTTATTGCTCCCTGTCTGTGTATATAGCATGAGGAGAGCTGTGATTTGCATGGTAACCTTAAGGCTGCTCTGTGAAGGAGTACGAGAATTGCAGAATAGACCGAGATCATTTTAAGGCAAACGGGTAATAAAAAAAATAAACAAACAATGGGTAGCTACTGAAGCATGCATGCTACCTCTTCCATCTTAAAAGGCATGAAAGCAATGCACGCGAGGGCAAGGACATTGAATTAGGAGGGAAATTCGAAGGAGGCTCAATACTGCTTCTGGTGGTTACCCGACCTCTAGCCAAAAGTCCACTTCTGCAATCACTTTTCCAGTGAGCTCACGACCTCTGTTAAACATGCCATGACCCTGGAAGGGTTGTGGTCAGTAACTGGGCTCTGAAAGAGTCTTCTACTCCAGGCAAATACCCGTCCGCTTTTAAGATGGAATTCAATATATTTCTGAAATGTAGCGCCTGCGAGAACTGAGGACCAGGCTGTGTGAGCCAGGCAACTCGTACAATCTCACATTCCTCATCTGGAGACAGGTAGGGGATGTGTACAATTCTTGTACAGATCAGCACTACAGTCTACTTTACGCTGGACTTTTCTCTCCCTTCTCTGCTGTCACTCTCTATCACCCTCCTCATTTGAAGTTCCCAGGTCTCTCTTTTCATCTCCAGAGGGGTTTTGTCCGGCAGACAAAACATTAATTAGAGGCTGTGTTGATACTATCACACTCATTTTGTGTCCTTGCAGATGCCAAGGGAGTGAAACAACCTCCCTGGCTGCGAAGTCCCCAGAGGGCTGCCGATCCCCTCTCCACATTCCACCTGCTGCAGGAAAACACCAGGGCATTAGGAAGACACCCATAACCTTTGTACGCGTTTGTGTGTCCTTGCTTCTACAAAAGCACCATGCTCCACAACTTCTCTACTCGGATGTGCAGGCCATGCGTTTGTATCCAGGCCCAGAGAAGCTCAGAGCCCAGGCTAGGAAGATAGGGCTTCCCTGGTGCCTGTGGAGGGACTTTTCATCTCTTGTATCATGCTTTCTGGCATCAGCATTAAATCCTGATGGCAGCCCTCAAGAAAATGAGGCTGGCTTTTGGACCAGAGTAATTACATTTACTACTATGTAGGTGGTAGTAGGCCAACTGGCTCATTGCTTTGCTCACGGTGCTGCCCCTGCATTGTGTTCATCTGCTGACTCTGGTGAGCAGAGGCTAAAGTTGCCATGAAACCTACCTACCTTTCTTTGGGCCGCACTCCCAAGTTCACTGACAGACAAGGGAAGGACTAGGTATAGTGAGCACTTGGCACTGAGGTTTGCTTTACCCTCTTGGGTCTCCAAGGGCTGCACCTAGGCATTAGGAATTTTTCTTCTTGGGACCTGCCTTACTGAAAGATGGGTGAAGGGAGCAATTCTCTGGGTCCTTCCTGCTGCAAACACTGGCTTTTCTGGTCACTGCTGTCAGATGCAATACCCACTCATGATGCTCTGAAAGATGCTTCGAAGCAGCTGAGTGTGTTTGAAGCACTGAGGAGCATTTTAGCTTGTGGTTCTTGCATTAAGGTGCTGGAGATGTAGATTTCAAAGTCTTCTGGGCAATTTGAAAATCTCAGTCCAGAAATGTAGAGTGAAGATGGAATGAAAAGGTAACACACAGGATGTACAAGGAAGTCACCACTTCCTCCCAGGCAGCAGTTTCCCACAAACAGGACACGTCTGCCATGTGGAAAAATGACAACAGTAAACTCTGCCCATGCCCATTGGCCAGCACTGTGTTTTGAAGAGGCAGGAAAACCCGTCACGCTGGTGCAGCTGCCCGATGAGAGCAGGTGATTAGAGCACAACAGGCAGCCCTGCAAAACCGCGAGGTTGATGCCAGAATCCTGCAGTTGCTGTGGACCATGGCTGAGTCATGTGCAGGGTCCAGAGACTTCCCTTGTGGTGCAGAAAATGAGCAAGGCTTTCCTCTAAGTGCTTCATTCTTCCTGGTGCAAATTGCTGTTGTGATCTCCAGGTGCAGGCGCATCAATTATAAAACCTCACAAATTAATGCCTGGCCCTTCTTACAAAGTACCAGCAGAGGGAACACATAGGAAACACCCTGAGCCATGAAAGAAACTCAAAGTCACTCAACCAAGCAAAACCCAGGCAGAGTAGGAAGACATAACAACATGCACTGGAGATGGCAACTGTGCTGCACCATGCCCCAAGGAGACAGTGTCCAAAAGTGTGCACAATTCTTAGGGCACCTGCGGGGCTCGCATGCACTCCCTTTAAATACAGTGCATCTCCCTTTCTGCAGCTACTCAATGTTACGTCATCACTTGATCTCAAGGGGTTGCTAATGAGCTTTGGACATGCTCTATTCTTGAAAAGGCCCAATGGGACATCCCATCTACAACATGTGCTGTTTCGGCTGGAGGCGAAGGGATGGAGCTCGGAACCAGAGTTCGGGATGCAAGTGCAGCACTGAGCGCACAACAGGCTTGTCAGTTTGCAGCACTGGGGACATGAAACCACAAAAGTACAACACAGCTGAGTGCAAAGTCCAGACTTTTCTTTCCTCTCCACTGACATGAAACAAATGTGTATTCCAGAATTTTATGGGAACAACTCCTAGTCTTGCCTAAAGAAAAAGTAGAATTAGTTTTGTTCTGAAAGACAGAATAAGTCAGGAATAAGCTGCGCTCAGGACTCGTCTCTGGATAATTTTATCACACTTGTAACTACATCACTTTTGAGAACTTTGCAGTAGGACATTGGGTGATGTGGCTCTGTCTGACGGCTGCCTGCAAGGGCATCACTGTGCAGATGTGACCGTTCTCCTTGTGTGTGGATTCATGTACCAAACAGAAAACCACACTGATACGTAGAGGGAATCCTCAAAAACTGTATCCCTCCCAGATCTAACCCAGGGCTTTGGTTTTCCCTCAGAAGCATTTGACAAACTTGTCTTGTATGAGAAGTATTTGACAAATGTGAATCTTACAGCTTTCAGGAACTCAGGGTGGAACCATGCTGAGCCACCTTCTTGCAGAGCACGGACTCAGGAAGCAGAGGTCCCCATGCTGGTCTGGACACCACCTGCAAGCAGCCCGTGATCTTCACTGCAGGGATGCAGGAGACCTGGGTACATTTCTCAGGTGATCTGCATGCCACTTTGCTGGCTGCTGCCATACACGTTATGCAGCCAGCTGCTGCTGGCTGATACGGGGCACCCCCTCAGTTGCTGCCTCAGGCCCCCTGCAAGTGATAAGCGAGGATCTTGATAAACGTGTGATCTTTCTAACCTGGTGTGATTCCTCCTGGCAGCCAATGTGACAGAGGGATGGCTCACCATGACAGATATTTACTCCCCAGGTGTGGCTCCCTGAACACCACCTCCTCCAAGGCAGGTCACAAGGCTGCGCAGGATTTCCAGGCAGAGTCCATAGGGCATGGGTGCACATGAGTGGAGCTCCTCACACATTCCCAGTGGTGCTGTGGGCATGCTGGTGAAAGTGGGGGGGGGCAAGCTCCTCTGCTGGCGGGGGCCGGGGTCCCCCAGTGGTGGTGGTGCCCATGGGGTGCTGTGGACATTTTGTTATTCCCCGAATGTAACAGGCTGCCCTAACGCTTGGGAATATTCTCGATGATGAAGTCACAGGGCCACGTGTGATCTTGAAACACATACAATCAGTCCAGGGCCAGCCTGCACAAGCAGTTAGTGCACAAGGTGTTTCGTCTTGGGAGAGCTGTCATCACTTGACAAGTCAGATGTGTTTGAGTTTCTGGTGAACTTATGTTTACATAAAAGAATAAAAAAGACCTATTGGATCATATACAGTATGTAACAACGTAGCTATGGCCTCACTGGCTTGGACCTAAAGGTTCACCTAGGCCTAGATGTGGGCACCCAGGTGGTCAGGCAGATTGGGGTGGAGGGAGATAAGGTGGGGGAAAGGATGAGACAGAGGCATGAGGAGAGATGCACCCCGGGCTACGAGCGTGAGGACACCTGAGATGCTCAGCCCGAGGGTGCCGTGCGCTGGTGGAGCATGGGTGGCCCACATGTGGCCGGGTGTCTTCTGCACAGGCTGCAGCCTCGGTGAACATGCACCCATTTCAAAGCACTGCCCAGCTACAGGCACAGGTAGGAAAGAGCAATAGCTACCAGGAGGCCAGGGAACCTGGGGTAACTCAGGAGCACACACGTTTTGTTACTGCCAGGTTGGCTTGTCACAGGGAAGAAATTTATAACTGACAGCAGATTTGCCAGAGCAGTTAAACAGTGGTGTAACAATAGGAATAAGCATTTCAAATATTTGATTTTGCCTTGTAATTCCTTGCAGGCTGCTCCCAATTAACAAGGGGAATTTTGTTAAGCCTAAAGCAACTTTGATATGGTAGATAAATTCTTAGCTCTTGAAGTTTAAATGTTTCCCCACCACGACCTCCCTCATCAAAAAAACATATTTTTTTTTTAAAGTGGCATGTGTGAACAGTAGAAACCTTGAGCAAGGGAGTGGTTCTTGTCTCTTCTGCAAGTAGCACATGGGGCTAGGGCATGAAAGGTTAACAAGGATAGAAGTTCCTCATGTTTTTAAAGCTACAATTTTATAAAAGCAATTTATCAATAGTAAAATCATGATGCTTCTGATATTTTATTCAGACATTTATCAGAAACAGTGCTGATATCCTGATCTCACAAATCCGTCTTGGTTGCTGAAGACTGATTTGCCATGCCACTATGCTCATTGCTGGAGCTAAGTGGCCTGCAGAGTTCCTACTCCAGTAGGGTATTTTGATAAACTGCACCTGTCAACCTGATTTACAAAGGTGCTTTTGAGCACATTCATGTGTCCTGGTTGTTTGCCATAAGAGAGGACTGGATGCAAAAGGGTCTTTCCACTGCTCTACTCTGTGCGCTGTTATCCAGACTTCCAGGTGTGCTTGTCATTGCTGATTTAATGCCCACCAGAGAGGCTGGCATCCCAGCTCATCTGGGCTTGTTTCACCTCATAGTGCAATCTTCTGGGAAGGTCCTTTTCTTCATGAACACAGATACCTTTACGGCAATGCCTGGGGTCTTTCTCTGTAGGGCTCAGGAATCCCTAAGCCCTAGCTACAAAAAGCCAACAGTTGTAGCATCTTCCACAGGTGCAGAGCCTAAATGTGAATTCAGACATATTTCCAGTCCTGCAGAAGTTCAGTCCTATTCTCTTCTGGCAGAAAAATCTATGCAGACATCTATCATTTCAGAAAGACACAGAGATAAAGGTTGCTTCTCAAAGCTGACAGGACTTCTCATGTCTGTAGAGGTAGCAGCTAGGATCTACTTTTGGAGACAAGCAGTGGGGGGTACAAGGTGGCATTGCCTTTGATGGTAGACCTAAAGTCAGAGGGAGCTGGCCTGGAGGTGGCAGAGGCCCGAAGAATCTATCAGTGCTTGTCTCTGAGAAGGTGGAGGTTGCAGTGATGCCTGCTCTCTGACCCTATGCACCAGAACCCCCCAGACAACGGGCTGGTTATTAATTGTCCACCCTGGTGGAACCAGCAATGCTCACTGATCCTGGTACGTATGGGCTGTGCTGCTACTTACTTGGCATTTGTAGCTGCTGTTGTAAACCAGTAAAAACTCAGCTGAAAGCAAACAAGACCCAGCTTCTGCAAGTCCCCCTGGCAGGTGTCCAGCTTGCTGGGACAGAGGCAGATGCAGAGAAGCAAAGCAAGAATACATGTTCACAACCTTGTTCGAGTCTTGTGTCAAGGGTAGCATTAGCAGCATATTGTACTTCGAGCAGGTAAAGACAAGTGGAAGATTTGTGGTAGCAGATGGCTAGAGGACATGTCATTGCCTTCCTCTTCCCTGCTTCACTTTCCAAGCCAGTTGCATGTACCAACACATTCCTCCTTGAAGAAAGAGTAGGCATCACAGAAACAAGACCATAACCTCCTCCATTGTTATCCTGGGTCCCCATTCTATCTGGGAGCCTGAACAACCTCCTTTCGGCAAGGCAGGTTCATGGAATAATAATAGTAGCGAGGAGGAGAGTCTTCCTCCCTGGGACTTGCGGATGAGATGGTGAAAGGCAAAAGGCTGCTTTTCTCACCATTGCTGGAAAATTGCAGCCTTATTCTGCTCTCACTATTGTCACTTATATACCAGTGTGACTCTCCTAGTTTCAGTGGCACCTTGAATGGAAACAGCCTTCTTGTCAGTAAGATGAAAACCATTTAGCTTGTGACAACACCTGTGGAAATGTGGGAATTACCAGCAAAATAGTCTGGAATGGTTTCCCCATGCTATGGATGGTCTTCAGGCACTGTGTGATTATGGTGGCCCCAGGCCTGCTTGCTGACTGGAAGGACGTCCCTACCCTTCCTTTATTGCTATTCTCTGTGGGATTTTCCCAGCTCATCTTCCATGATTGGGATTCTGCTCTTGCTTTTATTTAGCTGCACAAAAGGGCACCAGATCACCCACACGGGAGAAGCAAGGAGGGAACGGAGCAAAGAAGTCTTCATGGATGCTGTTTGAAATTCCCAGGATGCCAGCTGGGTCTCCTCAGGCTGCAACATGGCAGACACCAGTGCAACGCCTGAAGTGTGGGATGTCACAGTCCACCTTGGAACCAGTCTGTCATCCTGGACGGAGGGATGGGAAATAGCAGAGTGAGCTCAGCTTTCGGCAGTGCTGTTGACAGGCTGGAATAGGTCCCAGGCAATGGCGCTGGATCTCTGGATATCAGTGACCTGAGAATTTGAATCAGCACAGCAGAAGGGGCAAACACAGAGAGAGAAACAGGTTCCTAGTATAAGGGCTTCAATATGTGACAGGGGCAACAGGTCTTCACATCAAAACCTGTCTCAGATCTGCTAGTGAATATTTCAAAAGAAAGGACTCACTGAGAGGTGGGAGGTCCAGAAAACTTTCTCCCCAAGCAATGCAGAGACTCTACTCTGACAGCTGTCAGGTGACAATGAGGTAAGGCATGGGATGGGGTCATAGGTGTGGGATTCAGAGTCACAGGTTTGCCACAACCTTTGGTGAACAGTGTCACTTTTCCAGGATTTCTAGGTTTCGTATTTGCTTTTGTGAGGGGTGCATGCAACTGAAGATGCATGGCATGACAGGCATATGAACCTCTCCCTGACAGTTTTTCTTGATACCAGGTTGTGCTATATACTGTCTCTTCATCCTGTGCTACAGGCTTCCATAGCAGGATTTCAAAGCTTGAGAGAGCAGAGGTTGCCCTAGTTAGTTTTCCATCAAAGACAGGTTAGGAGACACCTCTCAGGAGGACGATGGTCATGACTTTTTGCCAACAGCAGCAGTGCTGGGCACCATTAATTTGACGGTCCCAGCAAATTCCCTGTTTTCTTTGCCACTCCAAAAAACATCTTTGCTTAACTCAAGCCCTGTGCTGCTTTTCCAGCCCTCCTGGATTTTATTCTGATGCTTCCAATACTGTCTGCCTCCTGGAGGTCAAGGTAGCTGAAGGAGTTAAAGCAGCCAGCTGGCCAGGAGAATTCAGACATGCGAGAGCTGCCTAAACACACGTAGAGAGGCGGCTGGCTGGCACATGACCCACTGAACAGATCAAACAATGCTGCTAGGAGCCAAGAACAATTTCCAGTACCTGCTGCAATGTCCATATCTTCCCTGGGTCCCACCCCTCCTTCTTCCTTTTATAGCCAAGTCAGAGCAATATCCTCCAACATTACTGAAGTGACACGCACCTGGTTCTGAGCACATGTGCCTCACAAGGTGACAGTTGTTAGTGGTTAGGCAATGCTTATGCTGCTTATGTCCCTGACAGCATTTGAGTCAACAGATCACTTGGCCTGAGTGCATATGCGTCCACTAAAACCAAAGCACCAGAGCCACAGGGCTGTAAAACAGTACTTCATCTTGCATTGGTTATAGATCCCTTCCCCTTCCCCNCTAATAGAAGATATGACTCACAATAAACATTGACAAAGCAGACAAACATTTAGGGCAGCTGGTTTGCAGAAGCAGCAAAATGACCATAAGGTATTGCCTACCTTGCCAATGCCACAGCACAAAAAAAACCCCCAAGATGTTCCCTGCTGCTGAGGCTAGATTTGGGATGCTGGGATGGGCAGCTATTGAGAAGTGCTGGAGATCATGTTCCCCCCCGACTCCAAGTGCAGGAAGAGCAGCAGGGTGGACTCCTCTCATGCATTTGTCCCAGCAGTTTGTTCCAGGGAAACAAAATTCATTTTTCCCTGCCATGCTGAGAAGCTTTGAGCTAGTTCTCGTGCCGGGATCCTTACAACTCCTTCATCACCCAGTTTCTTAACACCTGAGCAGCATGAGGACATGTATGGTTGTTGTCAGAGAAAAGGTGGAATCCCTTGCTGTGCTGAAGTTTGGAGGGAGGGTTGTTTTTCCTTTCACTTTTGGTTTGGATCTTTGAAGGATGAAAAAGGTCCTTTGAAGAAATTCCTTCACACTTGGACTAGAAAGACATGTGGTGTCTTCTTGGAGAAGCTTACTCCATGCATGAGCCTGCATCTGTTCCAGCCAGCTGGAAGGTGGTTTGTCTTGCAGTTGAGATTTCCCAAATGCTGGAGAAGCTGAGCTGTCAGCCACAATGTCCATCTCAGGTGGTGGCTGGTCCTTCAGTTATCCTGGCCCTTGCAGTGGGACAACCTTGAAGGTAATGACTTTGACCTTGAACTTCACTGGGTATAGTGTGGGAAGCCAGGCAAGAAAGGCAGAGATCTCAGCTGTCCTGGGGACAGCCTGTCCTGTGGTGGCTCTGCACTGCAAGGAGTTCTTAAGGCTTTGAAGGTCTTACGCCTTGCCACATCACATAGGTTTGATCACTGTGTAATCAAATCACAGTGAGAAATGAGACAGAGCAAACTCTTGCAGTCCACCCCATTGTGAGAGCTGGCTCTGTTGGCTGCAGTACATCTGCCACTCTACATCTGCCCAATGTCACTGCACACTTTGCTCTCCAAAGGTAGTGTAAATCTTTTCAGTGATTTTGGATAAAGCTCTGAGCTAACTGGAACCTTATAGCTACCCTTTGTAGTAATTAGGAGTTGCTCCTTTTCCCTAGGCAGAGACAAGGTATTGAGAAGGAAATCCTGCTGGGGCTGAAGACTGTTCTGAAGGGTGATGGGCTGCAGGGGCTAAATTCTGCCCTTAGCTGTCTGCTTTGCTTGTGGCCACACATGGAAAATGGGAAAAACACAAAATGGCCATTTGTACATTGCTATCCCCTGCTTGCCCCTTTGGGTCTGGTTCTGGAAGTGTGATGGGTGAAACTGGAGAAGGAGGATCAGGTTGCAGGAGGGATTTTGACAGAGGCCAGAGCTGGCTGCTGGGAGACATGGAGCAGCTCCATTTGTCTTGGCATTACTGAAGCCAATGGGATTTTGGCCATAGTCTTCAGGGCTAGGATTTCACTGAGCATGCCTGAGAAAGCACTGTATCATACAGTTGTGTAGTCTACCATGACATTTACCACTAGTAAAACCAGTGTGCCCCCCATCCCACTTGTCTCCTTGTCTCTGTCTTCATAGCTCTTCACCTGTGGCTTTTCCCTTCACCTACTGTCTTGTCTCTATCTATCTATCTATCTATCTATCTATCTATCTATTCTTTCTGCTGTTTCTGTCTGATTGCTGATTGCAGCAATCGCTCTCTCACATACCCTGCAAGGAATGTGCCCACAAGAGGTATTCTTATTTGGCAGTCTGAGTAAGCTTTCTGTTTTGACCGCAGGTACTGAGATAAGCAGCCAATGGAGCTGAGATCTCCTGTGTCACGTTTTAGCTCTTTCCATCTGATAGAGAAGATGACCTCACTGGCTGACTGTGTTGAGGAGGTCTGGTTGCAAGGGCGAAGAAATTAGAGTTAACCTTGAAAGAAGGAGCACGATGCCTCACATGTGTTTTTAGGCTGATTTGCTGTGTCACAGGGGATTTGGGCATTAGTTCAACACAGAGGGTGTGCAAAGACAAAGAGGAATTCAGATACTTGGACAGCAAAAGATTTTTCCCCTAGGACTTCAGCAATTAGAAGAGGCTGCCAAAGGGACTTCGTGTGCTTCTGAGGAACACCCTTGTTGGAGCAAGTTGTTCTTTGATCAACCAAGAGGTGATATAAGGTGCTATATGGCTTTGCTCTCTTCTGTTAGAGAAAGTTGAGCCATTGTGTGTCAGGGGTACAGCTGACATGCTGTTTTGTGGCGTCATATCAGGCCACAGTGGGCCCAATATAAACCAGGATAACTCAGTTTGAGATTCCCATGGAGGGGCTTGAGCCCTCAGCACAGTGTGCCATGAGCGTGACAAATTTTAGGTCATCCAAGATGAATTAAATGTCATCCTCCTGTACAGAAATGTAGGAAAACACTCCAGGTGCAGATGTTAAAGCCTCCTCCTGCACTGAGATTTGAAGGGCAACACTGGCAACATGAGAGAACATTTTCAAGACAGTATTTATTGTTGCAAAACCAGTGAAGAACAGAGGGGAAGCTATGGTCTGAACTGTCATGAAACTATGATCCAGGCAGGCCTGGGGAAAGAACTGGTCTGTATTGCTTCAGTAGATGAAGTCTCTGAAAGTCTACCCTCTTATCACACAGAACTAGGTAGTATCAAAACTCTGTCTACAAGTGCAAAAAAGCTCTGGTCTTTTGGACACTTTGCTTTGCATACTGTGCTACCACCCTTCCTAGCTTTCCAACATCTGATGTTAGGAAGGAGCTGCCTCCTTCTTCTGAGCAGAACTGTGGTGGCCAACCTATTATAGTGGCACGATAGGGGAGTGATTTGTATGTATCTTGGGTAACGAAGGCCCATCTCGCTTTTTGTCAACTCATCCGTCGTGCCTTATGCACACCCATCTGGAGACATTAACTCACTTTTCCTTCTCGGTGCGACATGAAGGAAACTGTGACGCTTTCCAATAAGATGTGTGCGTGCGCATACACAAATGAGGCTAATTCTGGTCTACGCGGGTGCTAGCTCAGGCTGTGCATCCTTGCACGTAGTAGCGATGGGGCGGACGGGGGTGTGTGCTGAGACAGCCAAACTGCTACGCTCTGACAGCTCTGCTGCACGTGTTAAAATAACATTACCCTGGCTTGTTGTCTCTCCTCTTCCACCCTCTCCCCTCACTCAACAAAGTCTAAAGAGAGTAAGCACCAGGTATTAAAATAGCTCCGTCTAGCTTGTTCAGTCTATTTCAGGATTCTGGTTCCATCTTGACACAGATAGAATACAGAGATGTTGTGGAAACCACAGCCACAAGAGGCCATCGGCCAAAACGAAATGATTTCCCAACGTACGCCGAGTGGTTCATTCCCCCCGCCCCCTCCTTCCAACCCCTCTCCTGGCTTAAAATAACAGCGGGAAGCTGTTTGGCTTTGCTTTGTTGGATTCTTCTGCTCACTGTGCTCAGTCTGGTGGTGTTGAGAGGGAAAGCTGGAGGCAGTTTTGTGGCATCAGGGACTCATTGCCTTCTGGGCTTTTAGGTGAGAGCTCCAGAACCACCAGGGAAATGAGAGCCCCATGTATATTTTTGGGATGTGTTTGCAAGGAGAAAACAATCAACTCGTGCTAGTGCAGTGCTAATGCATGGACTTACCAGCTTACACCATGGACTTGGTCTCCTAGCTTGCCTTAAATTGACTAGAAAAGCAGTGGACATCTAGAAAGAGGTTAGAGCAAATGTGGCTCAGGGTAGCTAAAGTCTGATTAAGCAATCCACAGGGAAGGACTAATCTTCTGGTTTCTGTGACCCTTCTGTTGCTAAATCAGGGCTTGTGATGTGGGGTTGCACTCCTTAACACCAGCCAAAGGTTTGGCCCAAAATATCCCTCAGCTGAGGGTCTGGATGATATGGCTGATATGAAAACACTGTGAACAAGACATAAATTCTAGTTTCCTCCCTCATCTACTTCTAATCTTCTACCCGTGTGCTGGTAGCATCAATGCTTTATGCATTTTCTCACCCTCAGGTTTGTAGGTCTCCTTCCAGCTCCTGCTTCTCCCTGTGGCTACCTGTTTCTCCCTAGAGGACAACAGCGAACACCAGGCCTATTCCACACATGGCTCAAAATTAGTGGGTTAGTTAAACCTCCGTCTTTCAGTCTAAACTGCACCAGAGTTGGTGAGTATTTCCAAATATTTCTTTTGGATTTGAAGGTGCTCTTAACTTTTAACAAGAAGAGTCAGATGTAAAAATATGAACTCTCAAATCTTTACAAAAATGCTAGCCCTGTTTCCCCAAGACATTGTAAATTGTGGGTGTACAAATTACACTGGGAAACTGCAAACACGAACTGAGCCTATGGACCAGATGGCTCAGCACCAGAAGGGTTCACAGGTGGCTCAGCCTCGGGGATGAACCTTGCTGCTTGGCAAGTGAGCCCCCAGGGCTTGCTCTCAACAATACTAAATTCCAAAGTTTAATATCATTCTGTCATGCCAGAAATCTTATGACCTGAAATCTTCTGTGTTTCATGCCAGGCGTTTCATTCATTGTAAAGACAAAATTTGTACTAGCAGCGTTCAGGGAGCACTTCTGCCTTTGTAAGCAGAAATAGTGCATGGATGCAATATTCAATCTCAAGCAACAAAAGTTTCTAAGACTCATTTAAAGGTAGTCAACACTGTGTAAGTATGTAAGTTATGAGGTCTCCATGTCAGAGACATCATTTATTTTACATAATAGCAAATCTACTCTAACTTGAGCTAGGAAAATATTGTCTCTTTTTTTTTTTTTTTTTTTTTTTTTTTTTTTTTTTTTTTTTTTTTTTTTTTGGCATTTGCTGCTGTGCAAATCAGAATTTCTATTTAATGAAATAGATGCTTCAGCATTTGTTTTGTGACAAACATGGAATGTACATTTGAAATACAGAGGTATTTTGAATGAAAAAATTTAAAATGTTTACATCTGTAAATTGCTTTTATTGACATTTCTGAGGGGAATGGACTATTTGACTTTTCCAGGTGGCAATGTTCTGAGTCAGTTCATTCAGTTTACCAGAATGCTTCCTTTTGAGTCCATTCAGTATTACAAAGAATATTTGTATGGAGGCACATAACCCAGGTTGAATGGTAGCCCCATTTCCTCATATGAACCAGAAGACTGTTGTATTATGGGAAAGAAATGCAACCGCTTAGGAGACAGTGCATCACATTATGCAAATGCACTTGAGAGTATTTTAGGCCAGATCAACAACATAACATATAGTCAGTCACGCTGAATTATCTGATTTTAAATATACGGTTTTGATTTTCCTAGTGGAAAACTTTAAGAAAAAAAATCCCTTGGGAAACAAAACCTGCTGATGTTTGTAGAAAGTCTGTTACCCTCAGAAACAGAGATTACAGCAGAAATTTCCTGACTCGATCTATTTTGACCTATATAGAGTTTGTCTGTCTGTCTGCCTATCTATCTATCTACCTACCTATCTATCTTTCCTTCCACCTTTCCATCTTTCTGCCTTTTTATATCTTGGGGTTTAATCAAGGTTTAATAATTCTGCACATAAGAACATCTGTTGTTAGACTTTGGATCAAGTCTGAAGTCACCTCCATGTGTCAAACGATAAAGTACTTTTCACGTCCCTTCCTATGGGCTAATCCACAGACGTAACACAGCAGACTATTGTCAGTAGCTCAGTAATTATCTTAATTTGAGCAAAAAGGTCAATAGACCAAATGTTGCTGTAGCCCTGTGGTTAGGGTACTACACACCAACCCCCACACACATGTTGTTATTTGCTCAGTGTTCTTTTTTTTTCTTTTTTTT